>JARUPZ010000004.1:5079749-5659442 GCA_031213475.1 Nereocystis luetkeana | reverse complement strand
ATGGTAAGGCATTGAATAGGCAGTTACATAGTACTACCATTGCTGTCTCTGGAAGTGGCTGTACCGGAAATTGAATCAACTCGTTGAAGCTGTCATCCATATGCAAGTCCGCCTCACAAGCGGTTCTTAGTAGGATGCAGCTGGCTGCATGTTAACCCTTTTAGAACTGCAGTCCCACTAGGGGACAAACCACTCAATTTTTCAAGTAGTTTGTCCCCAAAATGGGACTGCGGTCCTAAAAGGGCTATCCTTTTTTAGTTCTGAATAGTACGTGTGTGTGGTGTTCACTTAACCCTTTTAGAACCGCAGTCCTGTTTTGGGAACAAACTACTTGAAATTTCAGTGGTTTGTCCCCGAAATGGGACTGCGGTTCTTCCCGGTTACCTTGTCATCAACGGTTGCTGAGGTCGTTCTGGTTATTGGTTACTAGTTGGAGGTCACCGGTTACTGGCAATCGATTGCACCCAATGAGTACCTGGTTACCGGCTACCGACTACGTGTTACTGGCCACCGGCCACTAATTTCTGGTTACTGGGCACCAGTTGACGCGTTCTGCGACAGAGATCTTAGTAGCGCGTTTCCACGTTTCCGCTTTTTTTTTTGTTCTTTTTTTTTTTTTAGTTCTGAATGACGGGGTTCCTTAGCCCCTTCAGAACCGCAGTCCCGTTTTGGGGACAAACTACTTAAAATTTATGTGGTTTGTCCCCACATATGGGACTGCGGTTCTAAAAGGGTTAGGGCCCCCATCTGGTCGAGGATTTTTTTATTTATTTTTTTCAATTTGATTAGATTTTTGTTTTTCTCATTTTGTTGGCATCTGATTGGCCGAAGAAGAGTGAATCACCAAGCAGACACTCTCGAGACAAATTAGGAAATTTCAATTTGAGTGAATATAAGTCTTTTTGGGGACTTGTTTCGTGTGATTTTGTTTAATTTCAAGTTGGAATTTGGGAGTTCATCAGCCTTGATGTATGTAGCATGTTCATGGCGGGTCAACACCCTCGGTGGAGTCTGGGGCGATTCTTGGCCGCTTCGGCGTGGCCGCCGAAGCGGCCAAGATTGGTGCGATAAAACGCGAACCTCAACGAGAGGCGACCGGAGCAATAGCCGCGCCCACGCCCACACCATAGCACATCGTACTCCGGCGGTGGGTGGCGCCTCAAAAGCAATCATGGCGGCCGCAAGCCCAACTTTTAGGCCTGCTCGATCGGCCAACAATCGCGAGAACCAAGCAACCGAGCAAAACAACGGAGGATACGCTCGAGACCTCGATAGCGGCATCGCCGCAGCTGTTCGTTCCGCACGTGGCGCTTGAGGACTTCCTCCGCCCACCCAAGACACCCTGAGAGGGATAGCTTCCTATCCTGCGCGACCTAAACGAAAAAGAGGCTGGCGGCGGCGCGCACGCGACAACGAAAACCTTCGCTCTCGTCTACGCTCGTCGCTGGTTGTCGGATGGGCGTTGTGTGACGCGGCGCGTTTATTCCGAATTCTTTTTTGATTGACATTGAATACTCAGTTCCCCCATTAGGACACAAACACGTTTTTTTTCGAAATTAAATTAAAATTCATTGAAATTAAATATATATATCTCTCCAAATAGCGTTCCCCGTAAAGATGGGCCCTTAGCCCAAAATCGTCGGAATTCCGATCTTGTTTCGAAAAATGACGCTTTTATGTGCTTGGGCGATGGGATTGTCCGTCGGATGCAATATGATTTTTACTGAAATAATTTTTCGGGTATCGTATATAGGGTATGGAGCACCTCAAGTGAGGAACCTATTACGGAGACCGTAGTCAATGGGACCAAATATTGTGAGCAGAAATAGGGAAATATAAATATATTTTTTGAGTGTATCGTAGTAGGTCCCATATATACTATGGCACCCCCCGTGATAGTAAAAATTGGGATGCACCCCCCCTATCATAGAACGCCTCAGTTGCCGCTTGCCGGCGGGCGGTTACCTGTTTCCGCTTTGTTCCTGGCCACCTACCTACCAATAGCCAACCTCTAACTGGCGGCCGGGTTGGCCGTTACCGGATGTGAGAGCGGCCAGCTGTTACGGGGCCGGTAACTTTTTTTGTCCCCCAGCTGCCGCCGGCTTCCGAGTTGCCGACGAACGCTCTTAACAGCCACGTGCGCGCGCGCTTGTCGCAGGAGGACATCGGCGTCAAAAGGCCTTTCCAGTGCGACATGTCCCCCGCGGCAGACTGCCTGAGGGGCATGTCTCAGTGCGTCACGCCCATGGACAAGATGCTGCAGGTCAAGGTAAGGAGGCGTGTAATAAAAAGCGACCGCTGTGTTTTCCGTCGCGAGTTCTTCTTCTTCTTTTTTTTTGTTTTTTTCTCTTTTTTTTTTCGTTTTTTTTTCGTTTTTTTTTTTTTCTTGCTTGGTTTCGACGAACGGAGTTTAAAGCGAGCGTCCGTCCGCCCTCTCGCTCGTACTCCGATTCGATGCCGGTAGCCCAGATTGCTGCTGCGGTAACATTGTTCGACCGACTGATCAACCTCCCGACCTGGCGACCATGGACTTGGTGACTTTTTTTGTTCACCTGCTTTTATCTGCTGACCGAGCTGCTGTTTTGACATACCGTCCAACGTATGGGCCCGATCTACGAGTACCTACCAGGTACGTGTTAATAGTTGCCCACCCCACTTTTTACCTCTTCACCTACCTGGTTTACCTACCTTACCCGCCTACCCACCGACCCACCCACCCACGCACTTACCTACCTACCCACTTATCTACCCATCTACCTACCTACCTACCTACCCACCGACCTACCGACCATACCTACCTACCCACCTATCTACCCATTTACCTACCTACCTATCTACCCATCTACCTTCCTACCTACCTACCTACCTACCTACCTACCTACCTACCTACCTACGTAGCTACCCACCTACCTACCTACCTACCTACCTACCTACCTACCCACCCACCTACCCACCTACCCACCTACCCACCAGCCTACCCGCCTATCTACCCATCTACCTACCTACCTACCCAACCGTGCGTGTATTGTGACTGTCTCCAGGAATGCCTGAGGATCATCCAGGCGTCGGTCCAGAAGAACATCGACGATCGCAGGCGTGACGATGACGAGGATGACGAGGACGATCACGATAGTGAGGGCGATGCTGGCGAAGAGGATGATATCGAGGCAGAGAGGGGGGGTGGGGAGGGGAAGGAGGAGGAGGAGGAGGCGGAGGAGGAGGAGGAGGAGGAGGAGGAGGACGCGGAGGAGGGACACGAAGAGGACGGTGGCGGAGCTGAAGGTGGCGTGCGCGGCGGATTGCTCGAACCCTCTGGGTCTTCTTCGGAACTTCCTCTCGAGGATGGTGTAGGAACGGAAGGGGGAAGGAGGAGGCGAGGAAGAGGAGGAGGACGCGGAGGAAGAGGAGGAGGAAGGGGAGGGGGAGGGAGGGGAACGGGGAGAGGAGATTTTAGAAGAAGAAGGGGTGAGCAAGAGGAAGAGGAGGGGGCGGGAGGGGCGGGAGGAGGAGAGACGCAGGGAGGCGAGCCCGTCGGGGGTATGGTGAAGAATCACAGGTGAGCGCCCTGTCAATACTCGCGTCGCGATGAGTTTCGACTTTTGTGGTCGCCGCGGTAGAGCGTTGGCGACATCGGGTTTCTCTGTGTCGCGTCCTGGTCGGAATCTCGGTTTGCGTTCTCGTGCGCAGCTTCGATGCCATCGTGGGTGTATGTATGCATGCATGCATGCATGTCCCGTTCGTATGTTCGTATTTTCTGGTTGATATATACCAGGTATGTGCTATTTATTGCGAAATGTGCTGTATGTGCCACATGCGCTGTATGTGCTGCATGCATGCATGCGCCGCATGTACGTAGCTCCAATACGCCCTGTTTGCCGTCTGTAAATGTCCTTCCGCTCATCTGGTCGGGCGACAGAAGGGGGGGATTCGGGAGGGGACAAGGCGGGAAGCAGAGGGGAAACGTAAGGGTTAAAAGGGTGGGCGGTCTGCAGGTAAGAGAGGAGAGAGCTTAGTGCAGCCTTGTTTGGTTTTATTTGCTTCTCCAGTGGAAATTGTCACGACGCTCCACCATCCTAGTTAAGTCTTCTCTGTCCCTCCCTCTCTCCCTACCTCCTTGCCTCTCTCCCCTCCCTCCCTCCCTCCCTCCCTCCCTCCCTCCCTCCCTCCCTCCCTCCCTCCCTTCCACCCTCCCTCCCTCCCCCCGTCTTTTCCTTTGTGGCGCGCAGATGGCTACGGACGACGTTGTCCTTCTTCTGGTGTGCTGCATCGTGGAGATGGTTAGGAGCGACGGTGGTGACCGCCCTCTCCTCGCCGACCTGGCCTTCATGAAGGCCTTCCACTTCTGCGAGGACAGCGCTTCCGCCGTCTACTTCGCTCTGTCGACGCTCGAGGTGAGGAGCGAGCGAGGGGGGGGGGAAGGGGAGGGAACGCCGCGTTGATTTTTGGACGTCCTTGCAGTCTGGTCGTCTACAAGGACACCTTACGTCGCCCTTTCTACCGTCCCGGACTTTCGCTCTTACTCCTCTCTCGATTTTCAATTTTTCCCTCTCTCTCCGTATCTGTTCCTATTTTTTCTCTTTCTATTTTTTCTCTCTCGGTGTCTCTCGCTTTCTTTCTGTCTTCTGTCTCTCTCCCGTCCCCTCCCTCAAGCTGACCGCCCGTCACCGCACCCGCTCTCTCGCTCTGCGTGCACCTGCCGCTAGCATGCGTCTACCGGTCGCACCCATCACAAGCCCCCCGCCCCCCCCCCCCCCCCCCCCCCCCGCCCCCCCCGGCCCCGATGAGATCAGCAAGAAGTTTCTATGTAATATATGGAAACAACGTACTGAGCGTCGAAATGTCGGAGGTGCCTCTATTAGGAGTAGGAACCGTGCTCCGTCTTGAACGGGATGCGTGGTCAATGGCCAAATGACTGAGGTAAGCAGCAAAAAAGTACCCCCCTCCCCCCTCCCAATTAAATTTAGGTTGCTTTGGCGTCGGTTGGCAAACGACGCTGTAAAACATGCCGCTCACTACTTGAGCTAGGCAACCAGGGTACCGTTTTTTTTTTTTTTTTTTTTTTTCGTTTCTGGCGGTCGGTCACAGCTGGTTGTCGAGTTATAGATCGTTTGTGCGAGGTAAACAACCTTCACTCCGCACAAGTGGGAATGATCGCATCACGTAGTGTTTATGGTAAGGCACCCAAGAGGCAGTTACATAGTACTCCCATTGCTGTGTCTGGAAATGCCTACACCGGAAATTGAATCAATTATTTGAGCTGTTATCCATGTGCACGTCCGCCTCAAAAGCGGTTCTTAGTAGGATGCAGCTCACCCTTCATGCGACTCGCCAGACACCTCACGACGCTTCGCGCTTGGTGCAAGCAATGTCTGCCTGGTCGGTGAAAACCCGACATGCTCCGTCCCGGCATTGTAGGGATGCGAGGTTCGATGGTCATACGACTACGGCCATGCACGATCATGAATACCCCCCCCCCCCCCCTCCCCTGCCTGGTCGGTGAAAACCCGACGTGCTCCATCCCGGACTTCTAGGGGTGCGAGGAGTTATGGTCATACCACTACGGCAATGCATGATATCGAGTACCCTCCCCCCCCGTGCGCCCCCCGCCCCCCCCCCCATTCACCCCCCTCCAGGTGGCCATAGAGTGGCTCCTGGCGAAAATCGGTCGCCGGCTCTCAGAAACCCCCGCGCTAAACGGCCTCGGAGTCTTTGTGGACGTTGAAGACAGGCTTCCCCCTCCTAGGCCCGAGGGCGACCACTTGTCCGCCCGGCCGCCGCCGCTTCTGTCGCCGCGGCAGGCCGCCGCTGGCTTGGGTCCCTTGGGAAGGGACGCGCTCGCGGTCGTCCCGGATGCGTGCTGCGACGTCGCTCTCAGGAGCAACGTCGCCGTTGAGCTGGAGCGACCGCGGTGGAGGGTCGTCGATGGCAGTGGTGGTGGTGGTGGTGGTAGTGGTGACGGTGGTGACGGTGGTGGTGGTGGCGGTGGTGGTGGCGGTGGTGGTGGCGGGGGGTAGTGGGGGCGGAAATGGTGGCGGTGGTAGTGGTGGTGGCGACGGTGGCTGCCTGTATTCTCTTGAGGATTTCGTCGACCCTACGGCGGCGCTACCGTGGGAATGGGGGCCGGGAGGAGACGGGAGAGGAGGAGGAGGAGGAGGAGGAGGAGGAGGAGGAGGAGGAGGAGGAGGAGGAGGAGGAGGAGGAGGAGGGGCACCAGGATCAGGTGGATCGAGAGGAGCAGTACGCGGAGGAGCAGGAGCGGGAGGAGGGGCGGAGGGACGAGGGGAAGGAGAGGCCCCGCTCTGTGGCGATCGCAGCCCCGAAAACACGGATCACGCGCGCGGTTCGTCTCTCCCCCCCTGCCGCCACGACTTGGTCAGAAGAGGGACTTGGTGGCGGTGGTGACGGCGGAAATGGCGGCAGCGGCGGCAGTGGCGTCTCCGCTGGCGACGAGAAGAGCTTCGCGCAGAGCAATAATCTGGATGGCTCCGCCGCCTCTGCTGCTGCGGCTGCGCCTGGTGTGGTTGGTGATGCCGCCGGTGGTGGTGGTGGTGGTGGTGGTGGTGGTGGTGGTGCTAGTGCTGTGTCGGCATCTGCCGCGGTGCTAGCGCCGCCGCCGGCGCCGCCGTCGTTTCGGCAGCAGCCCACGGAGGAGCCGTGCTACCAGGTGATGGTGTTCGGGAACTCGGGAGAGTGGGGCTACGAGCAGAACACGATGTTCCAGGTAAAGGAGTCCCGAGAAGAATTGAGGGGTGGGGCGGCTGGTGACAATGACGGTAGCTCCAGCGGGGACAGCAGAGGGTGCGATGGGCCCGGGGAGTATCGGAAGCAAGCGGATATTGTGCAGGTGATTGCCGGGGGGAAGAAGCGGGGGCGGAGGGGCTTGGGGGGGGGGGGGGGGGGGGGGGGGGGGTGAGGGAGAAGATTGAAACGGGGCTGTGTGTATGGTGGGAGGGACAGACACCGCCCGGTACATGGCGGTGGGAGCTGCGTGCTGTTGATTTTGTGTGTGTTTACGTAGCTGGGTCTTCCGCGCGTGGCAGATGCGTGTACGTATGCTATGCGGTAATTAAATAGTAGGAGGGAGCGGGGGTGTACTCGATAGGAGAGATGTACTCGATCTCATGCATGGCCGTAGTCGTGTGACCATGGACCCTCGCGTCCCTACAATGCCGGGACGGATCATTTCGGGTTTTCACCGACCAGGCAGGCGTTGCTTGCACCGAGCGCGAAGCGCCGTGAGGTGTCTGACGAGTCGCATGAAGGGTGAGCTGCATCCTACTAAGAACCGCTTTTTGAAGCGTGGGGGGGGGGGGGGGTAAGAGGGGAGGGCGGGAAGGAGAGAGGGAGAGAGAGGCAGAGGGGCACAGGAGGATCGAGAGAGTGAGGCTTGGCCGTTGTGGCTCCGTCTCCGTTTTTTTTTCTTGGGGGGGAGGGGGAGAACAGGAAGAATTTTGTGTGTGGGTGTGCCCCGTCCCCCATGGTCTGCTGACGAGGTTGTACGCCGCCGTGATATTTTCGTGCCCCCCACGCCGTCCTGTCCCGCCCCACCCAACACCACCTCACCACGCACGGCTCGCCTTACGGCTCACCTCCGATCGGGGGCGCCGGTCTTTCGCGGGCGTTCACAGGTGGCGTGCGGGCGGCAGCTGTTTGCAGCGGTAACCAGGGGCGGGGGTCTGCACACCTGGGGCCTCGACAGCGGGGACGGGCGGTTAGGGCACGGACCGCGGCGCCTCGAAGATGTCGCCAACGCGGCCGACAACGACGATACAGACGGCAGCGGCGGCGGCGGCGGCGGCGGCGGCGGCGGTGGTGCTCACGGGGGGGGGGAAGTGGCCACGGAAGGGGTAGAAGCCGCGGTAGAGACGGAGGTGGAGGCGTCGGCGGGGTGGAGTAAGGGGTGGGGTGGTGGCTGCGGCGGGGGGTGGGGTAGTGGTCGGGGTGGGGGGGTGATGCGGGGGTGGCGGGAATGGGGGCGGGTGAGGGAGGGCGGGGTGGCGGTGGTGGCGGTGGAGGGGGTGATGGTGGGGGTGGCCGCGCGGGGAGCGGGGCGCTCTTAGTCCAGGCTCCCGTTCGCGTGGTGTCTCTCTCCGAGCAGCGCGTCTTTCAGGTGAGGGGGTGCAGGGCGGTGACTGACCACGACGGCAGTTGCTGTTTTGTGTTGTTTTGTTTTTTGGTGCGGTTTGTTGGTACCTTGTATGTACCAAGTGTGTGTGTTTTTCGTTGCTTTGGGGGTCGCTAATTTACGCATGTTTTTGCTGCTGTTGTTGTTACCAGATTGTTGTTGCTGCTGTTGCTGTTGTTGCTGTTAGATTTAGATTGTTGTTGTTGCGGTTGTTGTTATTAGATTGTTGTTGTTGTTGTTGTTGTTGTTGTTGTTGCGGTTGTTGTTATTAGATTGTTGTTGTTGTTGTTGTTGTTGTTGTTGTTGTTGTTGTTGTTGTTATTAATAGTGGTGGTTGCTGTTGTTGTAGGTTCTGCTGCATTGTTGTTCACAATGGTTGTGTTGCCCTCTGATGGTGCTGGTGTTGTCGATGATGTTGGTGTTGCCACCTGATGGTGCCGGTGTTGTTTGATGTTGTAACTGCTGTCATTTTTGTTGTTGGGTCCCGACGTCGTCAATTTCGGTAGGGACAAGGCCCGCGGTTGTTCAGCCTCTCCTCCGTGTTTTGTGTCTGACTCTGTCGGGGTGGCGCTTACGCCAGTCCTGCAAGGCTAGGCGCTCGATTGTCAGGAGGGTGTCTGCAGCCGCGAAAGCTGCGAGGAAAGTTGTTGCCGCTCCTATTACGGGGGACCATAGTTAATAGGACCAAATATTGTTGGTAAAAATGGTGAAATATATAGGTGTTTATGTATACCATAGGTCCTATTAACTGTGGTCCCCCGTAATAGTACACGCCCCAATCGTGGAGAGAACGTGGGAGTTTGACGAGTTGTGGAGCCTGATGAGATGCCGCTCTTCGGCTCCCCCGTGTGTTCGTTGCGATGCGGGTGTGTGCTCCAAGGCAGTAGCGTTTCGCCAAAGTTATTCGAAGATACAAGCAGAGCAACGATTTTGTGCGTTTCTCATGACCAAATCACGGGATAGAACAACAATCGGAATGCGAAGCAAATGCAGAATTTACACAACGAACATGCATGCATGATTACAGCGTGATGTGTTTCATGCAGCAAACTCAACCGAGCGAGCAGGAGCAGAAGTCACGAAATCAGATTGTCACGACTCGTTGGCACGCGACTTCCGGCGCGACGCGCTCGGCGATCAATCCGTCATGGTTGGCGGGGTAGAACCTTCAAGGAGAGAGATAGGGAGACGGCCTTGTCGAATGCATTGATTGCTGGTCTGTTGAGACCTACAGCATGAGAGCGCAGCAATCGAGGAGTTACCTGGTCGGGGTGTCGGGGCTGGCGTTTCATCACCAAAAAAAAAACGTGCGCAACCATGGACCCTTGCTTCAACTCGCACTCGTACCCAAGTTAATTATCCGCAAGGGTTTCTGTTGCCTACCTGGTAGGCGACACGGACGTGGGAGCGAGCGTTTCGTCGAATATCCTACCAGGTATTCCATATGCCAGCACGCACGCACGCACGCACGTTTATTCTACTGGTCCCCTCGTGCAAACACACGACGAATGCACCCAGTGCCTATAGCTCCAACTGGCCATGCCTACGGATTTACGCACGTGCGTACGGTCATAGTTACAGTGGTTGACCTCATGCGTGCGTGGACGTACTGTACCTACTCACAGAGTCGAGTTATTTATAGCGAAACAACTTGAAGCCCACGTAACATACGTGCCTAGAGTAGTGGTACGCATTTCCGTTTTTGATCTACGTACGGAGAGGTTCCACGTGCTACGCACGTGAAACCGTAAACTCCATCGACAGCCAAAAGCCAATCTTGGACAAAACGTGCAGAGCATGGTACTGCTGTAGGCATTCAGCGCTGCGACATCGTTCAATTGCAATGGTACCTGCACGCACGCGTTTGGGTTGTACAGCAGCAGCACAGCAGTCACGGCAGTCATACGTGACTCTTTTCGAGCTCATGCGTCATACAAAACGTCGACGTAGACCACCAGCCACTGGCAAACAAACGGCTCAGGGTTTGTAGGGAGACAAATCAAACGACCATGATGCCCCTTCCCCCCCCCCCCCACACACACACATAGGCGGCCAAACAGGAAGGGGATAAGATTAGCAAAAAGTTTCCATGTAGTATATGGACACAACGTAATGAGCGCCCAATTGTTGGAGGTGTCTCTATTAGGAGTAGGAACGGTGCTCCGCCTCGAAAGGGATGCGTGGTCAATGGTCAAATGACGAGCGCCCAATTGTTGGAGGTGTCTCTAGTAGGAGTAGGAACGGTGCTCCGCCTCGAAAAGGATGCGTGGTCAATGGTCAAATGACTAAGGCAAGCAACAAATGAGTACGCCCCCTCCCCCCCCCCCCCCCCTACGTACTCCTTTCCCTTGTCGCATCCGCCTGTAAATATCTCGTCCAAAAAAGACCGTTCTGCTGCTGCTCGCCCCTCGTCGTGCGTCGAACCGGAAAGGTCTCATGTGGAGCTAGCCACACCCTTGCCGTCACCTTGGACGGCCGGCTCTTCGCGTGGGGAGACAATCGGTATGGTCAGTGTGGCCTCCCTTGGCCGCCCTCGGTGAGCGGCGGCGGCGGCGGCGGCGGCGGCGGCGGTGATGGTGATGGTGATGGGGATGGGGGTAGCTTTGGAGGTGGCGGTAGCTTTGGAGGTGGCGGTAGCTTTGGGGGTGGCGGAAAACAGTTCGGCGAATCGTTCGGCAAATCGCTCGGTAAATCGCTCGGTAAATCGTTCGGTGAAGCTAGTGGCGGTGGGGGTCGTGGTGGTGGCCGCGGCGGGGGCAAGGGTAAGGGCGGCAGTGACCGCGGAGGCTGCGCGGGCGAGGGAAAGAGAAGACGCAACCTCAGCGACTCGTTCAAGTTTTACTTCAAGCTGGGAGGGCGAGCGAAGGAGGGCGCGAGCGGTGACGTGGTGAAAGGAAAGCCGGACGTGTTAGGCCGCAGCGGCGGCGGCGGCGGCGGCGGCGGCGGCGGGGGTGGCGGTGGCAGGACTGTGCTGCAACCTACCTTGGTGAGAAACAAAAGCAACGTCGCTCAGGCGGAGGGTCGGACGGCTACGAGTACTCGTGCAGAGAAAATATATTGTATACCGTTCCTGTTTCTCTCTGCCTGGTCGGCCAGGTATACCATACACTCCCCCACGATTTGAAACGTTGCTTACTAACCTCTTCCTCCATTTTTGCTCCAGAAGAGGGGGTACGTATCTGTCTTTCCTGGTTGGGGGAGAATCGCGCGACTCCGAGGTTTTCTCTCCGAGCACTCCGATCTCCGTCTACCCCCCCCCTCCCCGCTCCTCATACGACTACGGCCATGCATGAGATCGAGTACATCTCTCCTATCGAGTACACCCCCCCCCCCCCCGCTCCGCCCCCCCTATATATATTGTATGTAGGTTGGGTTGGCGCCGGTTGGCAACGACACTGTAAAACATGCCGCTCACTACGTGAGCTAGATAAACGGTGTTTACCGTCTCTGTGTCTCTTTTGGCTGTCGGTCACAGCTGGCGATCGAGTTAGATGATCTTTGTGCGGGGTGGAGAGCCTTGACTCCGCGCAAGGGGAATGATCCCATCACGTGGTGTTTGTGGTAAGGCACCCACGAGGCAGCTACTGTACGTAGTACCCCCACTGCTGTCTGTGGAAGATGGCCACAACGGAAAATATGTTCCCTCATTGAAGCTGTCATCCGTGTGCAAGTCCGCCTCACCGGCGTTTCTTAGTAGGATGCAGCTCACCCTTCATGCGACTCGCCGGACACCTCACGGCGCTTCGCACTTGGTGCAAGCAACGCCTGCCTGGTCAGCGAAAACCCGAAGTGCTCCGTCCCGGCATTGTAGGGATGCGAGGGTCTATGGTCATACGACTACGGCCATGCATGATATCGAGTACATCTCTCCTATCGAGTACCCCCGCCCCCCACCCAAGAGGCAGTTACATAGTACTCCCATTGCTATCTCTGGAAATGCCTCCACCGGAAATTAAATCAACTCATTGAAGCTGTCGTCCATATGCAAGTCCGCCTCAAAAGCGGTTCTTAGTAGGATGCAGCTCACCCTTCATGCGACTCGCCAGACACCTCACGGCGCTTCGCGCTTGGTGCAAGCAATGTCTGCCTGGTGGGTGAAAACCCGACATGCTCCGTCCCGGCATTGTAGGGATGCGAGGGTCTATGGTCATACGACTACGGCCATGCATGATATCGAGTACATCTCTCCTATCGAGTACACCCCCCCCCCCCCCGCCCCCCGCCCCCCGCCCCTTCCCCTGCTCCGTCTCGAAAGGGGTGCTTGGCAAAAATTCCAAATTACTCAGGCAAGCATAAAAAAAGCAACCCGCCCCCCCCCCCCCCCCCCTCTCCCGTTCCCGCTGCGTCCGCTTTTGTCTGCAACCCGCGTAGGTGCGCTTAGGACTCGCGTCTAACTGGCCGTCAGGCGTCGACAGCCCAGAGACGGCGGAGGACGGCGAGGGCTTGCCGCTTCGCGTGCTGAAGGTGAACCAATCACCCGATAAATGCTCACGGCGTTCTTGGCCCGCGCGAGCCTTACTGTAGGGGCTGGGGAGGTGTTTCGATCTTTGGCGTTCATCTAGGCGGCTAGTCGCGAGTCGGCGGCGCTGGTTTGCGATTTCTCGCCGGTACGCCTGCCTCCCCTTGCCGGCGGGGCAGCACGCCGATCTAGCGGGTCGAGGGACGGGGGAATTCGACCGAGCCGCGCAAGTCCTGGCTGAATTCGTGTTTGGATTGGTGCGAATGCTTCAAAAACTCCTTCGGCCCGTTGAATCGCTTGATGTCGTGCGACGCTTTTGGGGTTGGCTTTTTGTTTGATACTCCTGTTGGTATCGTGAGAGAGACACTCCCCTCCCCTACGTTTCTTCCCCCCCCCCCCCCCCCGCCCCCCGTGCAGCCCCACGTTCACACGACCCCCCCCCCCCCCCCCCCCCCCCCCCCGCCCCCTCCCCCCCATCTACCCATCCGTTCGAGCAAGCAAGCGAAAACGGTCGGACGATCGAGCGCCTATTAATAGCCCGAGCGAGCAATGCCGCGCGGGAGTCCCGACCCGTCCTGACCGGTGCTGTTGCCACGAGTACCAGAGTGGAGGGAGCGCTCGGTCGATCGGGTCGCGTGGTGTCGTACTCATGTTATGCATCTATCGATTTAGGCTTCCTATCGCAATTTCCCTTGATATCATCAGGAAGAACTAGGTCATGCCCCCCCCCCCCCCCCCCCCCCCCCCCGCTCCAAACCCCCAAGCCATTATCCCGCTGGCCCACCGTTATCGATCCATCGGTTTGACGTCGTAACGCTCGACGTCCAGGTGGCTTGTGGGCGCCAGCACTCCCTCGCGCTGACCCGGCCGCGGCAACAGGGCCACGCTGGTGCGAGTTCGCCCGGGGAGGCGAACCTCGTCTACTCCTGGGGCCGAGCCGGCGGCGGGCGGCTAGGCAGGTCGACGGTGGCCTCGTCGGGAACGACGCTCGCGCCATCGATCCCTTCACCACGCGGCGGCGGCGGCGGCGGCGGCGGGAGCGGCGACGATGGCGGTTTGTTGTCGCCCACGCCGTTTGCAAGCGGCAGGAAGGGAGGAGGCCTCCCGCACAAGAGAGGAGATGGTGGTGGTGGGGGTAGCGGTGGCGGCGGTAGCTGGGGCAGCGGCGCTGGTGGCTGGGGTGGCGGACGGAGTGGTGGCAGAAGGGTCGGTGGGAGCGGCAGTGGCAGCGGCGAACACCGAGGAAGAGGGGGAGGAGGAGGAGGAGGAGGAGGAGGAGGAGGAGGAGGAGGAGGAGGAGGTCGCGAACAGCCCTGGGATCAGGGGCGCTTCTTGTCGCCGGCTTCCGAAGCGTTCGGCGCGCCGGCACCGGTCCACAACGACTGGTCCTATCGCGTCAACGACCACAGGAGGCAGGGGGCGCCGCTGGTCCCGATTGACCTCTCTCACCCTGCCACCCTCTCCTTCGCTTCCCCCCCGCCCCCCCCTCCCCCCTCGCTCCCCACTGTATCGACCTGCTCTCCCACTAGCACCACCTCTTCCGTCTGCGTTGCTTCGCCCTCGACCACGGCGGCCGCCGCTCGCTCTCGAGGGCCCGTCTCCATCGCCGCCGGGTGGCGGCACTCGATTGCCGTTACGGAGGAGGGGGCGGTGTTCGTATGGGGCTGCGGGGCGGGGGGAAGGCTAGGGTTGGGGTCCCACGCGGACGCCCGCACCCCGAAGCAGGTGGGTGGGTGGGTGGGTGGGTGTATGGGGGTGATGAGCGTGATGGGTGGCGATTTTTACGGGGGGCCATACTAAATAGGACCTACGGTACGCACAAAAACCTATAAATTTCGCTATTTTTACTAAGAATATTTGGTCCTATTTACTATGGCCCCCCGTAATAGCGGGAGTTGTCTTATCACGTAGCGTTCAAGGTATGGCACCCAAGAGGCAGTTACATAGTACCCCCCATTGCTGTCTCTGGAATTGGCTACACTGGAAATTAAATTAGCTCAATGAAGCTGTCATCCATACGTGAGTCCGCCTCGCAAGCGGTTCTTAGTAGGATGCAGCTCACCCTTCATGCGACTCGCCGGACACCTCACGGCCCTTCGCGTTTGGTACACGTAACGTCTACCTGGTCGGTGAAAACCCGACACGCTCCGTCCCGGCATTGTAGGGATGCGAGGGTCTATGGTCATACGACTACGACCATGGATGATATCGAGTATACCTCTCCAATCGCGGACACCCCCTCCCCCCTCTCCCGCAAACGCCCCCTGCCCCTACCCCCCCCCCCCCCCCCCGACTAACACCGTAACACCAACTTCCACCCCTAACCCCAACCCCGAACCGCCTCATCCCTCTCCCTTCTGTGGCGCCCCCGGACGCGGATGGACGATTCTCAGGTGCGCGCCCTGGCCTCCCGGGCGATCCGCATCCGTCAAGCGGCTGCCGGGCGGGCCCATTCCCTGTTTCTTTCCGAGTCCGGAGTCGTTTACTCGTGCGGTTCTGACGATTCCGGCCAGCAGGGTCGGCCAGGCAACGCGGGTGGTGGAGCGGGCGACGTTGGCAGCGGTCGCAGTAGAGGTAGCGGAAGCGGTAGCGGAAGCGGTAGCGGAAGCGGTAGCCGTAGCGCTAGCGGTATCGATTGCGGTGTCGCCGGCGACGATGCCGGCGGCGGCGGCGGCGGCGGCGGCAGCACGGGAGGGAAACCCAGCCGAGACGTTCTGGCGCCGACAGCCGTCTCCGTCGCCGGCGGGTCTTTGCATGGCTTGCGCGTGGAAAGCGTGGCGACCGGGGACGATCACTGCACGGTGGTGACCACCGCAACCACGGGGAGCTCCCAAGCTAACCGGAACCGCTGCGATGACGGTAGTGGCGGCTCGACGGACGGGGGGCGAAGAAGGGTATTCACGTGGGGGCTCAACGCGGGCGGACAGTGCGTCCAGGGCCGTGCGGCGGAGGTGGTGCGGGCGCCGCAGGAGGCGGAGCTTTTGTGCGGCGCGCGAGCGGTGGGTTGCGGGGCGGGGCATACAATGGTTGTGCTGTAGCGCGCGCGCGGGTACGTGTGACCGTGACAAGAGAGTTAACAAAGCAGGCTGAAGGGCTGGGGGACTGAATCGAACCCTTGCGATTTTTTTGGCGGCAGTGACCGATTGGGGGGGGGGGGGGGCGGGCGGGCGGGCGGGCGGGGCAGGAGACGAGTGGCAGTTGGGCGGACAGCAGGAAGAACGAACGATGCCTGTAGCTCTGGTGCGCTTGCTGCTCGAGAGAGCCGTGGTGCGCGCCCCCCGATGCGTCGTGCGCTGCTTGCCGAAGAGCCGGGACGGTGATGACCGTGTTGGCAGTGGCGTTGGCAGTGGCGATGACGGTGTTTCAAGCGCTGCTCTACTAGGCCACCTGCAACCGACTGCCTTGATACCCGGAGGCGAGGAGGGCCGTTGGGTTTTCTACCCCCCCCCCCCCCCCCCCCCCCCCGCCCCTGCCCGTTTTTATCTCCGGTTTTCGCCAGCCTTCCCCTCGATTTTGTTCGATGTACACAGTAGGCTGGGGTGACTATTTTACGGTAGTAGTGTAGCGCCAGGGGTGTTCATATGTATGTTGGCATTGCGGACCCCCCTCCCACGCACCACCTCTACGGTATTGTTGGTTGGGCGGTCGCTCCAGGAGGTCACGGTACCTTCAGCAAAAGAGGAGGTATTGGCGACGTGTGCTGTGAGCGGTGTTGGCGGGGGGGAATAAAAAAAGGGACCGAACGACCCAGGCGATGTATTTCAATTCAACTGTGTACCTCTTGTAAAGGAGCAGCGTTAGGGTAGCGAATGGGGTATCCGACAAAAGGATCGAACACTCGAGGATCGCACCCCTCAATGACTTGCATCCCCGCCTCGAATTTTCCCGCCCCTTTTCACACAAAACATGTTTCACAAGATTTGACGCAGACACGCATCGAAGATGCAACTCCTCAAGAGGCGTTCGGCGATGATAAGAGGCTCACCCTGCTTTTTTTCCGAGGCTCGTGGGTCCCCCCAAGGTATACTATTAGTGCGGAGTTCGACGTGGAAAAAAACATGGGGGTGCGGCTGACGCGTCTCGTACGTGCACGTCCGCATAACTCCCAACGACGAAGAACACAAATTTCATACTCGAGGCGTTCTACGATAGAGGTTCACCCTAATTTTATGAGGCTCCTCACTTAACCCTTTTAGAACCGCAGTCCCGTTCTGGGGACAATCCAGTCAAATTTCAAGTAGTTTTGTCCCCAAACGGGACAGCGGTTCTAAAGGGGTTAAGGAGCTCCATACCTCACCCGAAAACTGACTTCAGCAAAAATCACAATGCATCGCGGCGAATAATCCCATGGCCCAAGTCTACAAAACTCTTTTTTTGTCGAAATCAATATTGACATTCCCACGATCTGGGGGTCAAGGGACCCCGTCTTTTCAGAAACAAAATACCGGAAAATAAATGTGCTATTTATTTTTTTACCTCCATCGTAGGACGGGTCACTCGTACTGTATGCGGCTAGGATCTATCGAAGTCTGGAGACAGTTTGGCGCTCCTTTCGCCTATGGAGGTATACGGATACGATAGGCGCCGCCTTCGTTGGCGTTTGAAGAAAAAATAGCGGTGTATACGCGTGCGGTCCCGAGATTTCGTGCGCCGTGGGCAACTGTTGATAGATCTCTACAGGTATACATTCAGCTGGCAAGGGAACGCGTGGTTGACTCCAGACAGGAACTCGGAACTCTTCTTCTTACACTATTCCCGAGCTGTCGAGTCGACTCGCCTCATATGGAGCTACACTACGAGTGGCATTGGTGGGCTCGCACATTACTCCGGTATCCCAATACCCTACTACCAGAACCCCTTTCCAGCATGGAACTCCCCTATCTACGATGTAGCTTATGGGTCGTGAGTACAACCAACAGCAACAAGATAATGTCGAGACTATTCCATGTACACAAACGAAGAGCACTACGATGCACCTTGCGTTATTTATCATCTTGTGCATGTGTAAAGACTCGAACAATGTACTCGTACCGGTACCATTGTTCAAATAATTACTTTCACGGGCCGTGCGCGCGCACCCCTGAAGCGCATCACGGTAAATCCTACCTCTGGTATGCCAGGTGTACCTTAAGGCCACTTCCTATGCAGTCGGAAACTAGGATAGAAAAAGCCGGTTTCCGATCGGTTTATTTTTCCGACTGGATTGTAAATAGCTACCCTTCTTATTTCGTCCGTCGGATCGAATATACAGACTTTTTGTATTTTTTTTTTCTGGAGGCGTTTGATGCAAGATAAGGGAGTGCCTTCCACTAGAAGATTGACTGTTAATAATAATAATAGCTTGAAAGAAAAAATGTACGGAGGGCAGGCGGAAGCCGGTTCGAAACTGCTTTCGCCGTAGTGTTCGTGGGGTCAGAGAGAGAGGTCTTCATCTTCCAGCAGCTGCATGCGCCCAACCGCACATACATGATGATGTCTCGCTTCTTCCTCGAGCAGCGTGGCGGGAGCTTCACACGCGGGGCGTACTCCTCCATCTCGTCCTCGAGGCCATCGCGGCGCTGGATTTCCTCGAGAGCCGCCAAAGGCTACAACAGCCAGCGCTGCATAGTCAGCAAAAGGACATCGATACCGCGCACTGCGACCATCGGGTGCTGTCACGTGTTGTTGCTAACGGGCGCAGACAAGGAAGGATGTTTATCACGCTGACTCGCGCCGAGCAGCAGCAGAAGCGACAGCAGTCAAGCCAGCGTCGCCGATGTCGTGGTGTGGGGTCGTGTCGTATGTATGTCGTGTTGTTGTGTGGGTGTGTGAGATACCCGTACGAGATTGCAGCGGGACTTTCTGACATTTATTTCCGATTCATGAACCCGACTGGCGAGTTGGATCGAAAAATAAATATCAGTTTTTTCGGCTGTCCGTCAGGTCCAGTTGGAAATCATAATCGAAAAAACTAAGATTGAAAAGGCGCCTTTCCAACTGCATAAGAATGCCATTTTTTTTTTGTCTCCGATCGAAAATCGGCTTTTTCAATCCCAGTTTCCGACTGCATAAGAAGTGGCCTGACGATAGATAGTAACAACCCTTGAAAATTCACCCTTAAGGCTTGTGGATTATATAGACTGAGGCTCCCCAGTATCCCAAAACGCAGACTTGGTGCCGGCTATACACAACAACATCTGTGTTAGAGGGCGAATGTTGAAGGAGTACTCAGTGCTCTACTACTCCATACTCCTACTATTAATAATACTAAATTAATAATATGTTGTGCTGCACCCCCAACAATAAAAACTACAATGAATAGTCAGGCTACTACTACAGGAGTTTAATGTTAAAACCACCAGATCGAGACACAGATAAACCCTTTCCGACCGCCTTATCGGAGGCCGCGGTCAGAGATTTTGCTGTCCAGACCCGTTCTACGATAGAGGTAGCACATTTTTCCTATTTTTTTTCTGAAAAAAGGGGTTCCTTGACCCCAAATCGTCGGAATGCCAATATTGATTTCGAAAAAACAAACGTTTTGTATTTTTATCGGAGAGCTTTTTTTTTCCAAAATTTCCAAAGTTTGGAAATAATTGGAGATATGTATCGATATACGGAGGCGTTCTGTCACTATTATTCGTGAAATTCTCCTGATGAAGCAAAAATATCAAGTTCGTTAAATTAACATTCCAATACTTGGGAAATAAAACCAGGAAAATATGGAAGATTGAAAAATTGCGCGAAGAAAATGTCGAAAATTAGGAAAAAAAGCTCTCCGATAAGAATGACCCTAAGGCCATGATGGGAGTTTCCGCCGCGATGCATTTTGATTTTTGCTGAAGTCAGCTTTCGGGTGAGGTATGGATCCTCAGAAAGTTTAGGGTGAATCTCTATTATCGTAGAACGCCTCTCCACAGTTAGTTGTCATGCTGTCTACAGGTAGGTAATGATAGTGTCAACTTACCAGGTATAATATTTGATACGACTTATAATAATAGGCTAACCTGTGTGCTCCTCGCACTCATTCATGCATTCCACGAGCACGCGCCGATTAAATATTATCTGCCACAACCAGCGCCCCCTCCGGCCCCATGGGCTACGCACAGGAGCTAGCTGATGGTTGGAGAACGATGAGCAGAGCCAGCATTATTCCCAAAATCTTTTGGGCTCAAGAAAGCATTACACCTCCTCTATACAGTACCACCAGGTATATATATAGTAACACAACTGTTGTTACACAAAAAATGATGCACCTCGTACCATACCACGACCCACCAATCACAAGACCAAACCTCGAGCCGGAACCCGCACCAAAACAGCCACGGCGGGCACGACCAATTTGGGGGGTGGTCGGGGGGCGGCTGATCGGATTACGCGCTGTAGAAGTAAGTGAGAATGATTTGAGCCACAATGTGGGAACCGGAAGGGTATGGTGCATTCGTTTATATTATAGTATAGTTCATCAAAGGCCGTCTTTGGGGGGGGGGGGGGGGGCAGCATCGGTGTCGGTGGCCCACGCGCCATTTTCTACCAATCAATGGGAACGTCGTGGAATGCTCTTCCCACGACCAGGTCCACTATAACGAACCAAGCCCGTTTATTTCCAGGAGAAAAAAACGTGCACTTCGCCTTGTGCGTATCGCGTAGCTCGTCGTTCTTTGCCTTTCTATTCTTGAAGTAGTGGTTGACCCCTTTAGAACCGCAGTCCCGTTTTGGGGGCAAACTACTTGAGATTAGAGTGGTTTGTCACCAAACCGGGACTGCGGTTCTAAAAGGGTTAACCAAGCCAGGCATGGCCACGTATAAGCAACAGTAGGCACAGCTGGAAGCGTGCGCGTTGGTAGTTAAACAGACGTTCAAGAATACCCCCTGGGCGCCTCTAGCCCCTCCTTTAAGGGTCATTCTTATTATCGGAGATGATAATTTAAGGAGAGAGAGGCTAAGCGCCCAAGGTTTTTTCTTGAACCTCTATTTTGACGGCCAACGGGCACGCTCCCAGCAGCCATCTGACTGCCTACAGCACTACCTGACCATGCCTGGCTTGGTCAACGCTTTCAAGAAGAGTAGGGAGGCAAAAAGAACAACGACCCACGCGTTTTACTCACCAAGGCGAAGTGCACGTTTTCTCCTGGAAAGGAGCTTGGCTCGTTAGCGGACCCTGTCACCTTTGCGCCCCCGCCCCACAGCCTCCTTCCCAGTTCGACCGTGTCCTTGATTACAGTACCAGGTAGCTCTCTGCGCGTCGAGACGAAGCGAAAAAAAAAAACAGGACGCAGCCCCGACCAGATTTGCGGTCTTTCCGGCCAACAACAGTAGAGTATTGATAGTATTAATAGCAGCGCCGGCGTCAGAGGTATCGATCGGTGGTCCACACGCCATTTTCCACCCATCAATGGGAACGTCGTGGAATGCTTTCGCGCGACCAGATCCACTAACAGAACCGAACCCATTTCCAGGAGGAGGAAACATGCAAACGCCTTGCCTCGTATGGGTATCGCGTGGGTCGTCCTTGTTTACCCCGCTTTTCGTAACGTAGTTGACCAAGCCAGGCATGGTCACGTAATAAGTAAGTAAGTAAGCAGTCAGATGACTGCCGGAAGCGTGCGCGTTGGTCGTCAAATACATACCTGGTAGACGCTCAAGGATAGCCCCTGGGCGCCTAGCCTTCTCTCCTTAAATTTAAAGGAGAGGCTAGGCGCCCAGGGGCTGTTGTCGAACGTATATTAGTGTAGCTCTCTGCACGTTGAGACAAGGCGCAAAATAGCACGTGGCCGGAAGAACGATGAGCGCGAAGCTTATGTGAGACGAGGCCGTGGTCGCTACGAGGACTGCTGCTTGATGAACGTGCAGAGTGGACTGCTGTACGACGAGGACCTGGTTGATATTATAATAAGAGAAGTAAGTGCTGCGTGCAGAGTGGAGGAGGACGATTCGGCTCCACATTTATTTGGAACCAAGTCACGCAGAGCCTACAACAAGTCTCAAGTCTACACAACAACGAGCAGTGTTACTTTGTTGCACAACCGGTAGATAAAAAAAAAAGATTTCAATAAAATGTGCTTTCATCAATCAGGGGAAACCCCCCGAGAAGCAATGACATTTAATATGTGCGTGCGTATTATACCTCTTCATTCCCTTGGTCGAAGCGCTTTGGAGACGGTGGTGCGTGGTGGTCGTCCATCCTGTACAGGAACTTCTTTCTTCGACGCCCGAGCTGAATGAAGCTGACGCCGGAACCGCCGTACACGACGGGTGTTCCTCATTGATGACATGGCGTTTTATCTTGTTTCCGCCTCTCTCTTACGTTCGTTTTCTTGTTGTGCAACAACGATACATTACTGCGTAAGATCAACTCACAACACTGTTACAGTGCAAACGGTAGAAGAAGTAGAAGCGTGGCTCCTTAACACTGTGTAGCTCAATAATATGCACCCTAAATCATTCCCCAATACCAAACAGAAGGGGTGACGTCGACTTTTTTCGTCGAGGAGGTCGATCAGTCAGGAAGCTTGCCGACCCCGGGGGAGACGGTGGTCTTGTTAGATGAGGTAGAATTGATACCTGCTTTGTTCGCCCGCACTGCTTCATGAGCGCATTTTTATTAATAATGAAAGGAGGTAAATGGCCGACCTGGGGGAAGTGTAGGGAATTAAGACTAAAAGGGTTACGTAACAAACGCTACTCGAATTTAAGACTTCTAAACTCGCTTTCCACCACACTCTCTCCCTCACTAAACAACTTGACTTATTATGTCTTCCTTGCGAGAAAGTCTCTCCTTGCGAGAACGTCAGGAACCCCGATGAGACTCTGAGTGTCCAAGTTTCACCTCCGACTTTTCGGTACCTGACTCAGTATGCAATGATCGCATTGCTCTCATCGTTCCTTTCTGGGTGATTGTCAAGTGTTTTACAGGTTCTTGAACATACATGAGGTATTCCCCCTTTTTTCCCTTTTTTTTCTTTTCAGGGGGAAGGTGAGAATCGAACAACGGACCTCGCTCTTCAGAATCCCACGTCCTGCCTGCGACGCCATTGTAGCCTATTATTGTAGGGAATGTAGACTAAATTGGAAATCGAGTTTAGAAGCCTTAAATTCGAGTAGCGTTTGTTGCGTAAATTTTTAAGTCTACATTCATTCGAGGTTCGAGAAAATATGTGGTTTGTATGTATGTACAGATTGTTTCTCCTAGATTTTGCTTTCATTTTTTTCTTTTTCTCTTTCGCTTTGTCTACCTTTTTTTTGTTTTCTCTTTGATTGTTTCTTTTCGTTTCACTATTTCATAGATTGCGTATGTCGTGCCTGTCGTATCTAGTATGATGACATGGCTTTGCATTGCCCACTGCAGTACATACTGCACACGTGGCAATGTAGTATCTCTGTGGCGTAGCTTTGTGACCACATAACTTGTATCTCTTCTAGGATTGGAGAATCGGCACGGCAGCGGTCTAGCGACAGCCACACGAACATCGAGCTTCGGACTACGTAGGTAGGGAACCTTGCGCGGTCCGGCTGGTGGCCTGCTCGCTTTAAGGACCGCGTGGGGTGGTGGTGATGTTTTTTCTTCTTAACCCCGACGCCGAGGAGCTCATCCCTCAGGCGGGACGGGTACATCACCACAGCAGAGAGCGCTACGTGGGCAGCCGGTGGAGTGGAGAGACTGACCACAGCGTGGGTATGCATGCACGACAGGGAGGATGGGATTGTCGGCGTGGGTTGGGACGGCTGCACCCAGCCAACTGGAAACCAAGGCGCGTACCGGGCTACGAAACGGAGAGCCACTTTCGCCACAGAGAAAAAAAAGAAAGAAAAAAAGAAAAAAAGAAGGCGGGGACGAGCCTCACGTCGGCTGGCAAAGAAAGCAGCACGCGAGGCTCGTAAGAGACAGAAGGAGGCACTTGTGACGGTAGCGACCTACAATGTGCGCACCCTGGCTGTAAAGGGGAAGAACGGGTACGGACATGACGAGCGTGTACTGGCGAAGGGACGGCAACTCGGCTGTGACTTCATTGGCCTGCAAGAAACTCGGAGGTCCGGCAGCACGACGTTCCGTGCGGCAGGGTATCGTGTATTCTGTTCAGGACAGGAAACAACAGCCACCAGGCAAGGGCTGTACGGAGTAGGCCTAGCTGTCAAGGAATCGTTGTGCAGTAAGTCTGTGTATACTCATCAGTTCGTTGACGAGCGGCTATGTCTATGAGCTGTGAGCTGGCTGGCAAATGCGAGGCAGTCAATTTCGTCGTTGTGTATGCTCCAACTGATTGTACCAAGGACGCCGAACTGAAACGTATTTTCTGGCAGAAGCTGGAGTACTTGGTGGAAAAAATCCCGACGAAAGAGTGTCTGTTTGTACTGATGGATGCCAACGCGCGAACTGGACAGAGGAAGGAAGGGTGCGGTGATGATGAAAGCAGAGTGCTGGGAGCGTATGGACGTGATGTTCGTAACGATAATGGCAGACGGCTCCTGTCGTTCGCCACCAATTGCAAGTTAGCTCTCACCAACACGTTTTTCAGCACGCGCAAGGGTGGGATATCGCATGCACACAACGGCACCGGCCCGAATGACCGTAAGCGGATTGACTACATCCTAACCCGTCAAGTCCATCGACCTAGAGTACAAAATGCTAAAGTCGTCCCACAGCCTCCTGCCCCAGCTAAGGCTGACTCAGACCACAACATCTTGTATATCAAAATCCGACTCGGTGGTCATTTTGCGCCCAACAGACAAATACGTAACCCGACGAAACGCCGAGAGTTCGACAGGCAGCTTTTTATGTCCGATGGAAAGTGTCGTGAACGAGTAGTCTCCAGGGTCATCTCCACTCTCAACCAGCCTATCCAGCCCCGTAATACGTCTGGTATGGTTGAGATTTTCACTACGGCTGTTATTGATGCGGTCGAAAAAGAGGTACCACCCCCTGCACGTCGCCACCGAAGACATGGATGGTGTGAGCCTGCCGAAACCATGGCCGCATTCATGCCAGCATGGACAGCGAGGGAGGATGCACGATAATTCTTGCGTGCCCACCCCCGGGACAGAACCGCGTGGAAGACCCTGAGATCTGCGTGTGCGAACCTGCAGAAGGTGATTGCCGCAGGACTGTATGCGTACTTCGAAGCGTACCTTGCCGAAACCGAACGACTCCTAGCGAACAACGACCAAAGAGGCTTTTACAAGCACCTTAAGAGTACGGTAGGATTGGAAGGGACTAAAGCGAGGAGCGAACAGTTCATTAGGGACGAGGATGGCACGATCCTACGGGATAAGGTGCGAATTCGTGAACGATGGGCGGGGTTTTACCACAAACTCTTGAACACGAAGTCGCTGACACTCGATCCCACGATCATCGACCTCTTGCCACCGCGACCGCCTAAACTGTCGCTTGAAGATGAACCATCCATAGACGAGATGACAGAAGCACTTAAGGGGATGTCGAATTGGAAAGCTGTCGGGCCAGATGGTCTCCCGGTCGAACTCCTAAAAATCGACCATCCGGCATTCGCCCAGCGCTTTCACAACATCCTTGTCAATGTTTGGTTAACAGGAGAAGTCCCTCAGCAATGGAAATATGCGATCACCAAGGTCCTTCACAAAAAGAAGGATCGAATTGACTGCACCAACTTTAGAGGGATTTCGCTTGTTGCCCACGCAGGCAAAGTGTTGTTGAAAATCGTCGCGTCCCGCCTCAGCAACTACTGCGAGACCGAGGAACTACTCCCCGAGGAACAGTGCGGCTTCCGCCCCGCACGATCAACGATTGATATGTTGTTCGTCGTGCGCCGGCTGCAAGAGCTCGGACGACAGAGGAAAATCCCCTTCTACGTGTGCTTCATCGATCTGCAGAAAGCGTACGACTCTGTCGACCGAGAGCTGTTATGGAAGGTACTCACACGCTTTGGCGTACCAACCAAGATGCTGAGAATTATCCGTAATTTCCACGATGGCATGCGGGCTCGCGTGCGTACTGATGACGGCGAGCTCTCGGAATGGTTTGATGTCACGCAGGGGCTGCGGCAAGGCTGTGTACTATCACCGTTACTGTTCAACGTGTTCTTCGCTGCTGCGTTACACGTCGTACTAGTACGCTTCAGCCAAGACGAAGCCATTGTAAGGGATTTGGTCCAACTCAGTGAAGCTGGAGTAGTTCGAACAGGGAAGGAGGAGCCATTGGCGTGCGTGCGAAGGTCTGTATGGGGCATGTTGTACGCCGATGATGCAGGAATTGTCTCGAAGTCGGCTGAAGGGCTCGCAAAAATGATGACAGTCATCGTGACTGTCTTCGAAGCAGCAGGCCTCACGGTGTCGGAAAAGAAGACTGAGACAATGGTCCTACAAACACCAGACCGGACAACCCTCGCACCACCGCTCGTCATCGAAGCGGCAGGTCAGAGGTATAAGCAGACGACCCAGTTCTTATACCTAGGCGGCGTTATCCACGAAAACGCTGCGTTCTCGCTCGAAATCGACCGACGGATCCGCCTCATGCGAGCATGCCTCAAACGGTTCGGCCCGGAGTTGTATGATAGGACGACCCCCCCCCTTAGCCTTAAAGTCCGAATGCTGAAGGCCGAGGTGATTGAGACCCTGCTGTACGGGTGTGTGACGGGGACCCTCAGAGCGGAACACTTTGCCAAGCTTCGAACGGCTCACCACCAAGTCCTGCTGCGAGTCATTGGCTTCCAGCGCCGACTTCATACTGACCATGCCACCCTCTCGTACGCGAAGGCCCTCAAGATGACACGTTGCGAGAGCATCGAAACGACCATTCGTAAACGGCGGCTCTTCTTTGCGGGGGGCGTGGCACGGCAAAGCAAGGAGCGATTATCCAGTCGGGTAATGTTCGGGACGATAACTGGTGGGGAGAACCCGAGACCAGGCGGACAGTGTAAGACTTGGCATAGATGCATAGTCGCAGACCTTAGGGAGTTCCCAGCCACCGAAGGGTCAACGGAAGTTGCCCCCTTGGTGTTTGGAGTTGAGACCGCGTTGTGGTCCACTGCAGCCAAAAAGGCGGGGAAGTGGTACCGGGGGATCCTTGAAGCAGCCGAACGGTTCGTGGTGAGGTGGCACGAGGCTGAGGCTGAGATGAGTAGGCAGCGCCGCGCATCCGCCGTCGATGGTGCCCAAGGGAACGGGGGGGGAGGGGGCAACAGGACAAGTGGCAGAAAGCCCGACCGAGGGAATGCGGAGAGGGGGGGGAACAGGAGGGGTAGAAGGGAAACGGCGGTAGACGAAAGTAGGAAGGAGATGACAGACAGGGTAGCAAGGCACCAAGTCGACTAGAAAGTAGAACATGACCATACTACTAGTGCTACCAACCGGTGCAGCTGGTTCGAACGTGGTCTTCCCTTGTCTTCTCTTCTTGTTTTTTTTTTTTTTTTCTTTCTTGCGCTGACTCTCCGTGATTTTCATATTATTTTTTATCTTCCTCTTCCTTTTCTGATTGATAAGCCGTACTGAAGGAGCCGTGTGGCGTGGTTGGAAGACGAACCTGCTCAGCTCGTTTCGTATTGTCTGACGCCAAGGGGCTGGGCATAGTTGACGAACGCAGGGCGGAGACGGCAGTCTGGGTAGCAAGGTACCAGGCGGATTAGCAGGGAGAACCTGGCTATACTACTCGTACCACAAGCTGCTGCCGCCACCTGGAAGGTGCTTTGGGCTTTGGTCTGCCTGTTATTTCCCCTTTGTTATTTTTCCTTGTTACTTTTTTCCTTGGTTCTTTGTCTTACTCTGTTTACAAGCAGTGGTGTTTTTTCTTATTTTATTTTTTTCTTTCTTTTCTCCAGCTCGTTCTTTTTCAAGACTTAGTGTTGGCCACCTCGCCTGCGGGGGGAAGGCACGACATATTGTTTCTCCTAGATTTTGCTTTCATTTTATTCTTTTTCTCTTTCGATTCGTCTTCTTTGTTTTTGTTTTCTCTTTGATTGTTTCCTTTCGTTTCTCTATTTTATATAATGTGTATGTCGTGCCTGTCGTATCTAGTATGATGACATGGCTTTGCATTGCCCACTCACTGCAGTGCACACTGCACACGTGGCAACGTAGTATCTCTGTGGCGTAGCTTTGTGACCACAGAACTTGTATCTCTTCTAGGATTGAAGAATCGGCACGGACACTGGTTGTGCTGGATGTCGACGGGTAGAAAGAAGAACACACACACACACGGACACTGGTTGTGCTGGATGTCGACGGGTAGAAATAACGGTTTAATGTGAAGAACACACACACACCGGAGAAGTTGACCAATGAGATCAACACGGGTTGTTGTACTCGTATAGTCTAGAAGTGCACCTGGGACCAGTTCTGCTGTAGCAGTTGAATCGCGATCGAGAGGCCGCAGCGAAGCAGGGTCGTCAAGACAGGTCCAAGGTGCGGTAAAGACTGGAGAAAGGGGAACGTATCATATTCAAGAACCTGTAAAACTCACTCACTTAGAAAACACTCAGGAAGGAACGATGAGAGCAATGCGTTCATTGCATACTGAGTCCGGTACCGAAAATTCGGAGGTAAAACTTGGATACTCAGAGTCTCATCGGGGTTCCTGACTTACTCGCAAGGAGAGACAAGTCAGGTTTGGTGAGGGAGAATGTGGTGGAAAGCGAGGTTAGAAGCCTTAAATTCGAGTAGCGTTTGTTACGTAATATTTTTAGTGCTACAGAAGATTAGGCCTATACAGAAGACAGAAGAAGCTGTGTGGATTTCGAAACTTTTTAGAGGCGGTTTTCCGCTCGGGATCAGGGGACCAGTCAAACCCACACTCATCGCCTTGCCGGTCCTTGTTACACCCTGAAGCTACTCGCACGGCTGAAGGACGCACCGCCTGCGGTAAGATAATCAGACATTCTAAGGTAAGAGGTTGCTGTTGCTGTGGACCGCGTCTGCCCATACCGTGGCAGAGAAGGCCCTTGAAATCCGGAATGATATGTAAGGCCAGATGGTCAATACTGGACTCGTACTATTATTAATATTAATTCTGCTGTACGATTAATACTATTAATAGTGCGGACGGTGTGGTTCGGGCCAACAGGAGTGGTACTTTGCACAGCAGTGCGCAGCAGTAGATCATGATATTCTCAGTAGGTTTATGCTGCACGTGGGGCCTTGCACGTAATTCGCAGCGGAATGCAGTCGTATAGTTCTCGGCTGGAGGCGTTCTGCCATGATAACACGGTGATTCTTGATCGACAGCTGAGAAGCATGTGGGGGCAGAGCAGTGTTTACGACAGAACATGTACTCGTGGCCGTGTGCACACAGTAGTAGTCCTGTTGTACGAGGGTATGGAGATGAAGAGAGATTGGTACGTAGGCGCACTTCCCCGCCCTCGTACCTCTTCTGCTGCATTCGTCGATAAGTTTACGCACTCGTATGCAGGGCACAGCAGTATACTCTTGTAGTACCTATAGTCGCCTGTGGCTCCCTCGATCATGTCTTTGTTGATGGTGTGTCTTGGGCTATTAGCCGAGGCCTCGTGCCCCGAAGCAAAGGCATTTTGTGTTTTTTTTTGCTCAAATATAGTGCTCGTGGGGCTGTCTGTACATATTCGCCCACTTTGAGCGCAGGGATGGGACCGATTGCTGGCGCCCGAGTCTCTTTCGGTGCTGCTGCCGGTCCTGGCACGGTGTCTTTTGCTTGGCGCGGCAAGTCCCCCGTAGAGCCGAACAGTCGGTAACAACGCTGCTTTCACACGTACCAAGAGTAGCTGGGTACATGGACCTAATTGTGTCACCATCTGGGACTGGTTGGCGTTGCGCTGTTGCTACTGCACTCGGGTGGGGATGTCGGGTATGTCATGGAAGTTGCGGCTGTACTTGAACTCGAAAGGCGTACATCTCAGGTAGAGGCGTTCTCCGCCCAACGACAACCGCCCTAGAGGTATGCCTGATAACAACACCAGGAGTATCTTCGAGTTCCTCTCCCGAGGGTATTTGCCTGGGTGTTTCAAATACGCTGCGAGTATTCACGTGGAGGCCTCCCACTGTTGTGAAGACAGCGGCGACACTGCTGCTCTTGCGAGTTATATTCATCCCAGAACATTTCAAATATCTGCGGAAGGGTGTAGGGTTATAGCGAGGCTCTGTAGCGTAAAGGCATGCTTTGTTTCAAACCAGGTATTTTTTATTACAGCAGTTCGGTTCGTGAATAAAATTCCATAGGCTGATTCTTACCGTATAAGTCTATCACCCTAGGCTTTGTAGCGTAAAGGCATGCTTTGTTTCATACCAGGTATTTTTTATTACAGCAGTTCGGTTCGTGAATAAAATTCCATGGGCTGATTCTTACCGTATAAGTCTATCACCCTAGGGTGATAATATAACACACCCCCATCGGACGATTTTGAAAGCTGGGTTCCTCGACAACGGGGGGGGGCGTACTGAATACGCCCAGGGAGGCGTCTATGCAACCTTCTCGACGGAATCTTTCCAAAGCCACCATTTTCGTTCTGTGTGCTCCCCTTAACCCTTTTAGGACCCCAGTCCCGTTTTGGGGACAAACTACTTATAATTAGAGTGTTTTGTCCCCATATATGGGAGTGCGGTTCTAAAAGGGTTAAGGCATGTCTTGGAGAAGACCAAGCCTGAAATTCGCCCCAGGGGGTGTTCATCTCGATTATAGAATACGGTACGCGGATCTCGTCTTTTTCGGTTCGATTTCGGCCGTTGCGTGGTTGACGTACGTAGCCCCTACATCGCGATGGGATCAGCCACACGCTACTCGGAATGACTCCAGGGTCTGTCTGAGGAGGGCCCAGCTCAATGACCCGCTTCTCCATAGGCGTAGCTCGATTTTTTTCCCCACGCCGCGAAGCCCGACGAATAAAAAGTCTGAAGCTGCCCTCAGTCCGAAAATAGGCCCATGTTAGGATTTGGAGCCGTTCATACTTGATTTTTAAGGTCAGATTTCGGGTAGAGTAGAGGGCAGTAATTCGAACTGCGACAATGGAGCAGCGCACCTTTGAGCTGGGTGCCTACCTCATTTGAGAGGAGGTTGGCTCATTCCTAGAAGCGCACGGCCGGCTCCGTAGCCTTTGCGTGCGTTGAAACGCCCGTGATAGGCTGAAAAGTCCCAATCGAATCGCATTTGAAATGTGCGATTTTCGTACTGCTGTAAAAAAGCGTACCTGGTATGAAAAACAACTACTGTATACAAATCTCAACGAAAAGAAAAAATGCCTCCTTACGGCAGTGGTACCTGGCGCAGACGACTACGAGCACATCTCGTGCGTACAAAATGTGGTCGGTTGAGCGTTCTGGGTCATTTATCAAGAAATACTGTACCAGGTATCAGGTATCCCAAATGATCGCCGCGTTCATCAAGCGGCCTGCCTCCAAGCCGTTCAATGTCCCGGATCGGGATGGCCGCTAGCGCTTTCCCCAAGGCCTGCTAGCCTGCTAGGAGTTGCACGCTCGGCATGGTGCCGGCATGAAAGAGGGGGGCATCCACCAGTCGAAACGAGAGGAGACCTGGACCGCTCGCTCACGCTCACAACCAAACTTACAGTGGCGATTTTTGTTTCTAAAACCACTACACGGCGCCGATTTGAGCACCACGCAGCTCTCACACAGCGTACGTAATGAGCGAGGGCTGTGTCGTGGAGGCCTGCGAGCTCAAATACCATGTCTTCAACTCTGCCGTGGGATCGACTCATCGTGATACTCTCTCAATCATATACGCTACGTGTACAGGTATTTGGTTAAGTTTGGCAGTTGTATGCGGGCTTACATGCCCTCCATGCAACTCTCATGCACGCCAAATGCAAGTTATGGAAGGTGCTTGCATCCTCTACGCAGCATTCAAGTTGAACGCAACTCGCTTGTGAGGCTCATGATATCATACAGTTGCTGCGCTGGACACAGTGAGCTGCTATGATGTTTGCGACTGCAGCAGCCCAGAGGATTTCCAAGCACAGGGACTAGTGAAATTGGGACTTTTCCAAGCACGCCGACCAAAATATTTTGCAAAAGCCACGGCGTAGAGCATTTCCAAGCGCATATCGACCTGAAGCATTCCCAAGCACAGCAACCTAGAGGCCCCAGCGACATGAAGTACTTCCAAGCACAACGGCCTACGGTATTTCCAGTCACAGGGACCTAGGGTTTCTCCAAGCACAGCGACCTAGAAACTTTTCAAGCACAGCGACCTTAACGCTTTCCAAGCTCAAGAGACCCATACGCTCTCCAAGCTTACCGACCTAGAACCTTGACAATCCCAGCGTCCTGTAATACGTATAGAGGTATTTTTCAGCGCACATCGACTTAGAATATTTCCAAGCACAGCAACCAAGCAGGCCTCTGGAGTCGGAGTTAGGGTTAGTGTCAAGGGTCCGTGTCTGGATGGTTCGAGTGGTGGCCGGCGTGCAACATGCACGATGAACACGCGTGCACGTTTTTTTGGCAAGTACGCGCGAGCTTGCTAGCAGTTGCAAGCTAGGAGATATGTACTCGATCTCATTCATGGCCGTAGTCGTATAACCGTAGACCCTCGCATCCCTACAATGCCGGGGCGGAGCATGCCGGGTTTTCACTGACCAGGCAGACATTGCTTGCACCAAGCGCGAAGCGCCGTGAGGTGTCTGGCGAGCCGCCTGAAGGGTGAGCTGCATCCTACTAAAGACCGCTTTTGAGGCGGACTTGCATATGGATGACAGCTTCAATGAGTTGACTTAATTTACGGTGTAGGCATTTCCAGAGACAGGAATGGGAGTACTATGTAACTACCTCTTGGGTGCCTTACCATAAACACTACGTGATACGGGGGGGAGGGGGAGGTCTAGGTCGCAGACCACGCATCCAAATCGGCTACGAAGTCTGGGTAACTTATATATCGAGCATGAGTCATAAACCACTCTCGATAGCACTGAGACGGCTGTATTATGCTGATGTTCTGACGTCGAGGCTGCGCACCGGACTGGTGTGGGTGAACCGGGCGGATAAGCGTCGCCGGGTGGTGCATTCACTCGAGGCCAGGGCGCGCCCCTGCGAAGAAGACCGCAAACGAAAGGAGGTCAGCGACGAGAGAGACGGGTTGAAACAGCTGCCTGTTGAGTCATCCTCGACGTCATGAGCACTTGCTGCCCCCGTGACGGTGCCTGTCATAGGGCCGAGCTGCACGGCACCCCCACACAAACCAGTTGGTTTGTCTATCGGTTTAGCCAGAATTCGAGGTGGGCCTATACCTTTTTAACCCTTTTAGGACAGCAGTCCCGTTTGGAGGACAAATCAGTCAAATCCCAAGTAAGTTGCCCCGAAAACGGGACCGCAGTCCAAAAGAGGTCAAAACGGCTTTGGATGGCACGAAATATCACGAATGGTCTTGTTGTATTCCAACACAGTGAAATCTGTCGACTGGAGTTGCGGCACACCTTCAGTCGCAACATGTATTGCGAAAACATTCGCCCGACCGAAAGTAGTTTTGAATAATTCCGTCCTTCTCTCACCCGTACATTTACCTCACCTTCTACCGGCGCCCCGAGTTTCGCCGGAGGGGCGGATGTGTTCTTCGCGTAAAACGATACTACTCCTTCCCGCGCTTGGCGGTCCATATATTTCTCAACCATAAAATGAGTCTTGAAATCGTGGGGACACTTTACTAACCACAGCCGGCGCCCCGGGTGGCTCGGTAGGCGTTCCGCGTGCCTATCACGATCATTTTCGGGGGTTCAAGTCTCACCGAGTGCATGCTCGTAGGGCTTTTTCTTGAATAAAAAAATGATTAGCGGAAAGCGCGAGAGCGTGAGTTAGCGAACATCCGATGGAAATCGACGAGCAGTGGGAATGAACCCTATGCGCGACAAAAAATGAAGGCACGTACCGGGGGGGAGAAGGGATGACACCCGTGACCACGGCTTGTCCAGAAGATCGCTGAGGGTAAAACCTCCTACGAGTGAGGCTGGGGGGTAAAACTGATGATGAAAAACAAAGAAAAAAAGAAGGTGTGACGTAAACGGAAAGGGTGATTCAACTAGCTTACCCTCACCGGCTGCACCTCAGCGGGTATCGCCGTGCTTCTGGTATTTTGTACTTACGTTGTGACGCTCCCCTTTATCCTGGTTATATAACCAAGGTCGCTTTAAGACACGTACTTTTCCTTGACCGATTTGTCGTGTTTCACTCGGAAGCGAAAAAAGGGGCCATGCTGAGACAACACGCAACGATAGCTCACGACCATCGTGCCTGAGGGTGCAGATACATCGCCGTGGATATATACATTTGATACGCACGAAACAACGGACCATGCCAGGTAACAGGTACCAGGTATAGTTTTGTTTGCCATGAGAATGGACGGATCAGTATCCAGCAGAACGGAGGCCGCCATAGGTACAGTCTACCCACCCTCATTTTCGGGTTTATAAAGCGGGGGAAGACGGGAACCATTGTAACACACACTACCTCGCGGTGCTCTGCACACGAGATGAGAATCACGATGCCTTGTAGCTTTCCTTCAAAACTGCGTTTTTGCCGATACATACGTGACCGCAGCCTCAGTTCCGAGAGTAAAGGTCTGATTGTCACCATACGACTACGTACCGTATGTATTTTTTTGTCTTTTCGCACCAGGAAGTGGGTTCTGCCTTGTGACCACGGTCTTCGTTTTCAGTCAGGTCACCAGCAACATGCATGCGTACGAAAAAGCACGTTCACAAAGCAACCTCAAATTATCCGTCTGGCAGGTTTGCGTACGCCGGTCCGGAAAGTTTCCTATCGTGCTCGCTGTCCGTCCTGGACTGCTACTCGGGTTTGATTGGGGCGTTGTCTCCATTGAGGTTTGCCAGTTGTCTGCGAGCTGTGAAATGGAGGGCAGCAAGACAGCGTCGTACTGCACAAAACATGCTGACGACGGCGCGGTAAACGCCCGTCGCAAGGTTTGCTCACACGCGTCCTGCACGGCATCTGCGCTCTACAACGCGAAGGGCACGAAGAAGCCGATCTACTGCAAGCAGCATGCTGAGGACGGCATGGTTAACGTCCGTCGCAAGGTTTGCTCGTATGAGTCCTGCACGATGTCTGCGAACTACGGTGTCGAGGGCACGAAGAAGCCGATGTACTGCAAGCAGCATGCTGAGGACGGCATGCTTAGCGTCCATCGCAAGCTTTGCTCGTATGAGTCCTGCACGATGTCTGCCGGCTACCGTCTCGAGGGTAGAAAGGGTAGAAACAATCCGGCGTACTGCAAGCAGCATGCGGAGGACGGCATGATTAGCACCCGTCGCAAGCTTTGCTCACACGAATCCTGCGCGGTGCCTGCGCGCTTCAATGCAGACGGGAGGAAGACAGCCTTGTACTGCAGTCAACATGCTGAGGAAGGCATGGTGAACGTCGACTACAGGGTCTGCTTGCATAACTCCTGCGTGACGTACCCATCGTTTGCTTTCAAGGGAAAGAAAACGGCAGCGTACTGCAAGCTGCATGCCCATGACGGTATGGTGGACGTCCGTAGCAAGCTTTGCTTGCATGTGTCCTGCACGAGATGTGCGTACTTCAATACCGAGGGCTGCAAGACGGCGGTATACTGCAAATACCATGCCAAGGACGGCATGGTAAACGTCCGCGCTAAGCACTGCTCGCATGGCGCCTGCACAAAGCGCGCCTATTTTAACTTTGCGGGCAGCAGGACACCGGCGTACTGCACGCAACATGCCAAAGACGGTATGGTAAATGTCCACCATAGACAGTGCGCACGTGCCGCTTGCACAAGCCAGCCGAGCTTCAGTTTCGGGGACAGCAAGACGACGATGTACTGCAAACAACATGCCGAGGACGGCATGATATACGTCCGAAACAAACGTTGCTCATTTGACTCCTGCGCCAAGCCTCCCTCTTTTGCAGTCAAGGGCAGCCAGAAGCCAGCGTACTGCGAGGATCATGCCAAGGACGGCATGGTGGTTGTCTCCTTTAAACGTTGCTCACACCAAGCCTGCACGAGATGGTCGATATATAGAGCCGAAGGACATGAAACGCGGTGGTACTGCCAGGAGCATGCTGCTCTCGGTATTGCCCACATCAGCCACAAACGTTGCTTACACATACCCTGCACGAAGCGACCGAACTTCAACGTCAAGGACAGTAAAATGGCGGCGTATTGCAAGCAGGACTCTGAAGAGGGCATGGTCGACATCCGCAACAAGTGTTGCTTACACATACCCTGCACGAAGCGACCGAACTTCAACGTCAAGGGCAGTAAAACGGCGGCGTATTGCAAGCAGCACTCTGAAGAGGGCATGGTCGACATCCGCAACAAGCGTTGCTTACACATGTCCTGCACGAAGCGATCGAACTTCAACGTCAAGGGCAGTAAAACGGCCGTGTATTGCAAGCAGCACTCTGAAGAGGGCATGGTGTACGTCTATGCCAAACGTTTTTCAAGTGGTGCCTGCACGAAGCTGCCAAACTCCAATGTCGAGGGCAGGACGACGGCGGCACACTGCAAGAACCATGCTGAAGACGGCATGGTGAACGTCCGCTCCAGTCGGTCTTTCAATCACGACAGCAAAATAGCGTCAGCTCAGGATTCGCCAGACAGGATTCCGGCCACGGCCTGCACCAGGGGCAACCCCGAAATTTTAATTCGTTCCGTAGACAACTCCGAATCATCGTGTGACGTGGTGGTTGGTCAGAAACGATCAAGGCGGCGAGTGGACGGGAGACAGCTCCCGCGGAGGCGAGGCCACAGCGAGTTCAAGCAGGTGGGGGTCGTCCAAGCTGTGGGCGCATGCTCCAGCAATGAAGATTCCTTCTCCGCTGGTAAACGGGAGCGCCACAACGACAACACGGTCGCACCAGCCGCAAAGCAGGCTTTACAGGCAGTCTCGCCGACCATGGCCCCCTCGCCGGACGAGCATCAATCAGGACAACCCGTGAAGATTGAGATGGAGCTGGTTGTCTCGCTTTAGATAGGTCTTGGCACCCGTTCCGCCAGCAGCGCTTCTGCTGTGGCCGCCTTCCACGCCGCGTTGCTCCTTCGCCGATCTATTGATAGATACCGGCAGGCCAACGTTCTTGATCATCGTTCGAGAGGAAGCTCTCGAAACGTCTGGGTAAAGCACCAGGGTGCACCCGAACCAGCACAACATCAACACAGGCAGGCTCATATATGACCATCTCCACCGGTTGTCGCCTGCGGGAGTGCCCACGCGCACGGCGTATACGCACCTATTGGGATTGGTTTGAAAACCGATCGACGGGGGCTTGCGGGCGGAACAAACACTCTCTGGAGGCTTGTCATGGGAGCGAGGGACCACTGGTCGGTACTTGCTCTGCAACCGAGGCCTCCGTCGGGAACGAAAAGCTGCCAGCGGGCTGGTTGTCGAGCGGTTCGTCGTTTTCGTTTTGACGGCATCCTACACTACCGCACGGCGTACTGGGGCCGAAAATGCCTCGGCGGGGGGAGCAACACTAGTCTGGAAAGCTTGTCGTATAAGGGAGCCTGTGCGGCAGTGCCGGTAGGAATGTGTGATGCACTACGCAGGAGCTGTGTACAGTTACCATCAAGATGCAGCAGACCAGTGAGTATGCGACGTGTCGGTCCTGCCGTCACGGTCTTCCCTCGTCGGTCCGGGTTGTGTTCCCCCGTCGTCATTTGCGACACTCATGAAATATGTCAGCCGGACCCGGCCCAGCATCGAGTGTCGCTTTGCTGCTTGTGCTATACTTGCTGTTGTCTTTTAAAAGTACCGTGCTACTATTGGTCATAGTTGCCGTGAGCCCTTTTATTGATAGTGCTGCAGTCCCGTTTTGGGGACAAACCACTCAAATTCTAAGACGTTTGTTCCCTGGACGGGACTGCAGCCCCTAAAAGGGTTGAGCGCGTGACGACCGTCTCGACCGGCGCGAGCTCCGCGGCCGAGCCCGGCAAGGCCCCCCGCTGCTGAAGGCCCTGTCGGAGTCCGTCCCGGTGCCCGGGCCTCGGAAGTGCTGTTCGTCGGAGTGAATCATTCGGCACGAGGTCGGCTCCTTGACCTTCCAATATGCGGGGTGTCTCTCTCTACTGTAGGGCCCTCAATGGTGTGCCATTTGGGGTGCTGTGAAGGGCGATTGAAGAAGGTGGACCCACATAGCCTTTTATCAATATCAAGGAATATGCCCTCGACTTAATTTAAGAAATCTTGTTGAGTGCGTGCAATTTGAGCGTTCTGTAGTCAAAAAGGTTTGTGTAAAGCAGAGAGTGTGTTCTGATTGCAATAGGGATCTGACGTGTGTATAGCTACTGCACAAACATTTAGGGATATTCTTGTAAAAAGCGAGTTTTGATGTCGGGATGTATGTGCGTTAGAAAGTCTTCTAGCACTGCTCGCGGCAGCGGAACAACGTCACACGATGGAGGCACAGGGCAGCAGTTGCAGGCCAAACATAACTTGTCATGATGCTGTACCGTAGTCAATATTCAGAACATCCGTTTATGAACAAGTCTACGATGAGAAGCACGCCCCACGCGGAACGACAAGGAAACTGCGTATAATATGATCCATACAATCTATTGGTAGTTGAACGATACGTACGTATAGTGGCTATCTGGTGCGAGCCGAGAAGGGTAGCACCAGAAGACCCGTAGAGTGTACTTGCTACGGTGGTAATCCAAGGATCCGAGGGTTTTCCCGAAGTGGACACGGCATATAGGCGAAGGGGATAATGCGGATTGAACCCGGAGACTGTGGGGATGTGAGGAGACGGTCACAGCCCTTCTCCACCCCTTTCAGCTCCTTATAGCTCGTCCCGTGGCCCGCAGTGTTCCCCTACACCATAAGAGTACAGACAGAGACAACTACAGTAGGAGATGACTCCGGCATACGTTCCGCAGGCTATGTGGAACAACGGGAATGCAGGTGGCAGTCTTTGCAATGAGCTGAAAGAGCTTGAGCGTGTGAATCAGTGCCCGGCGGCTTTCTGGCCCGGTTTGCTTTGGGAACGAAATGTTACATGATGTCGCAGATTGTGAGCCCATCTGAGCAGCCCTTCGAGGGGTATGAGCTATATCGGCAGGAGAGCTCGGAAATTCTGCACCATCATGCATGATACGCGCACCGCCCGACTCCGTGATAATACTTGGTCCCCCACTCTGTTCGCTCCATACCTACAGTACACCGAGCAACGCCAACCAAGAGGTAGCGACACATAGGTGGACATACATACGTACAGTAGTCCTACAACAAAAGGACGACCTTCTTGGCTTGACTCGCCTCCAGTGCCGGCGCGAGAGTACGACTGGCTGCTGGTGTCACAAATTTAGTCTACTATCGCCCAAACGTCTGTGACACCGTCCTCGCAGAGTAAACACCGGTATAAGTTCACGATGTTGTGCTGGCGCTCGCTTCGCGTAGTCCAACCGCGGGTCGTATATCACCTCTTCTGTCGAGTATATGTTGGCAGCCATGAAATACATACAGGCATACATTGGCGGGGGGGTAAGGACCCGTTATTTTCGAAGGACCGGTTTTCCTCACTTACCAATTTTTCTAAAATATGTTGCAGCGTAATTTGTGTTCATTCCAGCTCTTCCAGATGTGTTCCAGATGTGTTTTGTGTATGTTTTATGAACACACATCTGTTTTTTTTTCTGCGAGCACGTGTTCCCCAGATCATCACCGACAGATACCAGGGTGAAGAGCACGAAATACGGTACTCTTAAGATTGGGGCTTAGCATTTAAGCAAAATTGCCATAAGAGTCAATTTGTCCACAGCTTCGGTTTGCACGGTGTATCCTACGAAAACTCATCACATAATATATCGCCGCTGGGTGCATATCGCAACAAGTTTAGGTGCGGCTTGTGATCGCGTGAAACCATGTTTCGGGGTATCTACCGAGCTGGGTTCATGAACAAACTCGAGCTCGCCATTTCGTCTTCGTTGCTAAGTTCGAGATAATATTCCCTGCCCTGCGGCCTAAAATGAAACTACGGCACCAGGATCAACACACTCTGTTCTAGCAGTGATTCGCGTGTCAGTTTTTCCGCCTTTGATGGCTAGTAACATGCTACGCTCGTTTGCGACTGTGCATATGATTCATCGCCAGCGTTGGAAAATCTGGGTATTGTTCCTGACTACCTGATATGCAGGATCGTTCGTTGACATTTGCCCACGTTTCTCGCTACAGAAACAGCAGTACGTACAGTGACAGATAGTAAAGTGTGGTTGCTGCCGGGAACGTGCGTGATCCCCTAACATCGGCAGTTCTTGTTGTGTTCGTTTCTTGTACACCCACTAACTTTCAAGACGACCTGGTAAAGAATGCGGACCGCCCTGTTAAAGCGTTGTTCACTGTCGCACTATCGGGTGTTGCCGGCTGTCTCCATCCTCCTTACGCTCATGCTGAAATTGGGCCGATGGTCTCGTCGGCAGCGTTGCCGGCTTCGCGCGTGGGTGCGGTTACGTTATTCGAACGGATGACACCCAAGGCAATGTATCAATATATCATAAGAGGTTGACACACATTGAAATCGCGAGGTAAATAGAGCCGGCCACACCCGTGCCAAGGGTGTAGTAACCACAATGCTGCCGTCGCCAATCCGATTTACCTGCTACATGCCACACGCAGTCGACAACCATCAGTGGCGTTTTATTTACTATAGTGCTCCGCGACGACCCCCAACACGCTGAGGGTGTCAACAAATCGGGTGGCGATGATCACTGCCGTCGAGCCTTTCGTACAAACGCCCATTAATTCAAGACGACGGTACCGACTAATCATTGTTTGGTGTCGTCCATGTAGGCACAATTCGATGCGAGTCGACGAGGGAAGAAAAGGCTGAAATCTTCTCGCGATAAAAATGAAGGCACGTACCGTAGCGGGAAGGGGGGAGAAGAGCCTGCTATGTGACCCCGGATCTGAGTTACGAGTTGGAAGGAGAGAGAGAAGAAGATGTGCGAAGATAATGAATGGGGTGAGCAAAAAAAATATAGATACATCATCGATCAACATACAAAGCCAAACATAGCTTGGTTTGCGTCGGCAGAACTTCCAGCGCGCCCCTCCCTTTTGACCACAGGTGGCCAGTTCGTCCGACTTGTGCTCGTCTCATTTTCCATCTCCCCTGCACGATATTTTCCCTCACAAGCGATTCCTTTTATGTCCAATGTGTTCGGGAACAGGGGCAACATTGCTTCCTGTTTTTCAATATCGATATCGGCAATATCGATCGTTGTTGGTTGCACCCTTAAAGTATCAGTTCCGAATAACTACGTCGGCCTCGAGCAGACTCCAACCCGATTCTCCGAGACATCAGACAATGCAAAAACGAACCAAAATTCCACGCGCACTCTGCTCCGCGTATTTGAAGCCAGACCGCTCTATCGACAGTCTTATCCTTCGGATATCTATACGAGGCCGAAAGGCACGTCGTCGTGAAGGGTTCTCTATGGCCAGCCGAGCTCTAGCACACTCGCAACGACACAACTCTTTTGGTGTACGTCAGTTGTACCAGTATGCCTTGGGACCCATTGGGTGGAAATATCGACGACGTGTCTGCGCCTACCGCCTGTTTCTCAGACTCTCAACTACTAGCTCGGCCCAAAACAAAATGGGGTATGTGCACTAGACAGACAGGCGTACCGCAGCACAATACGCGATCGGACGATCCATATGATATACTTCGTTTGCTTTCCAGTTTGGGGGTTGTCTTCAGGCTCAGGGAAGAATCGAAGGCGATATCATTTCACCATGAATTGCACCTGCAGGTTGTGGCGAGGGGTATGAAGACATCGGGTATAAATGGCGCAGCTTAGTGCATGTGAGAGTAAAGTCAACCTTCGACCACCTGGTACTGATAGCATGGCCAACAAAACGAAGTTTCGTCAGCCCGAGATTTTCTTATTCTCTTGCAAGCGTGACGGGAAGTGATTGCTAAACCTTTGTCGATATTCGTGTGCTCCAAACTTGAAGGCCCATCCCGCATCTACATCATTTTGATGCCAGATCGACGGCAGCATACGCGTGACACACCGTCAACGGTCAAGCTGAGCATCCACTATCCACTTAACAGTCGGATCTGCGGGCTTACATGATGCTGGTGATATCTCCACACGCGCGAGCGAAACGGTGAATAAATCACTAATACAACCTGAGTTTTAGGCCAAGTGCTTTTGCAACGACACCCCAACCCATTTTTGTAGACTCCTCGGGTACGAACACAGACGTAGAAATGGCCACCACTCCGCTATTTTCGGTGCGGGTGGTCCTTGTAGAACGCGGTACGCATCGACGCGAGGGTATTCGGTGTGTCGACGTTTTTTTTTTTTTTGTAATTGGGCGTTTAGGCCATATATTTATACAGGGGGCGCACCATGACACCCCCTCGATATCTACCACCCTGTGTGTCACGTTATATCACAGTAGCGGCGTCTATTATATAACCCCTTCTTTGCAGCGCACCCGAGCAACGCTTCCCATTCGAACACATGCACGGACCAGCGGCTTGTCATTCTGGTCAAGACGGGTTGCCTCGAACCCAACTTAACACATTCCAGAGATAGGCCAATACGTACCTCGTTCGAGAGCTTTTGGCGGTCAAAGACCAAGCTCTGGAGTTGGCAGAGTGAAATTTCACCCCAAGGCGCACGTATGCATATACATGTGCCCGTACTGACAACCTGTTCTAATCAAAAGTTTTTTCAACGAAATGCTACTACACCGCCTACTACAGTACGGCACGCACGAGTAGGTTTCCCAACCGAAATTTGTATCCTTCACACGAATACTGCTTGTAAAACATAATCACTCAGTCATGGGGGATCAGCTAAGATTCAACCAAAGCGTACTTGAAGCTCCCCGTACCCACCTCCGTGATGCTCAGCCACATGTCAGTGTTGGATTCGTAGTCGTCAAGGCAAAGTGACAGGTCGGCCGTTTCGTCGGTGTTGATCGCGAACTCCTGATACTCGAACGTCGACCCGCTGGATTCAATCTGGGTGTGGAGTTCACCGTTGTTGTAGACGTTGAGCGTCCGAATGTTCTCCGTGCCTTTGTGGAAAGCGATATCCACTCGAACAATATCTTGAGGTTCTTCGAAGTAGTACTCGATGCAGCACCCCCCGTCTCCTTCGACGAGGTCACCTTTGCACGACCAGCGGGAGTTCGCATCGAGACTGCTGTCTCTTGTGTTCATGGCGGTGCACCCGTCGGGGCTGCATCCATGACCGGACGTCCTCTCATCAAACGCGGGGGCTGCCACCTCCACGGTTGTTCGTTTGGCCGCATCGACGAGCTCTGCTTCTGGCGGGAGGGAGGGGTTGTGCGGGGGATATTGTGGCGGACGTGGGAGTGCCTTCTATGAGCGTCGAGCAATATGCACCGCGTTCGAAATGGTATTTGCAATGGGCGGTGTATATCGAACTGCCGATGAAACTCGCACTGCCAGACGGTTGTGCGGAAATCAATGAGCCCCATTTCCACATATACGTTCTTCAGCCGTCGCATGACTTGCGGAACGAACCGGAATACGCATTCTGGGACCGTCTATCAGTTGAGACAGTAGCACTCAAAAAGAAATTGTACAGGATACGCTCAAGTTACCGCACACAGTACCCGGTGTTCACTACAGTACGTTACACTCTAGCGTCTAGAGAGGACTGCCCTCCAAAGCCGTACCCCCTATCTCGATTTGACAACATTTGCAGGACTTCGTATTACTCAGGCCCAAAAGTAATACAGTCGCGGAACAAAACGCGCGTCTCGATTGAATACGCGAACTACCCGGTATTCGTACCGTATAGAGTACCGGAGGTCGAGGACAGCCTCACGCGGACACGAACGGTCCCCTCGCACCGCAAAGCCTGAACGTCGATACTACCCGAGACATCTGCTGAGCCAACGATCGCTGAGTCTTGTTGACCTTCCTCCGCGCGCTCTCTGGTTCGATCATCCCCCTGCCCTGCGTTCTTATTTTTGGCTGGATGCGTCGGAGCGCCCCGCAAAATCTACACCTTCGTATGGCTGCCAAAAAGGATTTTTAAGACGTGACATACTTTCCGGCGACTGATCAGGGCCGATCTCATCGCCTGGAAAAATACCTTGCCAGCCCACTTTCCAAGCCTCCTCCGTAACGGTCTTACTCTGTACATGACGAATGGGATTCGAATGCGTCGCAACAAGCAGGCCTGCAATGGATGCAACAGTGTTCCCGGTGTACGTTCTTGTTGATTGTTTCGAGCATTTGCCATTTTTCGAGAAACCGATCTGTTGGCATCAAAAAGGAGCGACGCTGCAGGAAGTTACTGCTCTTGGTGGAGGCAGTCAAATGTTGTGGATACAAGGGATCGACTCCGGGCCCCAAACAACTGCTTCGCCATTCTCCAGCCGCGATATTAATATCGAAGCCGACATGACGCATCTTCCGGGCCTGTCGGCAATGAAGTGGGGGGTGAAACTTCAGTGACCACAGCATTACTGATCTATCCTAGCCGGTGGCCTGCCCTTGTGTTCAGTGACACCCGCCCAACGGATCAAGCCGAGAAGCCACCCTAAGACAACTAATGCTCACCGTCATCGGATGATGGACACGAGAACGCCCTTATCAACACAGACGAGGACCCTGCTGGGATAGATGGCAGGGCGGACGTAACGGGACACATGTCGCAACACCGGAAGGATAAGACCAGAGCATGGGTGTTCTCTGCAGTAGATATCCGCAGATGATGAACAATCAAGTTGGTCCGGGTTGTGTTGCGCTTCCGGGAATGTGCTACTTCTCGTAGTGCCATGTCCAATCTCGCACGCGATCGCACTCCCGGCTTGGTTTGAGCTTCCCTTTATCAGAACATGCACATCGCACCTTGGGCCTCACTTGACAAACATGTTCGAAATATTTTGCCATCACAGTGCCGCCGGCAGGGCATAGGATATCGTCTGAGAACGTTTCGGGATCAAGTGAGCAGGAGGTTGGACGTAACGCATATACTGTAGCACAAATGTAAAACCCGTTCATGTGGCACACAACCATCGACTTTGTCGACGAGTATCCTCCGCAAGCGCTGCGGCTATGCCGCGATTCGCGGTCGGAGCCCCCCGCGAATTCGCTGTTTCCTTGCCTCAGGCATCATCGGCAGAAACAGACTTTGACGTGATACGAAGCCAAATACGACCTTTCACAAATGACCCAACACCACGGGTTGCACCGCAAGTGACGGGCCGGCAATACCACGATCCGTATTCCACAACATCTATAAACACTCGGCACTGACAAGAGCTCACGGCCAAACCATGTTACGATTGCAGTACCGGTATCCTGTCTCTATAAGATTGCGCGTGTTACAATATCGCGTTCTCACCACAGCTGTAGCCTTGTACTCCTGGCTGACACTCGCATTCCATCCCATCCTCGTCGCATGTAGGGGTGTCCGGGCACTCTGAGGAAATTTCGAAATCAAACAGGAAGACGGTCATCCCGTAACTGTACGTTTTTTTGTCACGATAGGGCACAAGGGCGTCCGCAGCCAGTGACGAGGGGCGAGGAGTTCGCCAAAGCAAAACGATTGGATAGTTCCAGATTATCCTGTGCGAATACGTTCCCAGGCGGGCTCCAGCGAGTAACAGACGGGATTTGTCCTGGTCGTACTTTCTGCGGACTCTATAAACAGGCTAGCGTGTGGATACGACACACTGACGCCGTGGATGATGTATATATATATCGAACCCCAAGCCAGGCACCACTATGGAAACCATGGAAAGATCTACTCACCGTATGCGCCCGATATTCTACGGCGACTGGGTCTATATAGCGTTCACAGAAACGCACCTCTGACACCCGAATGATTCCCGCTAGCTCAAGTCAGGGTGTCGCCTCAACTGGACTCGACGGATATGTCCCATTCCATCGCGGATGATGCTAGTCTGAAGGGGGCGAAACAGTTCAGATCTGGAACTCGAAAGAACTGCCTAACCACAGAACCAGCGCAGGGAGAGCTGTCGCTCGCGAGTCACCGACCACTACGTCGTTTTTTCCTGGACATCTTACCGTTTTCACGTCGCCGCACCACGAGAACTTCAGCGCTAGTGGTGCGGCACTGGCTACAAGCCCCCCCCCCACCTAGTTTCCAGCAAAGAAACATGCGCATACGGTTGTTTTTATCACCTGCACGGGACGCATGCCTTGACCTAAACTGAAACTAGTTAACCCTCACCACATGCCGTGGTGTCGTCGAACGTGTCGGGGAGGTCCACCCTCTCGGCATCTCTGCGGTTCCGCAAGGGGAAAGTGCACCGAAGCAACATTTGCGATTTCATTGACGTGATATGTTAGCGAGTCATTCTGTTAAGAGTACGTGCTTTGGAAGGAGCGAGGCGGGAGGTGGGGGGGGGGGGGGGGGGGGTACACTGAGTGAAGGCGCACTTGGGGGCGTACGATGAAGGAAGGACATTTCATCCTTGGGGCTACGTTGATACTTAGTAAGGTTCTTCGGTGAAGGCGCCCCGGCCGCCACAAATAGTTCGGCGACAAAATATCACCCCTACCATACGACTAGTTTGCGAACTTTTACGCGTCAATAGATGCGTTCTACGATAGAGGTAGCACATTTCCGCATTTTTTTTTTTTTTTTGACTGACGGGCCTTCTCACCCCAAAATCGTCGGAACGCCAATCTTGTTTTGAAAAATGATTTTTTTGTATACTTGGGCCATGGGATTTGCCATCGGGAATCAATTTGATTTTTGCTGAGGTCATTTGTCGGAGGAGATATGGAGCTCCTCAAGCAAGGAGCCTCGGAAAAATGAAGGTGACCGTCTACCGTAGAACGCCTCAATAGGACCGAAAGAAATCACGAACAATGTTTGGGTGATGGTCTCGTGACCTGGTACTACGTAGCACGAGGCACAACGGCGAACATGTACGAGTAAAACACGGGACGTTTTGGACGGCTATATACACCTGAGCTTAAGAAACGAACACAAACGCAGGTTGGCCGAGGAAAGCGATGCCGAACCAGCAAAACGACCGCTAGGCGCCTTGGGGCACAATTTTGACCTCCATCGTTGCCAAACCTAGAGAGCGAGGCACAATTTGTCCCAGATTTCATTAACCGACAAAGCCACAACGCAATGGAACCCTCACGTGGCAGGTAGGCATTGAAGATTGTCGTTGTCTTCCACTTCCCTGCGCGCAAGACGGAACCCACGAGAACATCGCACACAGCGGAAGCAGGAGCAGACGTAAATCCACGGAAATAACCGAAGCACCGGACGACGTTTGCGGGGATTGTGTTCTGCTCTTCCACTGGCTCAAGCGAGGGGAGGACGCCGTCTTCTCACGCAGCCGCGGACGTGGACGACCAAACGAACCTGCACGTCCTCATGTGGGCGCAGACGATTTGCAGGGTGCTACGCAACGAAAACGGGTATCGCCCAGGGTGCTTCTGTAAATATCCAGAATACACCTCAACTATATCCTCGATACAATTCCCGTTGGTACTACGTACGTTCCACGCCGATATCCATGAATGGGTCTGCTTCAAGCTCAACATATATGTAGATGCCAGTAGAAGCTACCTGGTAGTAATGTTACTGTAGGCACGGCACGACCAACAGCGGCTCAATACGCTGGCCCGGCTGCTCGCTTCCAGGTCTCTTTTTAACTTCGCCTAAACGTAGCCCCATTCAGCGTCATCTGCCCTGCCGCTACACAGTGAGCAGCTCTCTACGCAGCCCGATTGCCACTTTTTGCGTGCCGCCGCTGTAGCTACGACAAACGACTAATAGTTCTACTCATAGTTCGTCCAACTAATACGACAACGTAAAATAGTGCGAGTGTGTTTGTTTTCTCGGGTCAGCGGCTGAAAAACAGTTTTCAGAGGGTGGCTTCAAGGCGGTGGCTGGTGCCGTAATCCCCCCCGAGCTTCCAAGAGTTTGTTTCTAGACGCACGAATGGAATACGTACGTATGATCGCGAGTTGTTTTGCTCTTCTCTTCTCGCCTGCGGACTGTGGAGACAACAGCAGAACAACAACACCAACTCAGACGACAGCTGCGGTAACAGTACCCTAGTACAGATAGAAATCAATCGACCCCAGTCCTGTTTCTCAAGATATTTCCTCTTTCTTTGCGCGCGTCGACGTCGAGCACGTGAGCAGGAGTGACGGTGTTCCTCATGTTTCTCGCTGCCCTCAACACGCCAGAGACAATTCATGTATACGCATGGTACCAATGAGCGTCTTCCTTGTGTGTGTGTTTTTTTTTCGAGAACTATCGTGTCGGGGCGTTATAGTCGTACACGTTCGCTACCCGAGTGTCAAATCCTCTCTTCGAACCCACACCATATAGCAGTGCACGAGTATGATACCCATTAGGATGGTTTTCTGCGGGGAACAGGAATATTTCCGCTACGGCAGCTGCAGGGATTCATTATGGCACCGCCTCGATCACACTATTTGTGCCGGACTACTCTTATTTTTTCTGGCGTCCCTCTTCCTACCACAATCTGCGGTATGTCTGAGCATACGCTGTTACCAGAAGATGGGGACTTCACGCTTCCTTGGCATTCTGTTTCGTCCAAACGCCATCAGATACGCCCGCGAAGGGGAGACGTGTATAAACACGCAGAAACACCAGCGCGTGGAGATGAATACATGCCTGAAATGCCGTATCAGCTCAGACTGGCATCCTGGCCAAATACTGCTTGTTCCTTGAAGAATTTCATTCCAAAATATTCCTTTTCGAAGCATGTATATAGACATATATATATCCAAGCGAACTACTGTACATGGTATACATTTGATGTATCACGCGGTGTCTCTTCGCCCACGCTCCAGCAAAATCCTGAAAAAAATGACACACATAAAACACTCGCCCCGGCCGAGAGTCCACAACGGCAAAAGCGGAACAGCCGGCGTCCCTGGTGCATTGGTAGGTGGTCCGCGAGCCTCTCAAGATCAACTTCGTCGGTTCAAGTTTCACCGAGTGCATGATTGTAGGGACTTTTTTTTGCATTGAAAATTGATTAGCGGAAAGCGCGAGATCGTGAGTTAGCTACATTCGATGAAAAGCGACGAGCAGTGGGAATGTTGAACCCTATGCGCGACAAAAACATAAAGGCACGCACCGGGGGGGGGAAGGGTAGACACCTGTGACCACGGCTTGCCCAGAAGTTTGTTGAGGGTAAAGCCTCCTACGAGTTAGGCTGGAAGGTTAAAGTGATGATTAAAACAAACAAAAACAATACACGAAATCCGAGCGCCCTTGACTCTACGGAGCAACGGGTACTTACAAGCTATCGAGCGATTCGAGTCCATCGAACAACCCGGCGGGCAGTGTAGTGAGGATGTTGTTGTCCATTTCCCTGGAGTAGGTAGGTGCAGGAACAACCGTAACACGCGAGAAGCGTTCAGTGTTGGTTGGGGCACAGTAAAACGTAGACGAGAGTGAGTCGGGCATATATACGCCCGGCTGGAACTTCTGGGGCGGCGGTCTATGCTGTGAGTGGACTTTGCTCGGGATCATACATGGAACCCCTATGTAGCTTGGAGATCAAAGTATATCAGAACGAAGATCTTCCAACCGTTTCTATATCGCGTGTTTGGTTAGAGTAAAGTTACCTTTCTTGCACTGCTGTAGTCCCACTTCACGGTTGTGTTTATACATACGCCAGACATCGCGTACGTAAAGACGGCTAACGGTTTGAGCTCACGGAAGAAATAACGACAGGAGCACTCTCTGGCACCCGAAAACTCACCCTAGCCCCCATTATTACCAAGCAGGGAGGGCACAACGGGGTCTTCAACAGACAGGGCAAGATTGCGGTTTCGTTGCAATGCAGCTACTAATAACACACACGAACTGTTTGTCGGTCATTTTCTGCGTCGTACGGACGCGTACACGCGACCACCAGCAGCTAGCTGAGGAACCAGAAAAAAGCTTCACACAGTTCGAACGGACCACCGGTTTGGGACGAGAAGAGGGGAAAGGGAGAAGCGGCTCGTTAGGTGTTCATGTCGCGTACCCGTTTCCCTTCCCTACAACCATCCCACGAACAATTTGCTTTCAGAGAGCGATGAAGAAGGGTTCGGAAACCCCGACAAATGTGTACCGTAATGTAGTATCCCCCCCACAGCGCGATTAAGAGAAAGGGGCGTCTGGTCGTACAAGTTAACAAATGTTGGTATGTGGCATGGCGATCGGTCGAGAGTCGACCCCGAACACAGAGCCGTCGTAGCATCCGAATTGGTTGGATGACATTCCGCCGAGTGGTTCCTGCCGCCACGAGGCAGAGCGGGCTTGCACAGCGTCGCAGTCGAGCGCTGCCAAGACATCGATACCAGTGGTTTAGAGCAAACCCATTGTGGCTCACCGGAGGTCCTAAAATAAGGAAATACCCAATTGATCGCCGGAAATTCGTTTTTGTCCACTGTTTGTTTCCCCTCCAAACTTCCAAATTTCCACATATTTCCAAATGAAATGAAAACAAACAACAGATACCTTCTTTTCATTGTTTACCAGCAGCCTTGCGCGGAGGTAAAGTTGTAATTTTGTTACTGTAAATAAAATAAAATAAAATAAAACAGGCAGTGAACAGAGCCGAAAAAACAAAACACAAATTTTCACAGAGATACCGACGTCGTGGCGGCTGTTCATCAGTTGCCGTTTCGCCTCTCTCCAGGGGTTCGATGGTTGGGTGGGGTAGAGTAGACAACTTAACCCTCTTAGAACCGCAGTCCCATATGTGGGGACAAACCACTCTAATTTCAAGTAGTTTGTCCCCAAAACGGGACTGCGGCTCTAAAGGGGTTAAGAGAGGAGCCCCCGAAAATAGCACGCGTACCACTATCGTGGCGTCCATCAGAATGGGTTTGGTAATTTCCGTCGGCACAGACACTTACAATTGTCCCAAGGAGGTCAAGCCGTCGAAAAGAGCTGTTGGCAGCGTTGTGATCTGGTTATCCGCGATGACCCTGGGCACAGAACGGGCGTGGAGGCAGCGACGGCGGGGTTCGGAAGCCAACACGAGGGCGTCGATGAGTTGTCGCCCATGCCAAGGACAACGTGTCTCGATACGCGGGGGCTCTGGCTCAAGAGCAGACTCACACCGTTCGTTCAGCGATACGCCTTGAGTCTTTGGATACAAAAAATATTTCCGAAAGCAGTTTGTAGCGTCGTTTTAGCAGAATGTTGACGCCCGGTATCGCGCGTTTTAAAACGTTCAAAAGGTTGGCGAGTGCTTCCCTCAAGTTCATCTTCCTGTAAGGAGAGGTTGCAAAATCTGCCCAGCGTTCAGAATTGGTTACATATTTCGGCGGGAAATCTATATACGTACACGTACATAGTGAACTGCGTTTGAAGATCGAGTCACGGTGCGCTCGCGCAACACCCCCTTCAGCGTATAGACTTCGTCGCGAGGCCCAAGCTCCCCTTGCGGTTAGATCGTCGAAACGCAACGCTAGTGGTCAACACGCGCGGCCAAACTGCATACCTGATACGCCTTTTGCCGCGCGGGGGATCCAATCACCAATGCATCCCAAACGTGAGCCCCTTGAACAATCTAGACCCTAACGCGTTGAGTTCCCCTTCATCGAAAACCGCTATAGGTCGATACATGTGCTAGTTCATAAGAATGGACGGATATGTACGAGTGTCGGGAACACAGGGTGATGTGTTTCCTGGCGTTGAACTGCCGGATCAGATACGCGAGGAGGGCTGGTGCAACGTTTTTCAGTCTGGACGTGAACGATCCGGCCCGCCTGAATGGAGGAGGAGGGGAAGCAATCTGAGTCGTTGCGAGGTCGGTCATCCATCGACTGGCGATATTCTACAGCTACGAGAGGCAGGCAGGAGAGGTGCGGATAATAATTGCTCATGTTTGAACAAACTGAATACCGGCGCGAAGCCCACCTCGCCACGGAACAACGTAAGCCCTCGGCATAAGAGGGAGGGAATCGCCTCACACGAATAGTGCGTGTGCGTCTCTCATGGTGATGAACGGCGGGGTTTCGATGAGCTACGCAAGCGCCGCAGACACGAGTCCTACGATGGGGGGGGGGGGGGGGTATCGCTTTTTGTCCGAAACATAGCTGTGAGTGACGGGTGCCTCGCCTGTCCACCAGGGAGGTGGCTCTTCACTACCTTTGCTGGATCCATTGTGCATTCGTCAAATACCATTCGTTTCGAGGCGCCTACCTTGTCCGTGGGATGGTGTATCGGGCTTAGCATGCCAAGATCATCACGACAGGTTTGTTGGGAGAGGTTTAAAGGTCCTCTTCGAGGGAGGAGCCCCTATGCTGTGTTCATACCCCCGCGGCAGCACGTACCCACCAAGAGCTATAAGGGGGGGGTGTGTACTCGATAGGCGAGATGTACTCGATCTCTTGCATGGCCGTAGTCGTATGACCATAGACCCTCGCATCCCTACAATGCCGGGACGGAGCATGTCGGGTTTTCACCGACCAGGCAGACATTGCTTGCACCAAGCGCGAAGCGCCGGGACGTGTCTGGCGAGTCGCATGAAGGGTGAGCTGCATCCTACTAAGAACCACTTTTGAGGCGGACTTGCATATGGACGACAGCTTCAATGAGTTGATTTAATTTCCGGTGTAGGCATTTTCAGAGACGGGGGGGGGAGATTCGAGGCAGTCCAGGAACGTAATGGAGACAGCGTGGACTTCGCTTTTCGGCGCACGATACAGCGCAACACAATCGCAAAACACCCGACACATAACCATGTGTAATACTAGGCTAGTGCGTCGGCACACAACGTCATACATATTCTGCATGTCGATGCATCGTGGCACTGTGTTAAAATTATTACACCAATCGGATCGGGTCGGGGTACGACGTACATGCAGACTCGGTGTCCAGGTTAGTTACGATGGCACCCGCCTTCGATCACCGCAGCGAGACCAAGTGCAACATACTCAGATTGCCCAGATCAGTACAGTGGGAAACTGCATATCGGGCATGCGCACCCGTGAATATATGAATACCTCGAAGTATGAATACCCCGCACAGGTAGGCGAGACTGCCGCACGTGCGTACCTTCACCTCAGTCAATCCACACTCGTGGATATGGGCTTTGCCAGATCACTCGAATGCACTCACAGTGTTTGCAAAGCGAGCGTATTGGCGAAGAGGCCGGCCGGGAAGGTGGTGAACAGATTACTCCCCATACGCCTGATTTTGAAGAAAAACAAGAACGTGAAACGCGCAGGTGAACGACGCGTTGGTGCATCTGCATGCTGTCGCTGCATGGTGAAAGAGCAACGACTTCACAAAATTGGGACGTGCGGCATGTGACTCGGTTAACATTTCATCCGGTCGTACACTGCGCGCTCCGGCTAGGTGGGAAGATTCGCGAAGGTACGCATTGTCGCGTTCAAAACATAGGGTTGGGTGGAAAAGACCCCCACCTGCCAGGCACACGATTTGTCACGCTGCATACCACCGGGCGTCCTGCATCGCGAGACTCCCGGGCGAGTGTGGCCGGCATCGCACCCATGCCACTAATAGTACGGGGGACTATTGTAAATAGCACCTACGTTTCACACAACAACCTATATATTTACCTATTTTTGCCAACACTATTTGGTACCTGGTACTATTTACTATGGTCCGCCGTAATAATCGCGCGAAACATTTTTCCGCAGCATCCTTCACAACTCGGTTGACCAAAAAAAAAGCAGCCAACGTGAGTATTCGAACAGAAGGGGCAGGGACATTGTTGACCTTTGAAAACAAGTTGATTTTTGAAAACAAAAAATCTAACGTCAGCCCCATGTCCAATCAATGTTGAAGAAGGTCGCGTCGCCCACTTTCCAATTTTTTCCGGTACTTGTAGTATGCTCGGAGCATGCTGGATGCAACTCACAAGGTGAGCAGGTCCGGTGTTCCGTCGAAGATGTTTTCCGGCAAATCGGAGAGATCGTTCCTCCATAGGCGCCTGGTCAAACGTCGAAGTCGGGTAGCCTATGAAGAGACGCCGCGACAAATCTTCACCGCGTGAGTTTCTGCCGTACTGACTGCTCGATTCGTACAACCAGCCCCATCCTAAAAAAACATATATTCAGACTAACCAATCAACCGGTGCACATAGCATCAGTGCGAATGACCCTAGGAACAGTTGCCACCGGGCCGTCACGAAGACCCATCCTACGGTGGGAGTTCCACTGTTTTGGCTCAATATGTTCTCACGGGCCGAGCCCCCCAAGTGAGAAACTACCGGTGACTATGCTACTTGTACTACTCCTACTGTAGTATATCAGTTTTAAGACTGGAGCATAGAGAGAGAGAGATAAAAAGTTGGGTCACTAAAGAGGCGTTCTGCGATCGAGGACCACCCTCAAGTTTCTGAAGCTCCTCACTTGAGGAGCTCCATACTATTGGTAAGTCACCCGATCATTGACTGCCATAAAGCTCAAATAAATCCCGTATGAACAGTCCGACAGCCCAGGTATACGAGCATGTCATTTTTCGAAACACGGATGGCATTCCGACGGTTTTGAGTTAGGGAGCCCCGTCATTCGGAAAAAACAAACAAACGAACAAAATCGGAGAAGTGTGCTACCTCTATCGCAGCACGCGTCACCAGCTAAGCTAATAATTAAAGCAAGGGCGCACCACTTTTCGCCCCCTAGAGGTCGGTCCCTCGGAGAGCTATGTACTTCACCCCGCGAAGAACTGTTGTTTGAAACATTTGACGGTGAACTTGGTTTTGATCAATAATCCCACGGCCCAGGCCAAGAAAAAGCTCCTATTGAGCGAACTGAAGGGAAACATTCCGACGATTTTCGGGACCCAATGAGGACCTCAGTCCCGTTTTGGGGACAAACTACTCAGAATTCGACTGGTTTGTCCCCAAAACGGGACTGCGGTTCTAAAAAGGGTTAAGGAACCCCTCCCCCGTCGCCCAGAGTTTGTTTTTTTGGTTAGCCACGAAAGTGTTACAGTAGTACACCCCTATTCTAGCACGCGTCTCGAGTTACGCGAACGAAAGTCTCTTGAAGAGTCCTGTTGCATTGTGCGTGATACGGTTGTATAGTTTCTCACCCCCTGTGAGACCACCACCCCGGTAAAGGCACCAACACCCCTGTAAGGCACCGCTCCTGTAAGGCAACGCATCAGCACGGCACCACAACCTTGAGGCACCGCCTTCGAAAGGCACTGCCCCCTGAAGGCACCGCTCCCGTGGGGCACCGCATCAGCACGGAACCACACCCGTAAGGAACTGCCTTCGCAAGGCCCCGCCCCTTTAAGGCCCACCGCCCCCGGAAGGCGCACCGCCCCTGTAAGGCCCACCGCTCCTGTAAGGCCACCCCTGTAAATCACCCCCCCCCTCCCGCAAGGCACAGCCTTCGCAAGGCAAAGCCCCTGTATGGCACCGCCCCTTTAAGGCACCGCGCCTGTAAGGCATCGCCCCTGCAAGGCAAAACCCCTGTAAGGCAGCACCATCCCTGTAAGGCACCAACCACCCCAGCCCAAACTCCACGAGATCGTCGTCATGCTATGATAGACGTGCGCCGCTTGGTTTCTGACGCTCCCGCTTGAGGACGAATAAGCTCTTAACGATTCGCCCAAGAACCGGCTTCTCGGAAACGTCAAAGTGCAAGCGGGAGAATACTCCCATGGTCTGCAAAACTTCAGTTTTGTTCAACAAGAAGAGGATTGCGACGATTTGGGGCTAAGGAGCCCCCGTTCATTCCCAAACTAGTTTTTTTCAAAACCGAAATATTCCACCTCCATCATAGTCAGACAACGCTGCTGCGCCATCAGCAGAGGACTATAGTATGAGGCCCCCATTCGACAGCGGTCAAGATGACGAGAGGAGGCTCAAAGCCGGAAAAAACTCGTCCACGTGTGGTCGCGGAGTTGTTGATGTCGGTGTATAGCTAGCTGCGTACGGAGGCGTGTTCTCTGTTGTAATTTTTTTTTTCGCGGATGCTGCTCGGGACGCATCCGCGGTCTACGCACGGGAAGTCAGGCGTTTGGCGGTTCTACTCAGCTCAAGGAATCGAGTGATGCTTTGTCGACCTGATCGACCGCCCGATCTGGGCAGTTTGGGTTGAAAAGAAAGAAGCCCGCAAACTCCTAGGCAGCTCAATGCGTAGAACAGCCGACATTCGGCGTAGCAGGCACACAACTGATCGGTTAGGCAGCTGTTTTGTGACTCACAGTTCTTGCAGAGACGGCGCACCGTTGAAGACGTCTGCCGGTAGAGCTGTCAGCTTGTTGGTGCTAAGCTCCCTGGTGTATCGCAAAACATGTGGTCACAAGCGGCAATAAGCGGAGGCGGACGTACCGGATGGTGCTACCTTGTGTTCGTAACGTTCCATGTATCCGTAACAATCGTAACTGCTCGGTTATTCCAGGAATAGGAGTGCAACAGGATACATCCGCCACTATAAGGCACATACCACAGAGGGCACGAGCGGCATGACAGCTTCATTGGTTTAGCGAATGGTGCCAAACTTTGAAAACGGGTAGAACAGGTTGCGTCAACACTCATCAATCCCGGAGTAACCGTCCTTCATCCATCACGAGCGTCGACACCTTAGGCTCAGCATGGCGGCACTCACAGAGATACTAGTTTCTCGCATGCTTGGAAGATGCCGGCTGGCAAGGCGGTGATCTGATTGTTGTGTAGCAATCTGGTCGGCGAACATGACACCCATCACAGGACGGACGGACGGACGAACGAACGGACGGGATAACTGAGAATGAGATAACCTGGGGGGCGTTCCGCGGGAAATTTGTCCGTGCAAAGCTAAGCCCCTGCGCTCTCATACCGCGCAGGTATCCGCTGTCGCACCAGCGATACATGTGCCCGTGAGGGTGAGAACTGGCAAAGGAAACATAGGTACGCCACTTTGAACAAAGCTGGTGCCACGGCCGCGGTGTCCCCCCCCCGATATTTGCCGCCACGTGACTGTTTTTTGCCGCCGCGTGAACAAACAATTCCATGGCGGCGCGGTGCGGTGCGTCACTTCAAACCAAAAGGTTCAACATCATCAAGCTTTTGAGTGGGAGCAGCTGAAGGGCCTGAAACCGACCCCCCCCCCCCCCCCTCCCCCTCCACACCGTAGCGGCAGTCAATAGGCACCGCCTGCGTAGGTACTCCGGAACCCTCGGCAGCCAACCCGAAGTTGCATAGTGCCTTACCGATACGGACGTAGGGTTTGGAATTTGGTCTCATGTAGCCATACTCACAACTCCGTCAGGGCCGTCGTACTCGCTAGGAGGTCCGCCGGGAGAGCGGTGAGCATATTGCCGTACACACTCCTGGACGAGGAAAAACGTCGTGAGCGCCCGAGCGGACAAGGAGCACCGCATCGTCATTCACTTATAGACGGGAGCCCCCGGCTGGGGTGGCCCGTACGCCTACTGTAGGTGGTCGACGAGACGCCGCAAACACTACCGCATCGACAAGAATATCGTAGATTGATTGGTTTTGTGTGTTTGGACACGGAGGAGTTCTACGATAGAGGTTCACCATAAATGGTTTGAGGCTTCTCCACTTGAGGAGCTCCATACCTTCATCCGAAAACTGGATGCAGCGAAAATCAAATCGCAAACCGATGAACAACACCATTTTTCGAGACAAAAATTGACACTCCGACGATTTTAGGCTGATGAGCCCCGGCATTCAGAAAACACCTTCGCGGAAAGGCGCTAGTAAGACCTCTATCATAGAACGCGTTCAAGTCACACTCACAATACGGTCAGGGCCGTCATGCCCGCCAGGAGGCCCGCCGGAAGAGTAGTGAGCTGGTTGTCATACAAAGACCTGGGCGAGCACGGCGTTTTGATCGACGACGACCGCGACAAAGATTGTTGGTCGAACCGATCCGAAGCTCGTGCCGTGCGTGTTGGGGCATATGGGACAGGCTGCACCCACAATTCGAACGAAACGATGGGACACGACCGTTGCGCGCGTACACCTTGCCCGGCGTGAGTTGTTATGCATTCATGGGTTTTACTTCGGTGAGGCGTGTTTTAGCAAACGAACAAGAAGGTTCAATGTTCCAACCCGTTCTCTTAATACTACCATCAGTCTGCATCGGTGCCTATAGCGATCACACACAAGGTACGACCATCGACGCGGCCGATTCGTAGCTAAAAAAACATCAACCCCGAAGTCGCACCACTGCCGCGCTTTTCTAGACCAGCTGCCATCATTTTCACGTTCAACGGATACCTTGACCACAACTTTTGAACAACAAGTTTGCTCCACTCACAGGGTTTCTAGAGACGTCATGTCGTCGAAGATGCCCTCCGGCAGGGAGGTCAAGTTGTTCTCGCCCAGCTTCCTGTCGGGGTAGCCAACCAGTATTACGGGGGACTATAGTTAATAAGACCAAATATTGTTGGTAAAAATGGTTAAATATGTAGGTTTTTATGTATACCATAGGTCCTATTAACTATGGTCCCCCGTAATAGTGCGGATACAGGAAACACCATGAGACGGAAATATACGGATACGATAGGCAGCAATGCCCCATATATGCTAGAACCGGCCATCCCGCTTCCTTCTTCCTTCTGGATGTACAGGCATTGGAAAGCCGAGAGATGCTCGAGGCGTTTAATTCCCCTGGTACCACCGTGCGGGACGCCTAATCACCAAAGGCGTGGGGTCCTACTAGTAGCGCGGGGAGAGTATTTTCGGGTTAGGACTTGACTCGCGGGAAAGGGAAAAAGCGACAAGGCTGTACGTTGCGTCGGGGCGCGGTGAATACAAACGCTAGTTAGCACTGCCTGCAGTACGCCACGGGTCGTAGCTTTGATGAGTGCCCGCGATGAGAGACTGGGTACTGAGCCCCAATCTCCTTTGTGTCAAAACAGGGTCTTCCGACTTTTTTTTTTTGTATTTTTGTATCCTTTTTTCATGACGAGCGGGTACGAGAAATCTATCTAAGAGATCCCCACTCTCTGGACAAACTGCTAACGTTCTAATTGTCTACTTCGGTTGAAAGCGCCAGACACTGCGCTCAGCATAGCCGTACTTATCCAATCCTGTACCGGGTGCATAATAAACCTCATCCCTCCCGCTTCGACATGATGTTGGGGTTTGGATCACACACTCCTAATGCCGCAACTTTGGCCGTGGCTTCAGGTAGCCTCGTTTGCGTAGAAGTGGAAACAATCAGCGGATAGGGCCATCCGGAGGAATCTTCTCACGCTTTCTCTACCCCAGGGTCTCTCAGATGCGATCATTCGTATCATGGCGATGGTGTGGTTGCCTTCGGTTCCGTGTGGGCGACGGGTAGCGTTCGCTTGCAGTTCTACCGGGGATCCCGATCCGTCGTCGATAGTTCCTGGTGCATCCGGCAAACACCCTTCGTCCACGCGCCACGATCATGTTTGGGTATCTATCGCACTTGACTTCGTCTCGCTACCAACAAATCAATGTGACTGGGCTATGGTGTTGTGGACGACGAGCACCTCAGCATGGCTGTGGTTCGGTCGATAGTCCACGTAGTTTATGTCCCCACAAACGGAAGGAGAATAACCGTAATGATATAGGCTGGAGCACTGAGGGGTGCGCTCACCACCTAAACACACTCATGCCTCAACTTCGCGTGATCACAAGTCACTCACAGGTTGGTCATCGACGACAAACCCTCGAAGAGACCAGATGGCAGAACCTCCACGCTATGGCCAAGATATCTGTTGTAGTACATACGCCGCCGGCGCCAAAAGAGAGAGCGAAAGCGAGCGCGGGCGGGGCGGGGCGGGGCGGGGCGGGGGGGGGGGAATTTGCCGTTGGAATACACCCTCAGGCATGTCTCGGCGTCATGCACAGCTTGCTGCGAGGGTTTGGCCGGAAAACTGCATATAGTGCAAAGGTGACCGTCGCTGCTTATTGCTGAGGAGTTCGACGCTTGGAATTGTTTGAACGTACGTAGGCTCGACAAGTGCCGCCGGGGCGCGTGCGTCAACACCGATATTTAGATGATCCATCCCACGGTAGGGGTGCACGAGACGTTCCTGAGCCCCTCACAGTAGGAGCTCAACATCTCACCCGATACAATATTTGAAATGAATTTGTTCGCGCCACCTGACCGGCACTTATGTGCCCTAGGCCTAAGACGAATATGCGAGTAAACTTTTCATCCTCACTGCTTGCTTGTTCTTCACTTTAGGAACTCAATCGTTCAGAAACCTTCGGCCCGAAAAGTGTAACCCCTACCGTGGGGTGACTCAGATCGGCAGTGCTCGTAACCCCCATACCACATTCCCTCTGGTGTACACTTACTATGCCGCTGTATCATATACCCACTACCTGGTATACAGCTAGCCTGTGCCACGAGTGGACTCAAGGCCTGGAGTCCCAAAGTGTGCTCACCACCGTGCGACCGCTCCCATGAAACATATCGAAGCCAAGCGGTACAAAAGCGACGCACGTCAGACCTCTACGGTATGCTCAGGCTTGCTCACAGATGCTCCAAAGACGAAGCACCCTCGAAGGAGCCGGCCAGCAGCTCCAGATTGTTGTAAGAAAGGTCCCTGAATACAAGAGGAAAGGGGGACGCAGCAATTCTGAGAGCTGTAAATGTGTGTGGCTGAATCAGATGGTGTTTGTCTTTCGCCCAGAGCTTCGCTTCTTTTTTCGTGCTCTTAGCGAAAGTAAAAAGGTTACGCCTGAGTCGTCCGTAGCCAGGAGCCAAAATACAGATTTTTTTCACTCAACGCCCGACATAACTGCTCCGTCAGCATGCCCGAGGCGCGAGGCGAGCGTTGTTGACTAACGGACACGTTGTGTGCTTCATGGGCTGGTCAGTGATAAAAAGTGCTTTTTGACCGCGCAATCCAGCTGCTCGGAGATACGCAGGTCTCGGAACATCGTCACGTTCAACGACGCTGTTCGACGGAGTAACACGTATGCGATGGGACCAGCTGCTCGGAGATACGCAGGTCTCGGAACATCGTCACGTTCAACGACGCTGTTCGACGGAGTAACACGTATGCGATGGGACCAGCTGCTCGGAGATACGCAGGTCTCGGAACATCGTCACGTTCAACGACGCTGTTCGACGGAGTAACACGTATGCGATGGGAAATGTAATCGTGGACCACCCCCAGATCTGTGACGTCTCCTCGCCATCGATGACAACAGGAGATCAATGCCCCCGGTATCATCAGTGCCATGCCACGTTCACTGCCTCATTAGAAGACTGTTGTCAGACGGGGAAGCTATGACGTGCAAAATAAAGGCCGCCACGGACACTGTAGTGGAAACCATGATCTTAGCCACACCAAAACGATATAACAGACGCAACCTTGCAAACGCCCTCGTACCGAGGACGTGCAGTCCAGACGAACACCATGCCGCGGGCGTGCCGGAGACGTAACTCCGTGCAACGTGAAAGCTGCAGTTAGGGCACACATCCCCTGCTAGATATTTTGGCAGTACGGTTTTCTCGTTCGGTTTTGGGCCGATGCTGCAATCGTCTTTTTTTTCTCGATAGTCCGCCGCCCCCCTCCCCCCGCCCCCCTTCAAGTGGAAATGTCTACACAGGAAATTATACCAATTCATTGAAGCCGTCATCCATAGGCAAGACAGTCCGCCCCGAAAAAGCGGTTCTTAGCAGGATGCAGCTCACCCTCCATGCGACTCGCCAGACACCTCACGGCGCTTCGCGCTTGGTGCAAGCAATGTCTGCCTGGTCGGTGAAAATCCGACATGCTCCGTCCGGGCATTGTAGGGATGCGAGGGTCTATGGTCACACGACTACGGCCATGCATGAGATCGAGTACGTATCTCCTATCGAGTACCCCCCCCCCCCCCCCACCCCCCCCCCCCCTTGAAGCCGCAGAGGGGTTAGTCTGATCATCTGGCAAGATAACAACATTTCAGATGCTGGGGATGCCAAACAAAAACCGTGCGGCATTCTATGGCAAGGAACTCCGGCTCTGGTGGGCGTAAAATACTACACGACTTTATCGTCACGTACCTGCTGAAGAGGCGTGTTTTCACTCAGGCTTTCATGTTTTCACTTATTTGGACTATGGGGCCTTGTGCCTCACCAGGTAAAACATGAAAGCTTTTAGCCCGACAGACCATTCCTCCACCGTGGTACGTCATGAAGAACAGCGTACGAAAACAAAATGCATTACGACGATACCCGCCTTGCGCATCAAACATATTCCCAGAAGCGCTGCTAAGTACCCCGATACCGTTCGTAGCGCGCCTCGCAACAGCAACCGAATCTCAGCCGGCACTGTCTCCGAGCTCACTCACAGTGTGCGTAGAGAACTCAAGCCGTCAAAGGTGCCAGAAGGCACGGTCTCCAACATGTTGTTGCCCAGAAATCTATTCGAGGCCATCCCCACGCCAACGGCGGGACAGCAGCGGAGCGACAGAAATGGACGCAAGCGAACGCGGCCGTTGGTTAAAGCTACGTAGACATGTATGTCCGAACGTAGTCTCCAAAAGGTAGGATGTAAAATATGTTTTTTCTTGTGGCCGGGAGGGGAGGGGGGGGGGGGGGGGGGAACTATGCACGTTGTGCAGCGGGCCAATGAGGCGTTCTTAAATAGAGGTTCGTATCACGTTTGGGACAAATAAGCTGTCTGAGCCACCATGAGAGTATCCTTACCGGGCGGCAGCTGAAGGCGGTACGACAGTACCAAAGTTCGTGGGAACATCTGTATCTAAGTTTCGAAGGTGCGCGCTTCGCACATCCCGAGCATCGATCGTAGTATGGGTTTGCCCGTGTGAAATTCAGCATTCTTTTACCCCGGGGGGACGTAGGACCCTCAGAAAGTATAGGGCGAACCTCTATCGTAGAACGCCTCCGATACTGCATATCGCGTATCGCTGCGGAGTACACAGGCCCCGACAGCGTTCAACTGGCTCCGGTATGAAGTCGAAACATGTACCAGTACCCCTTCAATAACCGAAGCGCACCACACCCAACATAGGGTTCAACGGTCTGCGTAGGAACGTTGTCGATACAGAACGCCAAGTATATCGTATTTGCAGGCAACAGCGCCCCCGATCACCGGCTCGACCTTCCTTCCGAAAGCACCGTACACTCGAACGCCGAAACTGATTGACTCGCTCACATTGCCTCCAGAGACTCAGCGCCGTCGAAGTCACCGGCCCTCAGGTTCCGCACATTGTTTCTAGCCAAATCTCTGCGGCATCACGACAGGGGTTCGCAGCCAAGCGGACAAGCCATGTTGGTGCTGATCTGCGCATGCTGCGCCCCGGGTTTGAACCTGCAATTTCTGTGAGGCTCCTCCCTACGAGGAGCCCCGCGTCTACCAAATGCTCACCCTCTTGAGATATAACGCCACTCACCTCTGACAAAGCACACTCCACGGTCCATGAACATGGGCGTGACTAAAACGAATTGAAACAAAAACACGCGACGATGGGCTTTTATTTTTTCCTTCAGCGGGGGAGACTCGTCAGTCACCGTCGAGTTGGGGTCAAGCAAGGAGGGTCCTTCGTCGTAGAACGCGTCTGAGAATGTTTGTGCCGGTGGAATTGTTTCCAGTCTCGGGTCAGCCGATTCCGAGTGCCCAAACAGATGCCACAGAAGACACGGTAGTGCATTTTGTTTCGGAAAACTGACGTCACGATTCCGGATGACGACAAAGCATCGACCAACGATTTTCCACGAATCGAAAGTTCCAACCAAAGCCACTACGACTGCGGGCATGAAATCTCTTTCTCTGGAAAGTGACGTCAAGATTCCGGATGACGACAAATTTCGACCGAAGATTTTCCACCAATCGAAAATTCCAGCGAGAACAATTGACCCACTCAGACAACTGCGGGGAAATTAAGTCTCTTTCTCTGAAGTCCGTATCAAGTGCCAGATTCAGCAAAACAACGTGTTCAATCCCCCCAGTAAAGCTACAGTTCCGACGGTCAAGGTTTTCGTAGGCACAACCACGCGCATAACGCTATCGCTCACATAGTTTGGAGAGCCGGTAACTCCTGGAATATGTCGGAGGGGATCGAGGAAAAATCGTTCCGAAATAGATGCCTGTCCGGGAGGATAACAAGGGGAGGGGGGGGGGGGGGGGGGTACAGCTGGGGGTGGGCAACGCGGGGGACGTGCGACTGGATGGAATACATACGCACGTGCTATTCGGACCAAAACAAACATATACTTTGGCGGGCGTCACTGCTGTGATGCCGGGAGGGGCCGAATAAGTCGAGGCCAGCGAAGGTTTTCCACCGTCGCTAGCCTGACATCAGGCCGCAAACATGCAATACGACCATATCGACCGCACGGGTGGTTGGGAGCTCTCAAATGCCGGCGGAAACCCGTTCTTGCGTGGAGGCGTTTTCAACAATGTAGCACACCAGCAGGCGTACCGAAGGTGAGAGGGCTGCCAACACCCGTTTTTGGGGCTCTTTTCAACCTTGTGGTCGAAGCCAAACCGTATCCTTGTTGCGGAGACTGTGAGGAAGCAGTGTAGCACACCATCAGGCGCACGGGGGTTCGAGAGTTCGTCGATCAATACCTTCCGGGGCGTGCTACACACCGTTCAATGCCTCCGCAAGGACTACAGTGGTGGAACGGGGGGCGGGGTGTGTGGCGCGCAATTGGATGTGGGCGGAAAAAACGCCTCAAACAGTTTGTTCAATGCCGTACTACGACCATCTTCAAATACTTCCCTGGACATGTAATTACAAATAGACGCTTGCTTCTATTGGACTGAGGGGTTAGGGTTAGGCGAATCAGTTTTCTGCCCTACGGGGGGGCCCTTTTCCGGATAAACTACCCAATACTGTTTTGTCTTAAAACACATGTTTTTCCCGGAAGGTACCTAAGGCGACAGGACCTGTCGGGTTGCATGCCGTTCATGTTATCCCAAAGTCAGGATTTAGGGTGGAGTAGTAGTAGCAAGCCTATTCGAGTGAAGAAACCTCGCACATACACCCGGGCGTATGCCTTCCGTGAGCATGAATCAGAATGTACCCCGCACGGTGGCGAAGAATCCACTTGACCAACCATGCGCTGGCCGACCAACGACGGCCGCGGACGAAACGTTTGTACTCTTACGGGGAAATATACTAAATAGGACCTACGGTACACACAAAAAGCTATACATATCGCTATTTTCGCTATCGATATTTGATCCTATTTACTATGGGCCTCCCTAATGGGGATACCGGGTGCGTTCTTGCGATCCGTCAGTGGCGGGGGCGGCTCGGGTGCTCGACCCCCGGACGCGTTCTACGATAAAGGAGTCACATTTCCGCAAGACATCGTTCCCGAATGACGGGGTTCCTTAACCCGAAATCATCGGGATGCCAATCTTGTTTGGAAATGTGACGTTTTCGCATACTTGGAGCCATTAAATCCTTCATCGGGATACAGCTTGAGTTTTCCTGAGGTCAGGGTTCGGGTGAGGATGCAGCGCCTCGAGTGAGAAGCCTCAGATTGTTTTGGGGTGAATCTTTATCGTAGAACGCCTTCTCGGTACAGTCCAGTTTCTACCGTGTGCATCCACACCCGCCCCCCCCCCCCCGGGCGCCTTCGAAGTCTGTCCTGCGACCATGGGGAAAAAGCTTTAGTGAACAACGAAAATGCCAACAAAAAACATATCCAGGGGGCGTCATCATACGTTGAAGGGGGTGCTAGGCACACGGTGTTCACGCATAGACCACCGACATCACGAAAACAAACCCCAGCCATTGACGTTATTCCATCCCATCGGGTTTTCCTGCCGTGCGCATTTTTTTGTTGTTGTAGGTAACTTTACGGGGGACCATAGTAAATAGGACCTACGGTACATACAAAAAACCATATAGTTACCCATTTTTTTTAACAATATTTGGTCCTATTTACTATGCCCCCCCCCCGTAATAGCGTTAAGGAGCGACAAATATTGTGAAAAAAAAATGCGGTCCGGGTATGTGAGCACCAGGAGTATCTCACTACAGCTTTCACGAAGCACGGCGCGCGCGGGTCAGCCGCTGCCGCGCGCCTTCTGGAACATTAGTCGGCACGCGAAATACGAGGCCGCCGGCATGGGTACCCCACGCGTCCAATCTGGGGACAGGTGGCGTGTCGTGTATCTACTCATCTGCCCGATATAGTGGTGGCCGTCACTTACAATTCGGTCAAATTTCCGCCGGCGCCTTCGAACGTGCCTGCAGGAAGAGCGCTCAACATGTTGTCGACTAAGCACCTGAGGGGGTGATTTCGGTGGGGCAACCACAACGGGCAGAAGGCGGCGAGTACGCGCGCGCTGGAGCGTAAGCACCGTGCCGTGCGCGGGCGAAGCAAGCAGGCTGAACCTCACTACTCCCCTTGCCAGTAAACCACATCCATGGTTTGGATAACGCTGGTAACGTGCTCGCAGGTTTTGATGTCGATTCGTTTTATTTTGGACTCGGGCACTGGATGCTGCCAACCAGGGTTTGTCTCCACGTTCTTGGAGAGTCCGCCAGTGGTGCGAGGCCGATGACCCACTCCGCAACATCAACAGTTTAACGGAAACTCCGGCACAGGAAAACCCCGCCTTCCGGGTGGTTTCTGAGGCGGCGAACGGTCGACGCCATGCCCAACAATACCTCGGAATGTATGGCGTACAGGCTAACCGTCGGTTGGTGTGTAGATCGAAGCGCAGCGGTGGTCGTAGCATTCACAACGTGTATCGTTTCTCTCCTACAGGAGGCAACAACAAGGACCTATCTGCATGCTTTACTTTCCGGGTGCTACAAACGTGCCCTATATACAGTACATCGGTGGTGAAATTGCTTGGGGTCACTCACAACTCTTCCAAAGCCGTTGCTCCCTCGAAAGCCCCTGCTTCCACGGTGCTCAACAAGTTTTCTCGAAGCGTCCTGGTTAACAGCGGGTGACGGGATCCGAATCAGACGACGGCACAACCATGTGAGGCCCACCTGACATCTGGCCCACCCCGTTGAAGGCAGCCGCTACGAAACGCTGGAGGACTGGTGGAGTGAATCGCCTACATTGAAGATGAACAGAGGCTATAATGAAATCCTTTTGGGTTTCAGTCAATATATCAAATATTGCCGAGTACCCGAACACCAACCGACCAGTATCGCGTGGACGACCAATGAACACACCCATGCGTGCGAACGTGTTTTCAAGCCTGCGGGATAAGGTACAACTCCATCACGTTGTTGGAAGGGGATGTGCCTCACATAGGAGGCATTTGCACCAGGCACATTAGCCAATGGTGTGGAGTTCCGCTCGATTTGAACTCAGTCAGGGAACGTCCGGGTCACACGCCAACCCACCTCGTAGTGCGCGACGAAACAGTCGAGTACGCACGCAGCCACCCCGTTTGTTCTAGCCCAGCACCTTGCTTCTCTACCAGCTAATATTTTAAGCAGAGCGCAAGAAGTTCACGTGCGATTGGTCCTTCCGTATCTACAGACATTGTGTAGCCGCCGAGAATATGCGTGGGGGGTTTTGTCACTCACAATTCCTTGAGAGACGATAACCCCTTGAACGTTCCTGCGGTGAGGGTGGTGAACGCGTTGTCACGAATATTCCTGTGCTCCGTCAGGACCCATGAAGCGCCGAGAACGAGGCAGCGAAGTACGAGGGGTTGAATGCGTTAATGAAATCACTGCAGCGCAGAAATGGCCGCAAAAAAAAGCGACGAGACCATATGTACGCGGTGAGAGCTACACACGTAGGGTTGTTTTTCTATCGAACCCCATTTCGTGATACGGGTGGACGACAGGGCTTCTTTTCACAGCTTCGACAGGCACACGTGAATAACGAAATGGTCGAAGGCTCTTAACAGACGATTCACTTTTTTTGCTTCTGTGGCAGCATGGAGCTGCTGAGCGTTGCGAGTGTGAAGCCGAAAACTAACACACCGATGGAAAAGAAGCTGAGTGTCAACGCTTGAAACGGCGAACTAACTCCGTCGCGCTGCCAAGCGCATCGGGCATTTTGGGGACAGGACATTTTCAATGCTCTGCTGTTCTGGAACATGCGGCGCATCTCCCTGTAGACGGGGTAACCGGCCTGCGCACGGAACGCGAGGGTGTAACATATCCCAAAACGGCACGAGTGCTGCTGTTTCCTTAAGCCTTCTCAGGCCCTCACTCACAGTGAGAGTAGCGATGACAAGCTGCTGAAGACACCGGCAGGCAGAGTGGCGAAATCATAATTTCGCGAGATACGCCTGATTGTTTTTCATCATACAAGAAGCCAAGGGCAGGAATCAGGGACGGGAAAGGGTTAATCGCGTCATCTAGTCCGCGCAGGAGTGAGCTTCGTCGCGAAAGGAACGCGGCCGTACGTTCAGAGCGAAGTCGTGTTCATGCTAATACATGGTCGTTTTTCCGCCGGCTGAAACCAAAGAGGGGTAAGGACCAAGAACAACGTTTTTTCCCGTTTGGTAAAGAGCAGGGGTCGACGTTGTAGGAGTAACTGTGGGTGTGTGGGAGAAGCTGCGTGCAACGAGCCTAGGCCTGCAACTAGTTCCTCGTCCTACAGACATGATCGACTCGGTCGAAGCAGGATATTTCACCGCAGGACCCACCGTGTTTACGATCGCGAACCGTCCGATCGAAGGCGTAGATATGCACTCACATGGCATACACACACGGGACCGCAGAGCGACACGGGCAATCAATATATTTTGTCTGCTGCAACGCGTATCGAAACAAGAACCCAACTACTATCTCACGGAACACTCACAGTTCGAGCAAAGATGGCACATCATCGAAGACGTCGACCGGCAAGGTCGTGAGGTCGTTATCCGAAAGGAGCCTGGTTCACCATGCGGCACGTGGTGGCGAGTATGAGTCAACAGCAATCAAGGGATGAGGCGGGCAGAAGGGGGTCCTACTTTGAGCAACTGCGACTGCTCAGAAACGCCAGCATATGCATCGACGTGTATCACGATCATGGTGGTGTACCCAAGTGTTGAAAAGTGGTAGGCCGGGCTGGAATGGGCCTCATACGTAGGCACTCGCGGTGCGTGGACAGGAAGGGTACATGCAGACGAGGAGTAGAGTATACGACAAAAGGAGTGTGGGACACCTCCTGGAAACATGTGATGCGTCCTCGGGAGGAACATCCCTGTTGTCTCTACGTATCCCAGACGGTTACATGTGGCCATCTCGTACACCTCGTACGATCAACACCAGGGTATTATCTCGAAAAATACTTCCGCAGGTTCGACGGAAACCCGCGGTGAACAACAAATTCAAATACGTTGGAGCAGGTTTAGCATCAGACTGGAATTCGTTGCACGTACAAAGGACCTGATTGTGTGGGGAGAGAAGCAACGAAATTGGTTTGTCGCATTGACGTGTCTTCTCGGACGTGTAGTATCGGGACATACATAATTCGTCCCGTGTGCAAGTACGATTAGGAAGTACTGAGGCCACGCGCACAGTCGGAACACGCTCGTTAGTGGCTGCTAGTGTGATTTCGGCCCCCTGTTGCCCGGTCGCGCGTGCTGACGTGGCCCGTGCGCACCACGCAGAGAATGAGTGCGTCTTGGACAAGCAGCCCCCATGCTCCTACTGCAGTCGATATCTTTGATGCCGCCTCCATCTCTTGGGGAGTAAGCGACCTTGTTGTGGCAGACTCGCAGATCGGAATATTGTCGCCCCAACGATTGTCTACATCGGTGTAAGGGCAAACAAACGTGAAGGCTCGACTCCTACTGAAAAGCGGGAATGAACATTTACTTCAGGCAGTTATTAAGCTAGCGACACCCGGTTGGGTCAGATACCGCGCAGCGACATTCACCAAGTAGCTGGACCTTGGGTGTGAAAAACATCGTTTCATGTAGCCACCTCTCGACCGACAGACAATCCAGCGACGACGCACTCACAGTTCGAGTAGGGAAGTCAAACCCTCGAAAACGCCAGACGGCAGGGCATCGATCTCGCTCCTGTCGAGGTCTCTTTTGCAACCCAGGTGCACGTTGGAGGGGCGGCAACAACGGGGCGAGATTGTTGATGAAAGGGTCGGGCGTGTTGTTTTCGATAGCTGCACGATTGATCGGAGTTTCGCAGCCAGCTAAGAATTCGATATGGCGGAACTCCGCCTGAAGCATGCACCTGAGCTATGCTCCTTGCATCTGAAAAGCGCGGCGAACAACCAAACCGTGGACAATCTATCCTCCCGTCAACTACCGATCGTGGTGTAATACACAACGGCATCTGTGACCCGGCCGAAAAACCTACTATTAATACCTACACGTCGAATATCTAGCTACGTGGCTCAAGACAAACGATTGGTGCATCGTGTCAAAACGGCCAGAGCTACGAGAAGAGCCGTAAGCAACAACTCCCAATCTCACAGGTTCTTCAAAGCGCTTGCACCATTGAAGGTACCGGGCACCAGCGCCAGGCGATTCCCGGAGAGATCCCTGTATCACCATTTCGGCAGGGGCGGAGAACGGCCACACAACAGCGAACATGTTTCGTGTACATCGGGCTAGCCGCATCATTGCCCGTGTACCAAATGCCCTGCTGTTTGGACATGTGGTACGATACTCGTCTCAGATCACAGGAGAAGACGCCCGAAGTTATGGCGACTTACACGCATTCAACATAAGCCTAAGCGATATGTCATTCGTTTCATATTCATATTGACTGTAGTGTGAACGAGCGCAACCAAGGGTGCCCCTCGTCTACATCAGAGAGGGGCCAGTGGCGAGTTGCTTCTTCATGCCGTGTTAGCTATACGTTGTCTAACGGTTGGCAGCGCGCACTCGGCTGCCCAGAAGTGGCGTGCGTCGGTAAACGACCGACCCGAGTTCCATCAATCGTTGGCATGTATGGAATGCTGGCAAACAAGTGCTGTGGATATATCGAAGGGCAGCGTGGCCCTACGGTGTAGTTGTAGAAAATACTCGCCTATCATCAGATGCGAACATTTTGCTATGCGCTCGGTTACCGGGCGACAATCGTTGCCCCAGCGGTTGGTTTCGAAGCACTGCTTGGTTGCACTCACAATGTTTCCAGAGCCGACATTCCCTCGAATGTCCCCGCCTCCAGGGTTTCCAGTCGATTGTCTCTTAGATCCCTGCGTTACAACGGGTGCAGGTATTCGGATTGAACGGTGTAACTGTCGTCCGACAAATCCCGCACAGTCGAACCCACCAGTCGAGCACAAACGGCACGAAATCACGGGAGGTTTGAAGCATTTACCGCAGACCTACATGTAGGTCCGGCCCACGACTTCCAACAATGAGCGCTGCTGTCGTGAAAAATGCTACCATACTGTGTGTACATTGCATATACGACAACTCAAATTATTTCCGTAGGGGCGAGTGTGATTTCCGATATCGCGGTCGAAGTAACAACTCCAGCCCACGTTTCTAAGGAAATCACCTTCGGGGATAGAAACACATTTTTTCGGCACCCACATGGCCAATGGTGTGAACATTGTATGTATCAGAACCGCTCGAGTAGGGTCTCTGGATTTCACGCGTACAAGATCCGCGGTGCCCTGCGCAAAGAAAAGCACCGGAGCCAGTTCCCCTCTCGGAGGCTCCTATTTTTGAATCGACCTCGCGTACTGCGCGCACACATCCTCCAACAGCGCACTAGTTTTCTTGCGGCTCGGCCCTTCTTGTTGAACATGCACAGAGGCCCCTAATACGCTCGGTCGTTTTTTTCAAGTCACTCACAGATTCGTAAGAGACGTCAAGCCAATCAGCATTCCAGCCGCAAAGGTGGCAAACCTATTGTTAGCGAGGCTCCTGTGCGGCCCGTCAACAAGCGGAAGGGGCGGAGCGCGTGAGCAAGAGACACCAGACGGGGTGGCGGGTGGGCGTTGGTCTGGAGCCGCTGCAGCAGGTGACCTGACTGACCCCGACGCAAAAAAACGCGACACCCCACGCGATGGTACGGGTCGTGTTCACCGTGATGCGTGTACGGTATGCTACAATAGAGGTGTATCCATGTTTTCCGGAAGATGCCCCAAACTTGAGGAGCTCTATGCCCCCCCCCCCGGACCCGCACATTCAAACGCCACCCGATAGACAATTCCATTGCCAAATTATCACCAAGCACAAATGACTGGTTGTCCGGCGATAAGACATGTCTCCTGTTGTATCACAACGCAAAAATCAGAGGAGTTCCTCAGATAATGAGGCATGCCTTATTGAGCACTTCCTCGTATAAGGAACCCCCGATGGCTGAAGACATCTGGCACAAGCGTGCAATCCTTGGCGTAGCATGCGTGTGTCACAAGAGGCTGTTCAAGCATGAGTACCCACTCTGTCGAAACGGCGAAGAACACTCGTAGGTGTTCCGACCGACAGCTTCGATGGGGCACTCACTACCTGCAACGTGCGACGCGGCCGAACACGCTCAAGAACCGATAAACCTTCACGGCGGGTTTCTGCAGCTAAAAGGAGCTGACAGCCAAAGGTCCGTCGCGCTGCGAAGCTCAGTATTGGCCACGATGTTGAAACCCACCAGATTCCGAGGCATGTTGTTCTAGGATATGCGGGGTAACACCCTACCTTTTCTAGGCGATGAATGACCGCTTCGGTACCTGGTATGCAGGGCGTGCTGTCACGTGTATGCCGTACAAACTTCGGTGCGTCACAGGAAACGCCTTGCGGAGGCTGCTCAACTTGACGCGGCGAGTACACTTTTTTCAGGGTCCATGACTTACGGAGCTGAACCGAGGAGCTACTCGGTATCCCATTCACGTGATACAATATTAATCCTTATACGCCCAGAGGACACCGGCGTGGGTCATGGTGTCTCAAAGACAGTTTGAGGCAAGACATGGAGCTCCTTAAGGAAGAAGAAAAACAAAAAGGTGCCACACCCTGTTGTCGCAAGCGCCCCCACTTACAATACTTGTAGAGACGACAAACTGTCGAAGACGCCGGCTGGCAAAGTGTCCAGCTTGTTGTTCCACAGAGCCCTGCCTCGTCACGACGCAGCAGGCGGACGGCAGGGATAATCGAAAGGGAGGGCTCAGTATTACAGTGTCTTTCGAAAGGTTGGAAGCCCATCGTGGTGTAGGAGAAGACGCCGCCCGGCACGTTCATCTCGACGCCCGCAGCTTCTGCCCCTCACAAACAGCAATAGGGGCCAAGGGCCAAGAAAAACGCCTTATTATCCACACCACAACCTTAAGAGGGGCACTTTCCTTGAGCCACGGAGTCATCACACTATTTCTCACGCTACCAACAAAAGTGGTACATGAGGCTGTAGCAGGGAGCTGCGTGTGTGATAAGCATGGCCCGGCGAGAAGACCGTGTTTCCCGGCAAAGCAAACTTTGTGGGCCGTGAGCAGGATGGCACGGAGGGGCCGGTACGCCGGACGATGTGAGGGGGATGGATTCGCAGCGTGCACACCCACCCACTTCCTACTGGACGGCAACGCGCCACTGACGAAAGGGTAAAAATCATGTGTTTTTTTATAGTATTTTTGATCAAACCCGTCCCCAAGCTGCCTCGTGGATTACTTGGAGTAGACATGGCACATCACCGAATCTTTGGACTGACCTAGCAAAACATACCCTTTCTCGAAAAATCAATTCTTCACTATTTTCGGAAGGGATGGCGACAGGCAAGCGGAACCCAGGTGCATATGGTGCAACGAAGTCCCTCCAGATGTATGTCGGACTGCTATTACTAAGATACATCACATACGGGATGACGTGTGTCGCGTGCAATGGTGGCAGATATGGTATCCTTCGCAGAATGTTAACGGTTCGAAAATCGACGAAAGCTCGCAGTGAACGACGAGAGCGGAAGCCTTCGGCGAACTTTCTACAGCGGCGGCACTCTGTGAAAGTATATCACAGTGCAAAAAAAAAAAAAGCGTCAGCCCTGAAACACGTCTACCTGGTATTGGCACCAACCATGGTGGCTGTCTACTCTCGGCAAAAATCCCACATCGCCTCCGTACGAGGCCACTAGATGAGGACCATTTGTACCTACTCGACAAAACTGCGCGACTGCAGTGCCCAGAGAGCAGTGCATAGTTCGCTGCGCAACGCTAAGGATCTATGTTGGAGGGTGCCGTGCCGGTATGAAGTTATTTGTCCGCATAGATGTACATTCGGTGCGTTGTTTTTTCATTCGCCAAGGACATGGTTTGAACACGATGTTTAGTGAACGCGGGATAAGGAACTTAGACCCCTGTGCCGCGGTAAATGTGTGTTGACGTGCCTCGTACCACATCGCCTAGGAGACTTGTTCGTCACGTAGACAACACATTAGGCTCGATAATTATACCGCGCATAGCCCTGACATCGCCACCGCAATCTTGGCAAGGCCACGACCATTGTGCCTCATGAATTCTGAACGCAAGCAATCAACCATTTCTCCCCCTCAACCATTATTTACAGCGACGAGAAGAAACCAAAACATCTGCCCCTTCAGCCATTGTTTAGAGCGACGAGAGGGGAAACAAAGCGGGATCGGGTCCACAAGATAGCGCGAACCATGACCGCAAGACAGCGCGAATCATAGCGTTGAAGGCGCGCGCGTGCCGGATAGGCGTGGAACACAGAGACGGATACAAACGCAGCAATTGGACATTCCGTCGTACATCGACCGCCATAGAGACTGCTCAATACTTGGAACGAGCAACCCTCGGAGTCAGAACGCCGTACTTGGCCCTGACATCTACAGGCGAGAAGACGCGTTCGCAAAACACAGACATCATCCGCTCGACAACGGTCTAAACTGGAAAAAAAAGACGAGAAAGGGGGAGACTTGAGTTTCCCCAAAGCAAAAGACGCGAATCAAGACCCCTTTGCAGCCAACGCGTGCGAAGCTGCAATCATAAAAAAGAGCCGGGGTGACACGCGGAAGTGTAGGACAATCCTTTCTGCACACATCGTTGGGGTGCAGGCCACAACTCGACCTGTACCACCGTAAGGCCCACTCACAGTTCGAGCAAAGACTCCAAGCCCTCAAAGACGCCAGGAGGTAGGGTCTCGACGTCGTTAAGCTCGAGGTCTCTATTTTTCGCCCGTTACCAACGTCGGCGGTAAGGGACGACGGAGCGACAGCGACGATCGAATTAGCACGGCGTGGTTCTTGTCTCGTGGCCCTTACCACGCACCAACGTTCATCGGACCCTGGAAGGAAGACACGGAATGTACAGGAAAATCCTCTCTGAAAGGGGCAAGCGGAGCTATTTCGAGTTCTTCTCATTGCTGAAATTCGTACACTCCGTTGAAACCCGACCCCACCGCCGACCGCCAATCAATGCCGGTGCAATGTCCGACCGCAACTCTACCCCGACAGCGTAACAATTCCAGATGCGTCGCTGGGTACGTGGCCTGGGCAATACATCCGGTGCCATTCTATACACAACCCCAGCCCCGACACGCGGAGAGCCATTTTGTTTCGAAAAACAGCACTGCCCACGTGGCCCAGAAGAAAAATGTCAGGCGCTTTTTTGTATGCACTCGACGCACTCGAGCTACACTAGTTGATGCATTAAGCCGTTGCCTCTCTCACAGTTTATGCAAGGAAGTAGCCCCGTTGAAGGTGCCGGGGAGCAGCAGGGTCAAGTCGTTGGACGAAAGCGTCCTGAGTTGCCGGTTGAGGAAGGGGGGCGGGGGACCGTTGCACAGCATTGCGCCGAATGTTGCATTGAATGGGGTAGTTGGCGTTCCGTTCCTACAGCAGTAGTATGCTGACTGACCGGCTGCTGTGAAATACATACATGTTTGTACGATACTACAGTAGGCCACAACATGGCATTTTTTTAAAAATCAAAATTGAGAAGGCTCCCGCAGGAACCGCGACTCACGTATTCGACAAGAGGTCTGAGCTGCACATGTCAGGTGTTTTACAGGTGGTCACACGTGACACCTCGGCAGCACGGCGGTAGTACAGTAATACAATACGCCCACTTTGAAGTCGAGCAGGGACATCAATGGTTGGATGGATGGCACATGCTATGCTAGGGATCGCTCCTGAAGGTTCGGTCACTGACTCATCGCACGCTTGAGGGACTTGCTACCTCGAGATGTTTCTGACCGCTCAGCCCCTCCAGTTTAGAGCTACAGGCTAGTGGTATACTTGTTATCTACTGCTGTAGCGCATTTGTGTTTCTTGTCATCAGAAGTAGCGCAATGGGAACGTTTGGTCGGGTGGCGAGAACGAACGTCCTTGCAAAGTCGATATTTCGGGTGTGATGCCAGCTGCAACTGGACGTTGAGAGCTCCTCGTGTGACGGAGCTCAGGCAAGAAGGCCCCTGTCCTACCCTAGCATTTCGCCTCTTCTCACTCAAAAACCGACCAAACAGTAAAACCAAGAGGACGAAACAATGCTCTATATACTGTACGACATGACCTACACTCCGACGCGGGCCACGCCAAGCACCTGTTGATTCGAAATATTTTCTGAGTGCCGGGTGTGTGTGTACTCAACATCATGCATGGCTGTAGTCGTATGGCCACAGAATGATGGGGGGGGGCTTAACCCGAAATCGTCGAACTTCGATTCATGTTTCTTTCTTTTTTTGTATTCATACCCAGGCCACGGGATCATTCGTCGGCCTACACGTTTCAAATTTCCCAAAATTGTTTGTTTTGGGGGGTTGAGATACTGAGCGCATCGAGCGAGGAGCCTCAGAAACTGACTAACGGACGGACCTCTACCACCGTAGGATGTATCTTCTTATGACATTAGAGTTATCCCCTGTAAGGCTGCAGTCCCGTTTGGGGACAAACTATTTGAAATCTGACTGATTTGTCCCCAAATCCGGACTGTACAAGGAGCCACCGTCAGTCCCAGCGACAGTTCCGCTAAAACGAGCCCCCCCTCTGCTACAAACGTGCGACACCTGCACGTTTCGTGGTTGTAAGATGGCAGTCAGCTTCGCCGTCACTCACAGATTGGCCAGAACGTCGAACCCGTCGAAGAGACCAAGAGGTAGGGTGGTGAGATCATTTCTTGAAAGGCTCCTGAAGGTAAGAGCGGCGACCACACCAGCACCAGTAGCAGCAGCAGCAGCAGCGGAACGAAAAGGGCGGTCTAATCGTGCAGGCGTCTTGAGGAGCGGCCTGAAACAGATGCGGACGTCTTGGTTAACAGGATGGCCAGGTGGCGTGATCTTCCAGACGCCCTCGACCCAAGCCGGCCGCGTGCAAATCGCCCGTTGAAAGTGAGACAATCTGACGTCTCGCCTATCCGATCCCTCATCCTTGTCCGCAGTCAACAAGATTTAGAGCGTGGGCGAATACGAATCTGGTCCCAGCGTGCTACTCTCTTGACTAAAAACCACAGGGATTGGAACCGAACCTGTTCGTCCCGCAAACTGAACCTGTAAAGCGACAGCCACGTCATGCACACAGCGTTACCCGCGCAAGCAGCACAGGTTACTACCACCACGAAGTATTCGTATAGAGTCTAAAAAAATCGGACAAGCGCTGACTTCCTCAAGTCTTGACTCGGCCAGACCTCCAATGGCCGGCGGCGGTTACAGACGGGTAAACGCTTCTTCGGATGAATCGTTCCAACGCGAAAGCAGTCGAAAAAAATGGCCAAAGAATATCATAGTTGTTACTCTCTCTTCCCCGAATATTCGGGCCACTCACAAGTACCCGATGTTGCCCCGTCCGACACTGTCGAAGCATGCTGCAAGGTCGGTCACATCTTCGTCTGTGATGTCACATCGCTCGAAGTCCCTTCCGAAGCGAGCAGGGAAACGGGAATTTGGGTTCGCATTGCTCGCTGTCAGCACAGGAACCCAGAAACAGGACAAGGACAAAAAGTATTGTCCCCTCCTCCAAAATTGGTTGCATCATTTCGGAGGCTTTGGTCCCAGATGAAACTTCTACTGCATTCGTTCGGGCTGAATCGAAGGTTCGAGTTAACAAACACGCCATGACATGTGGCCCGGGCGGAGTGTGGGTGTTGGATCTGTCGTACAGATGGACTGGAACCGGAACACAAGAAATATATAGTGGATTTTATTGGGCGAACGTGTTTCTTAACCCTGATCTCCAAATTAGATAAAATGAAATAAATAATAAACCACGTCTCCACCAAAGTACATTGATACTCCAAACGCGTCTGCTGTAAAGCGTGTTTGTGAAGCCTTCGATCCCCTTATTTTGACAATACGTCAAACGTGGACGCCCAACACACTCGCTAGGGCCATGATAGAGGGCAGGGGATATAGACATATCAAACCAACATACTCTCGCTCCACGAGCCACCACTGACGCATTACACCCAGCACCAGTTTGATTCGTTCGGGTCGTGATGTTGTGCACTTGTTAAAAGGCACAATACACCAAGAACGCCCCTCCACTGTATAACTCCAATTCCAAGGCAGTCTGCCCCCGAAAACTCGGCTACACGTTGGAGATGCGCAGTCCCATGCGCGCAATTTTTTTCTAATACACTGTTTTACTTACAGGGACGTAGCTCCAGAGGTACACACATCGTCCGTGAAGCATGGATTCATACCTGTGGAAAGCGAGGGAGGGACTCATTATCATGCATGGCCGCAGGCGTATGGCGGGGGGGCATAGAAGGTATCTAGACGCACCGAACTCCAATGGCCACGAAACAATAACTCGGCCTTTTGCTACGACCCAACCACCGCATTTATACCATTCGGCCTTTGCTCCAACAGTAGTGTGTGGACTCTGAAGGTATTGCTGACTGAGAACCCGCACGTGTATCCTGGGCGTAACCGCCTACTAGCAAGGGATTGAAGAACATGACCACGCGTTTGGCGAGGAGAGGAATAAAGGAAACCTCGCCGAAATGAAATAAACGATGCCCGCAACGAATTGGCAGCCAATCACTTGATACGCGGTGCGTCAAGAATACACGTAAAACACGAGCGCGACGGGTCATTGTGTGCTTACCGTTAGTAGCCACCGCCAGCAGGAGGGGCGCCAACAACTTGGTGAGCAGCATCGTGCAACCCTCGGGACGATATTCTGGGGATATTGCAAGAGGAACGGCATGAGACACAGGAGTCACCGACCCGCGTGTGCTGTAAGGGATGTACCGGTACCGGTCGCCACCTGAAACGTTCCCGGATATCGGTTCCACCGATACCGTAGAACTCGAACAAAAAAAAAGAATTGACAGGTGCCACCACTGCTATTGCTGTACGACATCTAGAGCTTCCCTTGCTTATCCGTCCCCTCCTCAGTACGAGAGTGTGGGCCTGACAATTCCACCGGCAACATGTCTTGAGGACACCGCCCCGAATGTTGATGTGGACAGGCGCATTCGGCCTACGAGTGCTCGTAGAGTTTGGTTTCGTTAGGTAGAACTAAACCTGCCATGATATTTTACGGTTCTGTTTTGTTTTCGCACCATGGCCCAGCCATGTGCCTGCACACGTTGCCGCATCAAGCTCGGACAACTCCAAACGGCTTGCAACCGCATCGGGACGAGAAGGCACCATTAATGTGTGCGTGGACAGAGCCCTCCGGGACCGGAATCGAGGCCGTGTGCGTTGAGCGTGGTGGACAAACGTGGCCAAAACAGATGTTGAATCCCCCTCTCCCCGCCCGTACGTGTACGCGTTTCTGCACGCAGACTGAGGCTGGTCTCACTTCTTCTTTTCGGGGTGTGTGGTGTACGTCAGTTGCTATGATGCGTACTATGTTGCTTTCTGTGTTCACAGGAGTCATATTTCCCTACCGTGGACATACACGGCAGTTCGTCTGCTCCACCCCGCGTTGAGGTGGTCTACGGTTTAGTACAGCGAAATAATTTCGTGCCGAGCTGGCGGTTCCGCGAGGATCGTCGGGACGCTATAAGGCTGGCAACCGGGGGGGGTGTACTCGATAGGAGATATGTACTCGACCTCATGCATAGCCGTAGTCGGTATGACCAGAGACCCTCGCATCCCAACAACGTCGGGACGGGGCATGTCGAGTTCTCACCGACCAGGAAAAAGTTGCTTGCACCAAGCGCGAAGCGCCGTGAGGTGCCCGGCGAGTCGCATGAAGGGTAGGCTGCAACCTATTAGGAACCGCTTGTGAAGTGGACTTGCAAACGAATGACAGCTTCAATAAGTTTACTTCTTTTCCGGTGTAGACACATCCAGAGACAGCAATGTGAGCACTATGTGACTGTCTCTTGAATGCCTCACCATAAACACTACGTGATACAATCTATTCCCTTGTGCGGAGAAAAGGTTCTGTACACCGCACAAACGATCTAACTCGACGACCAGCTGTGGGCGACCGCCAGAACCAAACACAAACATAGCAAACAACAAATAGTACCATGGTTGTCTAGCTCACGTAGTAAGCGGCATGTTTTCCAGTGTCGTTGCCAACCCACGCCTACCCAACCAATATATAATAGGGGGAGGGGGGGGGGGCAGAATAAACACTCTTGGCGCTCCAGCCGTCGTGGCGATACAAACGGGGCTTGGTAACCCTACACTCTATACCCTACAGAAAACAAAGCACTTCAATTATTGGAGGCCACCCGCTCAATGTTCAGGCGAAAATAAAAGACGTTTATGGACTTCATGGACGACACCGCTCGTGGTGCGCGTTTTGTATGTGGTTTTAGAACAGTATGCACCTGAATTTGGCCTGAATGTGCCAGGCATACCTCATTTTGGCGACAGCACTTTAGGTTTCTTCGGAGAACCAAAAAGAGCAAGCTCGCGCGTATCAGCAGTATTAACTCCTGTCGCGTAATGCATACACCACAAATGGAGAATAATGCTTCCGACCAACCACCACTTCTGTATCAATTTGCAGCCACCACCTCTCACCTGTTCGATGGAGATCTCCTTAGACGGCCTTCCAAGCCAGAACGTTTTGAAGTTTGTTGTCTCACGCGCTGACCAATTTTTAGATTCGATCACGTGAGCGGTCGACCGGTGCGAGCAGTGCGGTTAGCGCATGCCACAACAACTACACTTCCTCTAGAGTTAGTGCCGCTGCGTCGTGGGTGGGCGGGTGGGTGGGTGACGTGTGTTGCCTAGTCTGCTGATGATACAGTCTACCAGTGACTATTGAAAGTCAAGCTGCTTCCAGGAAACCGCGCAATAATACACCTTCGCGGGCAAATAAAAACACCTTTTTTTTCTTTCAACTCCCACGATACAAGATGCTCATATGATGACCGCACTAACACACCAGCGGAGAGGCGTTTGGCGTGCGAGTTGTAGCTCGCGAGATGTGGGCACTACTTAAATTTCTCCCGGAGGCGTTATTTCAGAGGTACTTATCTCTCTCTATTTAAATCTATCTCGCACAAACTTTCTACTAAGGCCATAGTTAGGTCAATACGCCAAACGGTTCGACATTGGACGCGTCAAAATGGCCGCCTCATTCAGGAAAATACGCATATCTGGTATAAAATGCCAGTATGGCACTTGTTTTGGTTTTGGAGCCGTACGGAGCGTCTGCCAAAGTTCGAAAACATTGTTATGAGCTCTCCGGAAACCCTAGGGCTTAATCTACCCTTAGCGCAAATCCCGTTTCAGCACCCTGTTCTCCGATAAGTATACAGCAAAATACCAAATGGACAGGGTTGTTCTTCACTGCAATACCAACCAACAACGAGGGAGGTTTACGTTTTTTTTTCCGGTCGGTGTGTTTTTTTTCCCGTGCGTTAGCCGGCGTCAAAGTCGGCGACCTCCGATTACCCCCCCCGCCCCCCCCCCCCCCCCTCCCTATGAAACGCACTTCACAAAGTGAACAAAAAAAATGAGTAGACCACTCTTTTTTATGGAGTCACCCCACGCTAGAGGTTGCACTTTTTGGGCCGAAGGTTTCTGACCAATTGGGTTGCTTGAGTGAGGAACTACCAGTGAAGATGAAAAATTTAGGCATCCAAGTACCGGTCGGGTGGCACGGACGATGTTTTCCAAGTTTTGTATCGGGTGAGATATTGAGCTCCTACTGTGAGGGGCTCAGGAACATCTGGTGCACCCCTACCGATGTGCGATGGCTCTATGCTCGTATCGTAGTTTGCTTGTACTCGTACTGTGATGAAGAACCGCCCTACCTAGTTTCGTGTTCCAGTCACCAAAACCCAGGGTGCAAAAGTTGCTGTAAAACACGTTTGAGCCATTCGCTAGAACCAGGTCGTGTAAAAAGCGAGAGCCGTGGATGCATCCTGATTGTGAATATTTCCGGGTTTTTGGGCCGTGGTGCCTAAAGTCCACCACCCGACCCGAACCCTATAACCCTAACCCGAGAACGCGATACCACTATTGATAAAAGTGCGCTAAAGGCGGTAATATCGACGATTTTGCCGAAGTTTATCTTTGCAAGCTCCGTGGGATACCTCGATCGCGCGAATGACTTGTGTTGAAGGTAACACAATCTGACATCTAGCTGTGGAACCCCAGGGGAGGTCATCTGCACACAGGCGAGGTCATATATATATATATATATATATATATATGCACGATGTGCACCCTGAATGTGTTGCGGTTGTTATTCATAAAACATGCATGATCATGATATACTACCCGGAATCTGTCTGAGCAAACGGATAGGCAAGGTCGATAGAGCTGGGAGTTACTTTTTGCCTGGATTCCAGTGGATTGGTACAGGGCATCTGGTACTTGGTTAGGCGGCTTCTTCTGCTGTCGTAGAATAAGACCCTTCATTTTTTGCAGCACACAGCACCCACGATATACCACAAAATAAGCCGGCCGCGTGTAGGTAAATATACCTTGTAGTACTTGTCACGGACAGGATATGCCGTATCAATGGTAGACCTCGGAACACGCAGCAATGGAGAATACTTCTCAAAGTCATGCACGAAATATGCCACCTGACTAGATCTCGGGTTGTTAGAGCTTCGCAGCGCGAACCTTGTTGACCTTTCTCCTTAAGCTGACCGCAGGTACGGTTGCTAAAAGTAGTACCTCCAGAATCAACACGACTACGCCCGGTCCATGTGACCCCCTGCGGTGTAACTCTAAGAACCTTGAACCCCTAGGGTCTGGCAGTTATTTGCTAAACACACCGGAGACTATGCTCTGCTTGCGCAGGCCGTGACGACGGCTCCAACCGACCCTCGCTGTGGGACCTCTCCACGGCGACTTTTGCGCGACTTCATCGGTCGGTGCGGCGTGCAAACCAAGACCAGCCCAATTTGTGTAGCCGCCATATTATACCTCACGTTTGTTTTTGGAGTAGGAATATTCTGGAAAACAAAAATACGTATGACCGGTATTGTACCTGTTACGTACGAGATACAGGCAGCACTACTCGATTGTACTGATCCACGAAACCAAGAGGAGCATGATATTTCGGCACAAGCAGAGACGCCAGACTGTTCTGGCAGAGTAGCGTCGTCGGGGCATGCATGTGTAGTTGTTAGACGTGCTAATGCTACTTACTGCCTGGCGATGACTACCGATAGAAAGGCTTGGCAGACTCGTGGGTAAACATAACCAAGAGAAGCGCCGAGGATCCTCTACTACAACGGTATCACTAGTATAGGCCTGCAGATAAGAAACTACCCAATAAGAACATAGTGCTCACTTTTCGAGAAACGCTTAGAAAATTGGGTTCAGAAAAACGGCTCAGTGATGAACTCTATACTAAATCCTATATAATAGCATATGCTCAAGGTTGTTTGAAGAAGGCGCCCCGATAAGAATCTCAGTCTTGCCCAGATTAGGTGTGTCTTGTTGGCCAGCCAATACGGTACTGCTGTAGGAGATCCATACGCCGTAAATCTGGTATGCCAGCGAAAACCAATAATTGACAAGGGAGCATAAGAAAGGCTACTTACAGCAGTACTTATGAATCGGTAACAACACAGAAGCTTTTTCCAAATAGGACTGACTACTATTAATAAGGGCCACTCCTATTAATAACGGACAACAATCTCGATTCGTGACTTTTTTTTTTGTCATGATGAGTGTTTTTTTTAAAGTGATTGACGCCATTTTTTTTAGTACAGTAGCTTTCCCTGAAAAAATCAAGAGCACGATTCGTGACATTTTGGCGTGTCTCCAATCACGCCTGATCAAGGCACTACGCAACCCACGCGCACCATCGGTATCCGAAGGTCGGTACGGGGCCATGACAGACTCTGCTTCGTCTTCCGCTCGTGGACATCGGGCGGCTACCTAAAGACACCGCTGGGCGCGGGCTAAAGAGCAGATGATGGCCTCGAAATTTCGAGGAGGAACCACAGTTCGAAGACAAAACGCCAAAATGACCTGAGGGTGTCACAGGCCAGGCCGGGCAGAGACGCCCCGTGAGATGGAATGTCGCGAACCGGGCTTGGCCGACGATCGGTGAAATAGTAATCTCGCAGGCTGGGTCACGTGATTCGAATATACCACGAGCCGGGCCAGGCGCGATCGGCCCGGCTCGGCCCGGCCGTGCTCCACTCGCGAGAGTTCGCTCCACCCGCGAAAACCATTGGGTTTGAGAAAATCGGAATTTTTACAAGTTGAAAATATCACGAAACGTGACGTTTTTCGTTTTTTTTTTTCGTGAAAAGGGAAAATGTTATTAGAGATCGGGAACCGATATGATAATAATCTGCAGTTTGTTGTCATGGAGATAATTAGGCTTTATAGTTGATATTCTTTTGTACGTATTGGTAGTACGTAGAGTACTTTGACAGCAGCAGCTGCTGTTTGGTTGATCGCGCTTGTGGGACTACCAGGTGGATTCCGCACGGAACGGTGCTGGCCGACTGGTAGGACACGCGAACAGACAGGGCTGTTGCTTGCAGCTGGACATCCTGGCTGCTCACTGGACCAGGTAGTTCGTGAATTCTCCCGCCCACCCACCCTTTTTGTTTCGATGGTGAGAAGATGGAGACACTCACGAGGATTTAGGTAGGTATTATTCTCGGTAGTTACCGTACAATCGAGTATATGTTTACCTTACTTTCTGTCATTTTTTTCCAGTGGCATGCGGGGGGTTATACCATGGTATATGTTTTTTTTTCGGGGGGGGAATACGATGGTCTTGGAGCTATTGGGTGTCTCAGTCATCCGAGAATTAGTACAGTAGAACCTAGGCAGTGAAGGGAGGGAGATGCTTTTATGAGCGAAGACATGTGGGCATGACACAGAGTTGGAGAATGCGGTAGACATGTCAGCCAGCTGCTCTCCCTCCCAAGCCACAGAAAATGATAAGCAACAACGCAATTCGAAAGATGTAAACAACGAGTGGCAAGTTTTTTGCCCAATACGTCTCGTCAGAAACGACCCTTAGAACCGAAATGTCACGGATCATGATCATTTGGCATGCCAAAAAGTCACGAATCGCGATTTGTTTCGGTTCGTTAGGAACAGCCCTAAGGGTATGTCTGGTGCACCTGGTAGGCGAATATGTGAAGTCATGCCATATTCTTCGGGGAAGGAGTCGGATGATTCGACGGATGGAGCTCGATTACGACACGACTCGTGTTCATCACGGTTATGTTTTGCCAGGTATGATACGTAGCTCGCAGCAGCGACATGAAGCTGATGTCATGTTCAGGTGGCGGGCGGCTTTCGTTCGTAGCACAGCGGGCAGTGTATGCAGAAAGAGATGCAAGACAGCCGAAAAATCGAACCATGAAGCAAAGAAGTCACACTCATAGGTACGCGAGAGCTCTAAAATACAGACTAACCATATCAGTAGTTGTACAATGTACAACGTATATGAAGCGCGAAAGCGCATCTGCCTATGAGATGGAAAACTATTATTCAACATAGTTGGCCGGCAAATATCGCAGCCTGGTCGTTGTGGAGAGATGTGGAGCCAAAGCTGGGATGCCAATCACGTGGCCGGACTCTCTGCTCTTCAGTATCCGTAATTCCCACGATGGCATGAGGGGCTGCGGCAAGGCTGTGTACTATCACCGTTACTGTTCAACTTGTTCTTCGCTGCTGCGTTACACGTCGTGCTAGTACGCTTCAGCCAAGGCGAAGCCATCGCAAGGGATTTGGTCCAACTCAGTGATGCCGGAGTAGTTCGAACAGAGAAGCAGGAGCCATTGGCGTGCGCGCGAAGGGCTATATGGGGCATGTTGTACGCCGATGATGCAGGAATTGTCTCCAAGTCGCCTGAAGAGCTCGCGAAAATGATGACAGTCATCGTGACTGTCTTCGAAGCAGCAGGCCTCACGGTGTCGGAAAAGAAGACAGAGCCATTGCTCCTACAAACACCAGACCAGACAACCCTCGCACCACCGCTCGTCATCGAAGCGGCAGGCCAGAGCTATAATCAGACGACCCAGTTCTTATACCTAGGCGGCATTGCCCACGAAAACGCCGACCCCTCGCTCGAAATCGACCGACGGATCCGCCTCATGCGAGCATGCCTAAAACGGTTCGGCCCGGAGTTGTATGATAGGACGACCGCCCCCCTTAGCCTTAAAGTCCGAATGCTGAAGGCCGAGGTGATTGAGACCCTGCTGTACGGGTGTGTAACGTGGACCCTCAGAGCGGAACACTTTGCCAACCTTCGAACGGCTCACCACAAGTTCGGTTGCGAGTCATTGGCTTCCAGCGCCGATTTCGTACTGACCATGCCACCCTCTCGTATGCGAAGGCCCTCAAGATGACACGTTGCGAGAGAATCAGAACGACCATTCGTAAACGGCGGCTCTTCTTTGCGGGGGGTGTGGCCCGGAAAAACAAGGAGCGATTACCCAGTCGGGTAATGTTCGGGACGATAGCTGGTGGGGAGAACCCGAGACCTGGCGGACAGTGTAAGACTTGGCAAAGATGCATAGTCGAAGACCTTAGCGAGTTCCGAGCCACGGAAGGGTCAACGGAAGTTGCCCCCTTGGTGTTTGGAGTTAGTTGAGATCGCGTTGTGGTCCACTGCAGCCAAAAAGGCGGGGAAGTGGTACCGGGGGATCCTTGAAGCAGCGGAACGGTTCATGGTGAGGTGGCACGAGGCTGAGGCTGAGATGAGTAGGCAGCGCCGGCATCCGCCGTCGATGGTGTCCAAGGGAACGGGGGGGGGGGGGGGGGCAACAGTAGAAGTGGCAGAAAACCCGACCAAGGGAATGCGGAGAGGGGCCACATAACCAGTATCTCTTCTATCCATAGGATTGAAGAATCGGCACGGACACTGGTTGTGCTGGATGTCGACGGGTAGAAAGAACGTGAAGAACACACACACACCAGCAGCAGCGGCATGAAGGCTCGGCAGGGCATACTGCTGCTGTATAGTTTTTGCATCTGTTTTACTACCGAGGTATTTCTTCCACTCCAGAGTTATTGGAGCCTGTCCTGCGACCACGGACTGCATTGTATTGTGAGTTAATGTAAGAACAACAACAACAACAACCTGGTATCGTGCTATTTAATAAATGTACCCGGGTGTACACGCCTTTATATCGTGTGTGTGTTCTTCATATTAATTAAACCGCTCTTTCTACCCGTCGTGCAGCAGTTCAGTTGGTGTTGTTTTCACATTAGCCCTTTTAGAACAACAGCAGTCACGTTTTGGGCACACACCCCTCAAATTACAAGTAAGTGGTGTGTCCCCGAAACGGGACTGCGGGTCAAAAGGGGTCAACTCATCGCCGCAGTACAATGCAGTGCGTGACCGCAGGACAGGCTCAAATAACTCTGGAGTGGAAGAAACACCTCGGTAAAAAAAACAAAACAAGGGAAGAGTAGTGCTGGCTGTACACACGATAACTACAGTTGTGCAAGTACACCTCAGACCAAGCATAAAAAAGGAGGTCCGCGCGCGTGCGTATCAGATCCATGCGGTACGCTGTCTGTACTATTTAATAGTCGCCACGGAAACCGAGAAAACCACATCCTACCCAGAAAAAAATACTGGTAGACAGGATGAAAACAACAAAACAACAAGTCGACGTCGAAAAATCGAAATAAAAAATCGAAAAAAATCACACATCCAAAAGGGAAGAGAGAGAAAAAAAGTTCAAGTCAGGCAAAAGGGAGATTCGGCTCGCGAGGCCCAGGATTCTGCATGGACCCAAACACGTTTTTTAGATAGGAAAGGAACGAATGACCACGAACAGCTTCGTTCCGTGCCGCTCGTTCCCATGCTCTTTGGTCTTTTAGGACCGCAGTCTCGTTTTGGGGACAATTGGGGACAAATTACTTGGAATTTGGATGGCGTGTCCCCTAAACGGGACTGGAGTTCTAAAAGGGTTAAGACACACACTAACAAGCAAGAAATCAAGAAAGGCCACACACAAGAGAATGCGCAATTTTTCGCAGATTTCAGGCTCGCACGCTTCGCGAGGGGTGTAGGACAGAGATCTATAAGAACAAGAAAAATAAGCATACGCATTCCGCCACTAACAGGGACACCAGGGAACCAAAAAAGAGACTATTATTATAGAAGACAGAAAACTGAAAAATAAGACGAAGCAAAGCAAAAAAACCCAACAAAACAAAACAAAACAAAACAAAACAAAACAAAAGCAGATCTATACTGGTACGTATTAAAATAGCTAAAAAGCTAGAAAAACAAAACGGAAGATACTCGTAGAGAGACACAAAAAGCTCCAAACGGGAAAGAAAGAACGATGAAAAAGAAGGGACCAAAAGGGACAACCACGGGCGGGAGGGAAAGATAATACGAAAGGCGGGCACTGGGGTATACAGAAACGCAAAGTTGCCCAGGTGGCACCATGCTAGTTACTTGGGTCCCAAAGAAGGGAGTGCATACTGACGATGATGGGCATACCCAGGCTTCCGTCTGTTGGGCAGACCGCCTACCCCCCCCCCCCCCCCCGACGTACCCGTCAGTGTACAGACAAGAGGGCATCACAGGAGTATGACATATTAGAGCAGACACTGGTCCGTGCTGCGTATAGCTAACAAACACTTTTCGTACTTCTTGCTTCTTGTTTATACTGGCCATAGCCCAGACTGCCGTGGGAGCCGAGCTACCTATCAAGAGCTACTTACTCTGCCTACGAGTACGGGTGCAGCAAACAGGAAACAGGAGAGTGCCTCGCCCTCGATGCTACTACTGCTGTTGTACCGTACGTGACTGCTGCTGCTGTACTTCTGCGCTGCTATGAATGCCCTCTAAACTACGAAGGAAGTAAAGAAAGGGAAGACATAAGAAGCGAATCTACAGCTGATGGGTGTCTCACATGAAGAATAGGCAAGGGAGGCCTGTTGAACAGGTAAGCGTGCGCTCCAAAGCTCAGGTCTCACTGGCGTCCGTCGTGTGTGAAGGTGTTTTAGCTACTGAGCTATAAGGGGTAAAACGTCGATCGAGTACCCAGCCCAAGGTAATTCTTACCAGGTACCAGGGTATACTGGTAACTCGTAGAACAGTAGTGCTCTACTGGTATACCCCGACAAATCGGGGTAATATCATATATTTGGGTAATTTTTCTCGTAATTCGGAGAAGTTTCGAAATTTCGGTCGAGAGCCGGGATGTATGGTCGACGAAAAGAGAAACCAAGTACAGTATTATTTACTGTAGAGTGGGGAAAAAAACTAAACCAGTGCGTCTTTGTTTTTTTCGATATCACCTTTTTACTCTCTGTTCCAGCTTGACTCGTGGGAGGCACGCGATCTTCGGGGCATACCGTGGTCACAGGTAGGTGCCATCCCTCCCCCCCCCCCCCGAGGTACATGCCATTTTTATGTTATCACGCATAGATGGGGTTTAATTAGCATTATACCACAGCCCGTCGATTTCCAAAAAATATTTTTTCTGCTAAACTCACGCTCTCGCGGATTCCGCGAAGTTTTTTTTGTTGCACGAAAAATTATCCACGAGTATGCTCGGACTGGGGGAGACTCGAACCCACCTACCTTGTATAGTATTTGATCATAGCGGGCACGCGGGCCGTCTACCAAGCCACCCAGCAGGACGCCAGTTCGGGTTTATATGAGGACGAAATACTGAAAAAGTGAGAGTTTTTCATATTTATTTGTCGTTCAGAATTTATATATTTATGATTTAGTACCAATAGTACACACACAGCTGACGTATTTCCTAATTTTTAATTCCAAATTTTATTTAAAAAATATATATGTATGATAAGCCCTTCGCGCGTATTCCATGCCAGGTACGTATTTCCTTGTCAAGGATATATGTATACACATATATATACCAGGTGTGTGTGTGTGTGTGTGTTCTTCACATTAAACCGTTCTTTCTACCCGTCGACATCCAGCACAACCAGTGTCCGTGCCGATTCTTCCATCCTAGAAGAGATACAAGTTCTGTGGTCACAAAGCTACGCCACAGAGATACTACGTTGCCACGTGTGCAGTGTGAACTGCAGTGGGCAATGCAAAGCCATGTCATCATACTAGATACGACAGGCACGACATACGCAATCTATGAAATAGTGAAACGAAAAGAAACAATCAAAGAGAAAACAAAACAAGGTAGACAAGTCGAAAAAGAAAAAGAAGAAAAATGAAAGCAAAATCTAAGAGAAACAATCTGTCGTGCCCCCCCCCCCGCAGGCGAGGTGGCCTACACTTGAAAAATAACGAGCTGGAAAAAAGAAGAAATAACAAAAGACACCACTGCTTGTGAACAGAGTAAGACAAAGAACCAAGGAGAAAGTAACAAGGAAAAATAACAAAGGGGAAATAACAGGCAGACCAAAGCCCAAAGCACCTTCTAGGTGGCGGCAGCAGCTTGTGGTACGAGTAGTATAGCCAGGTTCTCCCTGCTAATCCGCCTGGTACCTTGCTACCCAGACTGCCGTCTCCGCCCTGCGTTCGTCAACTATGCCCAGCCCCTTGGCGTCAGACAATACGAGCCGAGCAGAGCAGGTTCGTCTTCCAACCACGCCACACGGCTCCTTGAGTACGGCTTATCAATCAGAAAAGGAAGAGGAAGAGAAAAAATGAAATGAAAATCACGGAGAGTCAGCGCAAGAGAGAAAAAAAAAAAAAAAAAAAAAAAAAAAAAAAACTAAAAGAGAAGACAAGGGAAGACCACGTTCGAGCCAGCTGCACCAGTTGGTAGCACTAGTAGTATGGTCATATTCTACTTCCTAGTCGACTTGGTGCCTTGCTACCCTGTCTGCCATCTCCTTCCTACTTTCGTCTACCGCCGTTTCCCTTCTACCCCTCCTGTTCCCCCCCCTCTCCGCATTCACTCGGTCGGGCTTTATGCCACTTCTCCTGTTGCCCCCTCCCCCCCCGTTCCTTTGGGCACCATCCACGGCGGATGCGCGGCGCTGTCTACTCATCTCAGCCTCAGCCTCGTGCCACCTCACCATGAACCGTTCGGCTGCTTCAAGGATCCCCCGGTACCACTTCCCCGCCTTTTTGGCTGCTGTGGACCACAACGCGGTCTCAACTCCAAACACCAAGGGGGCAACTTCCGTTGACCCTTCGGTGGCTCGGAACTCCCTAAGGTCTTCGACTATGCATCTATGCCAAGTCTTACACTGTCCGCCTGGTCTCGGGTTCTCCCCACCAGCTATCGTCCCGAGCATTACCCGATTGGGTAATCGCTCCTTGCTTTGCCGTGCCACGCCCCCCGCAAAGAAGAGCCGCCGTTTGCGAATGGTCGTTTCGATGCTCTCGCAACGTGTCATCTTGAGGGCCTTCGCGTACGAGAGGGTGGCATGGTCAGTACGAAGTCGGCGCTGGAAGCCAATGACTCGCAACAGGACTTGGTGGTGAGCCGTTCGAAGCTTGGCAAAGTGTTCCGCTCTGAGGGTCCACGTCACACACCCGTACAGCAGGGTCTCAATCACCTCGGCCTTCAGCATTCGGACTTTAAGGCTAAGGGGGGCGGTCGTCCTATCATACAACTCCGGGCCGAACCGTTTGAAGCATGCTCGCATGAGGCGGATCCGTCGGTCGATTTCGAGCGAGAGGTCAGCGTTTTCGTGGATAACGCCGCCTAGGTATAAGAACTGGGTCGTCTGCTTATACCTCTGACCTGCCGCTTCGATGACGAGCGGTGGTGCGAGGGTTGTCCGGTCTGGTGTTTGTAGGACCATTGTCTCAGTCTTCTTTTCCGACACCGTGAGGCCTGCTGCTTCGAAGACAGTCACGATGACTGTCATCATTTTTGCGAGCCCTTCAGCCGACTTCGAGACAATTCCTGCATCGTCGGCGTACAACATGCCCCATACAGACCTTCGCACGCACGCCAATGGCTCCTCCTTCCCTGTTCGAACTACTCCAGCTTCCAAGAGTTGGACCAAATCCCTTACAATGGCTTCGTCTTGGCTGAAGCGTACTAGTACGACGTGTAACGCAGCAGCGAAGAACACGTTGAACAGTAACGGTGACAGTACACAGCCTTGCCGCAGCCCCTGCGTGACATCAAACCATTCCGAGAGCTCGCCGTCATCAGTACGCACGCGAGCCCGCATGCCATCGTGGAAATTACGGATAATTCTCAGCATCTTGGTTGGTACGCCAAAGCGTGTGAGTACCTTCCATAACAGCTCTCGGTCGACAGAGTCGTACGCTTTCTGCAGATCGATGAAGCACACGTATAAGGGGATTTTCCTCTGTCGTCCGAGCTCTTGCAGCCGGCGCACGACGAACAACATATCAATCGTTGATCGTGCGGGGCGGAAGCCGCACTGTTCCTCGGGGAGTAGTTCCTCGGTCTCGCAGTAGTTGCTGAGGCGGGACGCGACGATTTTCAACAACACTTTGCCTGCGTGGGCAACAAGCGAGATCCCTCTATAGTTGTTGCAGTCAGTTCGATCCTTCTTTTTGTGAAGGACCTTGATGATCGCATCTTTCCATTGCTGAGGGACTTCTCCTGTTAACCAAACATTGACAAGGATGTTGTGAAAGCGCTGGGCGAATGCCGGGTGGTCGATTTTTAGGAGTTCGACCGGGAGACCATCTGGCCCGACAGCTTTCCAATTCGACATCCCCTTCAGTGCTTCGGTCATCTCGTCTATGGATGGTTCATCTTCAAGCGACAGTTTAGGCGGTCGCGGTGGCAAGAGGTCGATGATCGTGGGATCGAGTTTCAGCGACTTCGTGTTCAAGAGTTTGTGATAAAACCCCGCCCATCGTTCACGAATTCGCACCTTATCCCGTAGGATCGTGCCATCCTCGTCCCTAATGAACTGTTCGCTCCTCGCTTTAGTCCCTTCCAATCCTACCGTACTCTTAAGGTGCTTGTAAAAGCCTCTTTGGTCGTTGTTCGCTAGGAGTCGTTCGGTTTCGGCAAGGTACGCTTCGAAGTACGCATGCAGTCCTGCGGCAATCACCTTCTGCAGGTTCGCACACGCAGATCTCAGGGTCTTCCACGCGGTTCTGTCCCGGGGGTGGGCACGCAAGAATTGTCGTGCATCCTCCCTCGCTGTCCATGCTGGCATGAATGCGGCCAAGGTTTCGGCAGACTCACACCATCCATGTCTGCGGTGGCGACGTGCAGGGGGTGGTACCTCTTTTTCGACCGCATCAATAACAGCCGCAGTGAAAATCTCAACCATACCAGACGTATTACGGGGCTGGATAGGCTGGTTGAGAGTGGAGATGATCCTGGAGACTACTCGTTCACGACAATTTCCATCGGACATAAAAAGCTGCCTGTCGAACTCTCGGCGTTTCGTCGGTCTACGTATTTGTCTGTTGGGCGCAAAACGACCACCGAGTCGGACTTTAATATACAAGATGTTGTGGTCTGAGTCAGCCTTAGCTGGGGCAGGAGGCTGTGGGACGACTTTCGCATCTTGTACTCTAGGTCGATGGACTTGACGGGTTAGGATGTAGTCAATCCGCTTACGGTCATTCGGGCCGGTGCCGTTGTAAGTATGCGATATCCCACCCTTGCGCGTGCTGAAAAACGTGTTGGTGAGAGCCAACTTGCAATTGGTGGCGAACGACAGGAGCCGTCTGCCATTATCGTTACGAACATCACGTCCATACGCTCCCAGCACTCTGCTTTCATCATCACCGCACCCTTCCTTCCTCTGTCCAGTTCGCGCGTTGGCATCCATCAGTACAAACAGACACTCTTTCGTCGGGATTTTTTTCACCAAGTACTCCAGCTTCTGCCAGAAGATACCTTTCAGTTCGGCGTCCTTGGTACAATCAGTTGGAGCATACGCAACGACGAAATTGACTGCCTCGCATTTGCCAGCCAGCTCAAAGCGCATAGACATTAGCCGCTCGTCAACGAACTGATGAGTATACACAGACTTACTGCACAACGATTCCTTGACAGCTAGGCCTACTCCGTACAGCCCTTGCCTGGTGGCTGTTGTTTCCTGTCCTGAACAGAAAACACGATACCCTGCCGCACGGAACGTCGTGCTGCCGGACCTCCGAGTTTCTTGCAGGCCAATGAAGTCACAGCCGAGTTGCCGTCCCTTCGCCAGTACCCGCTCGTCATGTCCGTACCCGTTCTTCCCCTTTACAGCCAGGGTGCGCACATTGTAGGTCGCTACCGTCACAAGTGCCTCCTTCTGTCTCTTACGAGCCTCGCGTGCTGCTTTCTTTGCCAGCCGACGTGAGGCTCGTCCCCGCCTTCTTTTTTTCTTTTTTTGTTTCTTTTTTTGGTATAGGCCAGTGACTCCCCTGGATGTTACCCGGCGGGTCAACGGGACATTTGCATAAAAAGGTATTCTGCGCACTGATACTATATCATATGACTTCAAAATGTTGAAATCATTTCATTTTGCAAATATGGTTTAAATACGAAGTTTTCGTTTGGTTCTACCTATAATATGTGAATGAGTAATTTCTCCAGGGATATCCGTATACGAATTGCACCGATATCTGACCATGATACGTGCGCGGACCTCATTTTTTTTTGTCTGAGGTGTATGATGTGCTTCACAGTTATCAGGTGCACTATTATTTGCTTGTTGTAGTTGTTACCGGGGTATTTCTTCCACTCCAGAGTTAGTGGAGCCTGTCCTGCGACCACGGACATCATTGCATTGAATTGTGGCGATGAGGTAATGTGAGAGCAACAACAGCAATAACAACGCACAAATCCTACATCGTTCATCCCCCCTGCTCGCGCCACAGAGCCTTCATCCAATCTTGATCGAAAAAACAAAACTTTCAAAAAAACACTCTGGAAGCTCAACCATCAACAGCCCATACTTCCAATCCACATAATACGAGTACTGGCTTGTGAACTAACGTTGAACGTGTTTCTGGTAGCTACGGTAGGTATTTATGCATGCATCATTTTGAATTTGAAACCCTCAACGAAACCAAATCCACTTTGTATAACCAAGAATAATTGTGTTGATGACAGGTAAATGCCGGGCGAGGCGTGAATTTTCTGTTTTTGGACGGCATCACACACACTGCGTATAGCACCACCGGTCGCCCCGGTGGTTCAAGTGGTTAACCTCGAAGTATACTTGTTTGAGTCCTGGGTTCGAGGCCCAGGTGGGTCGGACTTTGACTTAATTTGCAAAAATAAAAATAAAAAAGGATTCAATTGTTGAGAGCGCCTTGCAGCGTGGGTAGGCACAACTCGATACGAGTCGACGAGGGAAAAAAAGGCTGAAATCTTCTCGCGATAAAAATGAAGGCACGTACCGTAGCGGGAAGGGGGCAGAAGAGCCTGCTATGTGACCCCGGATCTGAGTTACGAGTTGGAAGGAGAGAGAGAAGAAGATGTGCGAAGATAATGAATGGGATGAGAAAAAAAAACAAACAAAAAAAGCATACGTACGTACGTGCAGCATGTGAATTCAGTAATTTCGGTAGTAGTATTCGTTTGTTTGCGTATATTTTGATTGGTGCACCAATCGAACGTACCAGCTTTTTTCCTGCTACAACAGAGTCGTAGCGTGGTAGGAAATACGTACTGCTGTTGTACGCGCCATCTCTGGATGGCATGGGCGTGGCCTTTTAGCCTTTTCCGGTCGAATTCCGCACAACTCGTTCGTGCATCATGCATTTTTTTTTCTTGCTTTATTAACTGAACTGTGACGGAAAGCGATTTTTTTGTTTTTGTGCAGCAGTAATGAATGCCTTTGTCTTGCCCGTAAGAAAGGCGTGTAAAAAAATCGAGGTCGAACAAAGAAAAACCCTTGTGAGAATCGTCTTTTTTTTTTGTGGATCTCATGTAAACATCTTGACTTTGAATAGGATATATCGTATACACGCCATACCATCTTGATGATGTAAATTCGAACTATTAATAGGCGCTACTAATAGCAAGAGTTCCTGTGCTTGGGGCATACCTCAAGGAATGTTAACACCGAGTACCAGCGGCATCGGTTGTCGGCCGTTCGTGTACGAGTAGTGCTGACATTTGACGGAAAATAGATAATTTCTCAATTTCTCAGCGAAAAATCAAATCGAATTCCATTTTTCTACGGTCGGCAAACTGCCGGAGCAGCAACACCTACCTGTTGTTGCCAAAGTTGGAGGCATAATATGAGTCCCAAGTGGTCGCGAATGCGCAGGACGGAAATAAAATAAAAGCTGACCTTGTCTGGCCCAGCTCGTATAACTCCTGTAGACAAACTGTCACCGAGAGCTTGCACGCTGATTCGAGTAGGGAGGGAGGACAGCAGTAGTAGAGGATAGCAATGCTCCACATACTCCTCTAGTCTCAGCACACTCCTCTACTCTGATGTACCCGAAGGTCAACATAGATCTTGCGATTGTTATACTGGACCAGAAAAACGAGTGCCCGATGCTCTCACGTCTGCCGTCTTTACGGTTCAATTCTGTCCCGTGCATTCGTCGAATTCTATCCTCCGGGAGCGACATACCTATCACCCAGGCGGGCAAGATGACTTCAGCCCGCGGCCGGAGATCCGATGGAAGAACGAAGGTTGCGGCAAAGGCATCCGTCTCTGATCCGTAGTAGTAGTAGGGGGAGGGGAAGATGCATGAATACATACCTACTATAGATGTATGTACTCGTACTCGTACGTGCTTGGAATTCATTTATGTTCGTTTAGCTCCGTCGTACGTGCGTAGTATAATTCGATGCGAGTCGACGAGGGAAGAAAAGGCTGAAATCTTCTCGCGATAAAAATGAAGGCACGTACCGTAGCGGGAAGGGGGGAGAAGAGCCTGCTATGTGACCCCGGATCTGAGTTACGAGTTGGAAGGAGAGAGAAGAAGATGTGCGAAGATAATGAATGGGATGAAAAAAAAAGAAAAAAAAAAGAAAAAGTATCGTAACTAATTTGTCTGTTACAGCAAGAAATAGCACACCGCTTTGTTCCTTGGGCTTTTCCATGTGTATGGTACGTACGTTGGAAGCAGTTTGATTTTTCGGCTTTTTCACCGAATCATATGCGACCCCCCCCCCCCCCCCCCCCCCCCCAACCACCACCACCACCACCTCCTACGCGAAGCATTAAAATTCTGGACAACAAGGAATAATTGGTTTGCTGCTGCGGCCCGAGCGCAGGCCGAGTCCGGGGTCACCGCGGCTGAAGACCGCCTGGCGGGCGGTTGGGTCCTCCTCCACAGCGCCGGCGACTGATGTTGTTCGGTCGGCCGACATGGCCCAGTGCCTCGGATAGGTTGAAGCCAGTTCGGTATCTTTCATTGCGACCTTCAAACACCCTCATCATCAGTAGAGGACGATTTGGCCGCGTCGATATCGAGGGTTCAAACACGGTGTCGATCTGCGAGGCGCAGTGCGCCCACTTAAATTTCGTTCTGCCACAGCACGTCGCCGACCAGGCTGCTCACGGCCATGCCGCACGGGACAGCCGTGACGCACGGGAGCGGCAGATGCCGGCGCCACAGGTCACCGACGAGGCGGCAGCAGGGGAACCACTACGATCATGAAGTCGAGTGAGAAAACACGGTCTGACCATACTGCACGAAGTGGCCCGAACGTTTCCGGTCGATCACGCTGCTCCACCATCTTTCAATTGGAACGGTGTATCGCTCTGGGGGGTACCGCGGCATCACGGGTCACCATGCTACCATGGCAATGGCTGTTTCGGAAAGTAACTCAACTACGTAAAAACCTGCTTGGGGACGTCATGGCTCAGAGGCTCCCGATGTCTCGCCGCATGAAATACGTTGACGGCTCCCATATATATATATATATATTAAAAAAATATATTATCTGTTTCCCCAAACAAAGTTCTCGCTAAATTTTCCCGGATTAAGGACCCCAGGCAAACGAACGGAAGCAAGCTGCGCGGGAGAGTGAGGATGCAACAGAGCACACACGGTACCACGGAGCCTGCGCCGCCACTGACATAGCAGCCTGGGGCAGACGACACGCCGCCACAGCGAAGGGCTAAGGGCGTACCGTCTCCTCGCACGGGTTGTCTGCTGGCCACGCAGTGTCGGGGGGGGGGGAGTCGTTTTGTTCTGCTGGAGGGCGGAATGCACACGTACGCGTTTGTCGTACGAGAGTAAAACGAAACGGGAACGCAACCTCAAGTTGTCCGGCGGGGACGATGGCTGAGGCGACGATATTGCCCTGTCGAACGCATGCTGACAGGTTTGAGAGACACGTTACAAGTATATACTCGGGGGCGAGGGTTTATTGTCGAAGGACCCATTGTCCTGATGTTTCCAATTTTGACAGGTAGGTTGCGTTTCAGCGCAATCTGTGTTCCTTCTAGATTTAATTCCCAGATGCTTGTTTTTTTGTACAAACTTAAGTCTATTGAACGTGCTCGTTTTTTTTTTTCTTCACGATCACGTTTTTCCCGGACCATTCCCGACATATTCGTGCCAGGGTGTCGTACACTGCTTAATAGCACAATTCACATTGTGACCCAGCAATTATCTAATGATGCCATAAGATAATTTTGTATCAGATCTGGTTTACACGGTGTATCGTACGAAAAATCACCACTGACGATATCGCGGTCGGGAGCAAAAAGCAGATTTATTTGGGAATCGCATGTTGGGGAAAACCTGACGAGCTGGGTTCATGAACAAACTCGAGCTCGCCACACAGAAATCCAGACGCTGTGATCCAAACACGGCAGCCTAATATAAAACTGCAGAGTACTATAGGGACTAACATATCCTATGATTGTGATAACGTGCGCGCCATTTTTCCCGTCGAGATAACCAGTACACGTTGCGCTTGATTGGGACTGGGTGCATGATCCATCGCCAGCCTGGGTGAATTTGGTTTAATGGTCCTGCGTACGCAGGTCGTTTGTAAGACATCCTTGACATTGCCCTACATTTCTCGACTTCAACAGTACGTCGCACAGATGAACCAACGCGCATGCATGGTTGCTGCCGCACGTGCGTGCCTCCACAGCGTCAGCAAATAAATTATGTTCGGTTCGTTTCGTGGACACCAACTGATTCTAAAGATGACCCGACTTGATACCGTTTGACCTGTTGTTGCATTGATCGCTGTCGAATTGTCGACTTGCCTCCTTGTCTCCTCCTTGTCTCCTCCCTTGTCCGACTGCTAGTTTGTTTACTGATGGGCCGTGGGAAGCAGTTCTGACTCCAAGAACAGGTGTGACTGCAATATATACACAAACGGATGGCATCCAATGCAATGTCTAGCAGAGCTGAGCACACATTGCAGGAACCTGATTACTCGTCAAGGTATAGCCTAACGGTAGTACTGTCGTATCCCATGCCAAGGATGTAATAACAATGTCACCGTCCTTCATTCGATTCGTAGCCACATACAACCACACGACGCACCGCACCGCACGCCAATGCCGTCTCACGTACTCGCGCTAACTGCAACGCCACAGAGCCCCACAGACATACATGCATGCTGCACGTCGAAGGTGGTCAAAACCCGGCGGTCGATTACCCATGCCATCGAGCCCTTTCATGCGAATATATATCCCTGAACTCAAGACAGCGGGGCTGACCAATCAGTGCTTGACGTCTGCTATGTAGGTTCGCATCGATCAACTTGAGAAGACAAAAAGAGCCGAGTTTCTTCCGCAGTACGTCCAGCGCCCCCTCCCCCCTTTCGACGGAAGGGGGGCCAGTTTGTCCCGCTTGCGCTCATGCCCTCCCCCCCCATCCAATGCACGAGTTGTTCCCGACGTGCGAGTGCTTGTGTGTATTCGGAGACAGCCAGTGGCAAACGTATTTTTGATTTTCCATCGTCGATATCAGTAGTAGTACCTATCTGTGTGTTGTTGGTTGTACTGTCGATGCACCAGTCCCGACTATCAACTTCGACGTTTAGGAGCCTCCTGGCCGAGGGATTGAGGCGCCAGGCAATGCGCGAATGAAACTGTTTCTGACGCGTGCTCCGCCTTGCCTTCTTTTAAGCCCAACGACACACTCGGCAGTCGTTTCCTCTGTGCGTGTACGTTCGTATACCTATGGATCCCACGCAAACGTAGTCGAAAGGGAAGTCGTCGTGGAGGGCATAGCTATGATCAGCCTAGCGCTAGCCCACTCGCACCGAAATACTCATTTGGGACAGTGCCAATTGAACCGATACGTCCTAGGACCTATCGCGTGAAAGTATCTACGACCTGCCGCGACCTACAACTCTCAACTACTTACTCAGCCAAACGTATACGGAATACGTACACGCGTAGCACACAGACAGACGTGCGGAGCACAATACGCAACCAGACCATACATATCACGCACTGATTTGCTTCCTTCCCTGTTTGAGATTGCCCCCAGGCCCTGGAGGAATCGAAGGTGCTATTACTTGACCATGAATTGCACCTGCAAGATGTGGCAGAGGGGCATGAAAACGTCGGGTACGAATGGTACGGATTAGTACATACCGGTAAAGTACTTAAAATCAACTCTCAACCACCTGGTACTTACAGCATGGCCAACAAAACCAAGTTTGTTTGGTCACCGTGGCGAACTACCCGCCCCAGACCCGTTCACTCCCTGGGAAACGTGGCCGCAACAGCCTACGAAATCCTGTCCAAAGTGGTGTGCTTGAAACCTCAAGGTACAACAGCAGATACACCATTCTGGTGCCAAATCGACGGCGGCACGAACGTGGCACACCGTGGACGGTTAAGCCAAGCATCCACCCGTAGTCGGATCCGCGAGCAAGCTTGATGCTGGCGAAATCTCTAAACACTCGAGCGAAATTGCGATTGCTGGCGAGCTTTATTAGGCCAAGTGTTTTAGCAGTGACACCTCAGACACAAGCCCTTTTTTAGTGACCTCTGGACGTCCACACACACGAAGAAAATGCCGCGACTGTGCCGTATCCGTCGAGGGTAGTCGTTCGTGAAAACGCGTTTTGCGTCGATGTGGAGGGCATCGATGTGAGGGTAATCGGTGTGTCGATATTTGTTTTTGTTCTCGGGTACATAGGACATATATTCAAGCAGGGGAAGCACCCTCAATATCTACCAGCCTGTGTTATCTGCTATGTCGCAATAGCGGCGTCTACTACATACCCCCCTTCTTTTTAACACACCCAAGCAACTCTTCGCATTACTTCGCATTCGAACACCTTCACGGACCAGCAACTCGGCGCTCTGGTCAAGACGGATTGCATCAAGTCCAACTTCAAATATTGCAGAAATACGCCAATAACCTTGTTCAAGGGCGTCATGCTCGCGAGTTGAGAGTGAGTGAAACTGGCAGGCGCACGTATGCGTAGGTGCCTGTCCTGAAAACCTGTTCTATCAAGGTATTTCACGAACTGCTACGAATACGTCTACCTACAATACGGCGCACATGCGTAGGTGTCCAAACCGTAATTTGTATCCTTCCCATGAATGAATGCTGCTTGTAAAACCTAAGGGCTCAGTCTTCTTGGAGAAGTAGCTACAGCAAGATTCAATCGCAATGCATGCGAAGCTCCCCGCACCCACCTCCGTGATGCTCAGCCACGTGCGAGTGTTGGACTCGGGGTCGTCAAGGCAAAGCGACAAGTCGGCCGTTTCGTCGGTGTTGACGGCGAACTCCTGATACTCGAGGGTCGCCCCGCTGGACTCAATCTGGGTGTGGAATTCACCGTTGTTGTAGACGTTGAGCGTCCGAATGTTCTCCGTGCCTCTGTGGAAAGCGACATTCAATCGAACAATATCTTGAGGTTCCTCGAAGTAGTACTTGATGCAGCACCCCCCGCGTCCTTTGACGAGGTTACCTCTGCACGACCAGCGGGAGTTCGCATCGAGATTGCTGTCTCTGGTGTTTTCGGCGGTGCACCCGTCGGGGCTGCATCCATGACCAGACGTCCTCTTATCAAACGCGGTGGCTGCCACCCCCACAGTTGTTCGTTCGGCAGCATCGACGAGCTCAGGTTCTTGCGGCGGCGGCGGCGCGGGGGGGGGGTATTGTGGCGGACGTGGAGTGTATCTTGTGAGCGCTGAGTAACATGTATTGAGCTCGAAATAGCATTCGAATGGGCAGTGTATATCGCACTGCTGATTGATGGAACACTACGTACACAATGCAGAAGCTTTGCGGAAATCAAACAGCTCTAGCTCCACAAATAAATGCGTCCTCCAGCCGTTACATGGTTTGCTAAACGAACCATAACACGGATGCTGCGACCGTGGTTCAGTTGAGACAGTAGAACGTGTGCATTATATGCCCCGCCTGCTGCGTACAGCACCTACCTGGTGTTCACTAAAGTACGTTACACTCTAGCGTCTGAAGAGGTTTGCCCTCCAAACCCTTACCTCCCATCTCGATTTTTGAACAACATTTGCAGGGCTTCGTACTAGTTTGCCACACATCGAATACATGGGTGGAACAAACGCCTCCAAAACCGAATACGCGGTCTAGCTGGTGTTGGCGAAGAGGACCGGAGATCGAGGACAGCCTCACGCGGACACGAATGGTCCTCCAACGTCGCAAACTCTCGGCGTCAAATACTAACCACGATATCTGGTCAGCCAACGATCGTTGGGTCCTGTTGGCTTTGCGCGCTTTTGTTTCGGTGTCTTCACTACCGTCTTCCTAAACCTCAACCGGATGCATTTTTACGTACGCACACTCTACGACGTGTATGGCTGCCAAAAAACAACAAAGACTTGAAATATTTTCGGACGACTGACCAGGGCCGACCTCATCGCTTGATTATATTTTTTGCACGACAATTTCCCGAGCCTCGTCGCCAAAGCGTACTGTGTACACTCCGGAGGAGTTTGAATATGTATTAATAACTGCAAGCAGCCCTGCAACGAACGCAGTCTTCCCGGTGTACTTTTATTTTTGTTTAATTTCGAACATTTGGCCTTTTTCGAGACACTTATCGATTGGTATCAAAAAGGAGTGACACGGCCGGAATCTAATGCTTTCGTGCAGGCTGTCGAAATTTGTGTTCCAAGGGATGAACTCCGGCCCTCAAACAATTCCTTCGCCATTCACCAGCCGCGATATGAATGTCGAAGCCGACTAACGTATCTGCTCGGTCTATCGGCAATCCAGTGGGCAAAAGCCATCGCTAAAGTTGGGTCAAATTTCACTGACGGCATCAGTACTGGTCTACCCTAGCCGGGGGCCTTCGCTTGTGTTCAGTGTCACCCGCCTGAAGAGGCAAGCCGACAAGCCACGCCAACACGACTGATGCTCACCGATACCAGATGAAGGGCACGAGAACGCCCGGATCAACGCGGAGGAGGGTCCCGCTGTGACAGATGGCAGAGCGGACGTAACGGGACACATGACGCAGCACCGGAAGGATAAGACCAAGGCATGGATGTACTCTGCAGCAGATAACCGCAGACGATGGGCGGTCAGTTTTCCGGGTTGCGTTGCGCTTCCGGGGAGGTTGCTACTTCTCGTACTACAAGACCTAAAGTCGCACGCGATGGCGTTCCCGGGTTGCTTTGAGCATCCCTGATCAAGAAAAGCGCATCGCACCTTGTACCACACCTGACACACCGGTTTGGAAGAAGCGTAAGATATCGTCGTAGAACGTTTCGGTATCATTTGAGCAGGACGTTTGGTGCAACGCAGATACTGTACCACAAATGTAAGAAACCCTTTTAACTGACACACAAAAATTGATTTCGTCGCCCTGTGTCGTCTGTAAGCGCTGCGGCTATGACTCTATTCGCGGTCCAAGCCCCCCGCAATATCGCCGCTTCCTTGCCCCAGGTATCGTCGGCAGAAACAGTTTTGACCGAAAGACAAGCCAAGGACGACCCTTCATGAACGAGCCAACACCCCGAGTTGCGTCGTAAATGTCGGGCAGCCAATGCCGCGACCCGTGTTACTCACGTCCAAACAATAGGTGCTGATATTATGAGCTTTCAGCAAAAACCACGTTCGTAGCGGTGCTACCGGGATTCCGTTTGAAACCGACATTGCGCGGGTTGCCAGGTTGTATCTCACCACAGCTGTAGCCCTGTAGTCCTGGCTGACATTCGCATTCCATGCCATCTTCGTCGCATAAAGGGCCCGCCGGGCACTCTGTTCAAAATTCGAAACCAAATAGGACGAGCGTTATCTCTCAATTAATTGTGCGATACCTGGCACGCTAACTATGGGGCTGGATAAGTAGAATGATACTGCAACCCTCACCGAAGCATCACATCGGAAGCAACGCAAGTGAACCGTCGAGTAATCAGACCGGCTTCTCGGACTGAGGCGTGGAGACCGACGAAAATACCAACTGGTAGCTCCAGATTATATATATAATATGCTGTGCGAATATGCACTTTAGGGGCTTATCGCTGGTAGCGGACGGAATCCGTCTTGACCATCGTTTGCGGCAACTCCTACGCGACCCAGGTGTATGGGTGAGATACCCTGACGCTGTGCATGAAATGAAGCATGTCGAACCTCAAGCGAGGCACCGCTACGGAACTATTACGGGGGGCCATAGTTAACAGGACCTATGGTATACATAAAAACCTATATGTTTAACCATTTTTACTAACAATATTTGGTCCTGTTAACTATGGCCCCCCGTAATAGAAACCATGCCGACCGGGTATATGCGGCGCTTGCAGCAATTTAACGTATATTTCACAAAATAATGAGTCCGCTAGCCTCAATTTGACGGACCGGGGCGCGTCCCATCCGATTACGGATTGCGCTAGCCTAGGGTAGACCTCTACAGCATGAAATGCGTACCGAACCAGCCCGAGAAGGTGCCGATCGCGAAGTCACCGGCCGATGCGCCGTCTTTCGGACGCCGTCGAAAAGGGAAGGCGTCCCGTGTTGTGAGTTTCGTCGCGTGTCGAGAATTTCACCACTCTTCATACGGGGGGGCGTATTAAATAGGACCTACGGTACACACAAAAACCAATGTATTTCGCTATTTGTACCAACAATATTTGGTCCTATTTACTATGATCCCCCGTAATAGCATGGGGGCAAACCTGGCCCCTAGCCCCCCACCTACCAGCGACGACACATACTCGACGTATACATATTGTTATGCTCGCTGCGCGTGACGCATGCCTCGGCCTAAAAGTGAAAATTGGTGTATCCCTTACCGCAGATCGTAGCATCGTCGAACATGTCGGGAAGAAATACCCTTTCGGCGTCTCTGCGATCCCGCAAGGCAGACGAACGTACACCGAACAGTCGTTATTGACGTCATGGCCGTGAGGGGAAAGCAAACTATTGCGGTATATCGCAAGGAAGGAGTTCGTCGACGACCCCACCGACTGAGTGAGACTCGCTTTCGTGCGTACGTTGAGGCCGGAAATCGTATATTTTGAGGGTGGAGACAGACCTTCAACATCGCAAAGAGCACCTACCTGTAGGAAAAAATACCAAAAAACAGTTGGCGCAGGTCTCGTGACAGATGCTGCGCTGTACCAAGCACAAGGCCGACAGGGACAAAGCGACGCGAACAGGACGGCTAGACACGCGAGCTGTAGAGACTGACACCAACGCAACTGTGTATTGAGGAAGTTTATTCCCAGAAATTCAATGTTTTCGACTCGGCACCTCGGTGGCATGATGGGCACCAATGAATGGTTGCTGAACCTCGAGAGCGGACCACGGTCTCGGCCTCACTCGACAATTAACAAAACCGGAATGGATGAACAAAACAATACTCACGTGGCAGGCACGCATTGAAGGTCGTCGTTGTCTTCCAATCCCCTGCGCAAGACGGTTACACATCATCAGAACATTGGGCACAACCAGAGCACACGACAACGTAAAGAACCGAAACGCAGGGTATCGTTTTTTGCGGGGATTGCAGTTTATAGGACCTACACGGCAAACACAAACAAATATATATTTGCCTAATTTTCACTGAAAATATTTGGTCCTATTTACTATGGTCCTCCGTAATAGTTGACACGGGGAACATACATACGCCAAATTCTATCGCAGACCCGAAGCTGCACGATCGAACGAATGTGGACGCAATCATACATACCCAGATGATCACAGGATGCTACGTGAAACAGGTATCGCCCAGGACACTTACTTCCGTTCTTATCCATAATACGCCTCGACATTACGCCTTACTATTGGTATTACGCTCAAAGCCGACAGCCATGGATCATGCATTTTCCCCCTCAATTTACGTGCGTGCACACAAACGCGGGGATGACTACGTACAGCCCGGAAAGACCCTGCCTGATCAATTATACGTAAGGAAGACAGGTATGCTGACCCGATGCATCCCTTGGCCCTAGAGGGCTTGCATGTCTCATACGCGTGTGTGTACACCCATATCCACAGCTGAACCTACTTTGGACGAAACACGCGGTCGTTCTTCGTACATAGCCCAGCAAATGAACGACAAAGAAAAGCAACCCCAGGCCCACGACCTGGCCCGGAGAACGCAGCGACAAAGGCAAAAACGCCCGGGTCCTGACCGTCCGCGAGTCTATGAATAAATGGGCACTACTTACAAGGCCCGGAGCGACACGAGCCCATCAAACAACCCGGCGGGCAGTGTGGTCAGGCCGTTGGTATCCAACTCCCTGCGGCGGAAACAGGAGAAAACGTGCACGGTAGGGGGAGATTAAAACGTAGACAAGCCCGTGCCGGGCAGCTACAAATAGACGATCAGATGAACTGTGGAGCGGGATGAGGATGGAAGGTGCTTGGCACGAATCAGTTTGGCATTCATTCAATACCCAATGTCGCCTGCCGCCGTGTTCCTTTGTTCAGGTATCGTTACGCCCACCTGAGAGAACACGTTCGCAGTGGAAGCCGCCCTTCGCTGGCGCAAAGAAAGGGGGAAATCATGTACAGCTTTGTCAAGTATTGCCGAGATACAAACGCATCTTAATGTGGCTGAGGTAAACAAACAGTACTTTTTTTTTCGGGATATGCGTGAGTGCCAATCCGTTAGCAATGACTCGGGTTGGTGACAATCAAACATTTGTATTTTTGTAGGAGAAGACACAGAACGCATAGAAAGAAGAGAATTCCACGGGCTAGAAAACGAAACTATGTAGGATCACAGGCGGACCGACAGCAGGTGCCGTTGCACATCTATCACGTTCGAAAGGTAGCGGTGTTGACTGTGTACTCCCTATTTCTCAACAGAATCAGGTCAGACGTTCGCATCGTTGTATTTCATAAACTGTTTCCCCGCAGTCCTAAAGCCGGTCGCCCCGGTGGTTCAAGTGGTTAACCTCGAATTCTACTTGTGTGTGAGTCCTGGGTTCGAGCCCCAGGTGGGTGGGACTTTGACTTTATTTGCAAAAATAAATAAATAAAAAGGATTCAACTGTTGAGAGCGCCTTGCAGCGTGGGTAGGCACAATTCGATGCGAGTCGACGAAGGAAAAAAAGGCCGAAATTTTCTCGCGATAAAAATGAAGGCACGACGTACCGTAGCGGGAAGGGGGTAGAAGAGCCTGCTATGTGACCCCGGATCTGACTTACGAGTTGGAAGGAGAGAGAGAAGAAGTTGTGCGAAGATAATAAATGGGATGAGCTAAAAAATAAATAAAGCCATATGCCATACCAGGTATACATTACACGATTTACATCCCAGTATACGTCGGGGTTCCCTTACACGTAGTGAACACTCAGGCCCAGATCACAGGGCATGTAGCACTAGAGGTCCGGGATGAAACCCATTAAATTGGTATGCTGCGAGAGTGGGCTTTCAGCGAGAACACACATGGAAGCCCGCGCCTGCAGATAAACCCACCGCTGTGTCGGCCCGAAGGTATCCCAACCTCACGTGCGGTCTGTGTTGGTCGACATGAGTATTAACCTCTCGACCTGTGTTCTGATAGTACGTGCACTTATGCGTTAGCATGCGTTAGTGTATTCGGCATGGCGTACGAAAACCACTGCTTCGAGGAACAGCTCACAGGACAAATACATCGCAGGGAAGACTTCGTACCCCCCCCCTCCCCCCCCCCCCCCCCCCCCTCCCCTTGGGCCCAAACGCCTAGCAGGGAGGGTGCAGCATATTCTACCACAGACAGGAGCAGGGCAGTGCTTCCCGCGGAAAACAGAGCACCACACCACGGTCCAGGCGGTGCCCTTTTTTTCGTCGAACCTCCCTTGCATGAAAAGCTCGGTACATCATCACCGGAAACAACGAGGACCTCGAATGTCTTAGTTCGCGCAAATCCGACCAACATTTCTATCAGTGCGTAGTCCTGAACCATACCAGATATATAAGGCGCGTGCTAAGATAGAGGGGTCATTTTTTGTCCGGCGGAAATATTCTTCGCATCTGACGAGGGTTTTCAAGGGCACTCTTGCGGAACTAACTGCTCACTCACTATCGTGTATTGTCTCGTTTGTGTTGACAATAGTTTTCGAGCAACATCAAATAGGACAGGCCGAGGTTTTGGAGCCCATTAAGCAAAGCAAACACGATCAGTTGGTCGGGAGAGATTCACAGTTCGTCAACTCCAAGGAACCTCGAGAAACAAAAGAGATGCTACGTACGGCACCTGCAACGCGGCATACGTCATGCTACAGTGGTTGTAAATGTATCGTTGTAACCGGCATACCATATACGGTAATACTTCTGTCTTTGCCCACTCGAGGAGCTCAGCCGACCACGAACATTTTTACCGAAAAAGTGCAACTAACTCCTACGGTGGGATGCGTGTGCAGTGATTACGACGCGCACGCATTGTTGTAGACCGTTGTTTAGAGCGTCGTAACGAAGCAAAGACACGAACCACTCGTGAGTATGTAGAGTAGCGGATGTGGGGAAATAATTGCCCCAACTTTACACTGCTCGCACAGAACATCAATCCCTTTGTATGTAACCAGGGGGACGGAGGAGTAGTTGTTAAGTTCGTCATCCTGCCTACCCGTATTGCCTACCAACAACAGCCGAAACACACCAGGAGTGCGTATCTGTAGCGAACAAGGAAGGGGGATCGAAGCCCCTGACAAATTTTCACGTGTCATCAACACAAAGATAACCGAGGGAGAAAGAAAAGTTGTCTGGTCGTACAGGTCATTGGATGTTGATATGTGGCGTACCACGCATTTATTTGAGAGTCGACCTGGAACACAAACTCGTCGTATAACCCGAGTTTTATTGGTAGGCATGTAGATGAGTTGTCCATTCAGCCACCACGCAGAACGCGTTGGTACAGCGTCGCTGGTGCGTGCTTGGTTTGGAGTAGCAGGCGTTTTTTCTAAAGCTCGTTCCGACCTACGGGAGGTCCTGACGTGAGGAATTACCCAATGTCACTGCAACATAATAATATAGGTTTTCCTCATATTTTCGATTTATTTGTAAAAAACGTCTAATTTGAGCCATGTCGTTGGTCACCGGGTTGTACTTGTTCAACTCTCGTAAAGTTTGGTTTTGCTTGGGGGTTGCTTGGGGGTATACATATTTATCCTGACTGAGGTGAGGAGCTTCATGATATTTTAGGCGTAGCCCCATCATATTTCGTAGCGTGCATCCACATGGTTTTTACAAATTTGTCGGCACCTATACTCACAGTTGTCCCAAGGAGGTCAAGCCATCAAATATATCTGTTGGCCAGGTAGCGATCATGTTTTCTCCGAGATCCCTGGAGACAAAAAAAAATGGGTAAGGAGGACGCGAATACGGTTCAGACGCGGACAGGTGCAAGGGGTCGATGGGTGAGCACCAACGTCTCAACGAAACCAATTTCAGGCACCGCGGGCTCCTGCCCTTACAACGTGTGCACTCACACCGTTCAGTGATACTCGTGTGTATGATGCCCCCCGGCAAGCCTAGAGAGTCCCTGTATAAAATATCGCTGTAGACCATGAAGAACCCTTGTATAAAATAGTAGCGAATGATTCGAGTAAAGTATTTCAAATAATTTGTAGGCTGAGTTCTGCTTCTCTTAAGAATAATATACCATGCCTCTCGCAAGAGGATAATGCAATCTGCCCAGGGTAAAAAAATGTACCTTTTATCGGCGGGGAGTATACACATACATTTGTATCATTCATGCATCTATCTGTTGTTGATACAGTCGGTGCGCCGCGCTCGTGCACCAAATGCTCCCTTCAGGCAAAAGGATTTCGTCGCGGTCGCATTTATGGCAGATAGATACACTACTGAGGCATTCGACCGTCAAATATTTGTTCAGAGGTCCAATCCGCACGCTGTTCACATCCGTGGTTTGCAGCGGATAGCCTATTATTCCATGTTCAGTCTCTTCGGCCAACTGTAATTGTATCAGACATTCGTTAGCCTTGATCATTTCAGTGTTCAAGGCGATGAGTTGGATTCGTCGAACAGTACAACAGGCCGACATACGACGTTACAATAACGGACACACGTTGTAGGTGTATGTATGGTAAAAAACCCGGACTTGTGTCTCCTGGTATGACACTGCGACATGACAAGTGCGAGGCTGGTGCAATATTTACCCCTGTAGGTAAACGGTGTAATCCGCCTGAATGGAGAGGTGAGTGGAGAAGGTACAGCTCTCAATCTTTGAGAGACCGTCACTCGACAAAATGCTCTGCTCTCACTACGCAGCAGGCACGGACAGGAAATGCGACTTCTTTCCACCAAAAATATCCCAGGGTATACATATATATAGCCGAAAAGCACGCTTCGCCGAAAAAGCACGCTTCGCAACGGCAGCGTAAGCGCTCACGATACAGTCAGCACCGCCTCGCGGGTGTAGGGTGTGTTTGCGCTGGTGACGAAATGCAGGGTCGAGACGAGGTCTGCAAGCGCGGAGACGCCCGCTGCGATGAGGGCATCCCGTTTTGTCCAACGTACCGGTACTACACCTCTTCTGAGTGACGGGTGCCCTCGCCTACTACCTAGATTCCCCGTATCTGTGATTCCGCTGTGTTGAGCCCTGCAACGATCGTTTTTGAAACAACTAACCCATGGCCATCGTGTATTTTGTCGCAGCCTATCAAAATGTTTTCGCAATCGGTTGTGGGATGAGGAAAAGAGCTCTTCCCGAACTGAGAAGCCTCAGAAATTTAGGGTTATACCCCCCACCTGGTACACCATTTAGCATGCATCCGACAAATACCGCAAATAAATGGAGGGAAGTTTGTCGCAGTTCAAGAAACTAAATAAAGGAGACAGCGTTGTGTTCTCTCCTCGGCGCGCGTAGCTAGCGCACCACCATCGCCAAACGTCGGGCGATACCAATCGTTCATTTGTTTGGGTCAGTGGGTCGGGAGCCAATCGCAGGGCAGACTGTTACTGGTTGAGACTGGGTGGCTATCTGGTGTGCAGATTGCACAGGTCGTATTGTATGGCGGCACAGCGTACATGTAGACTCGGTCGGGCCAATGAATGTTACGACGACTAATGCCGTCGGCCACTATTATAGTAGTTGAACCATGTACAGACCACGTAGGCGAATTTGAGTAGTTCCCGTGGACGTTTGGCATGCACATCCATGCGAAACAATGGTATATATAGTCCGTACCATCGCCCCACTTGCTTGACGTGTGGGTACACTATGGACTCCACCCCAGCTAGTCCACGAATTGAACGAACAAGTGGCATGAGCTTGCCGATTCACTCGAGTGCACTTACAGGGCTTCCAAGGCCACCGTAGTGGCGAAGAGGCCCGCCGGAAGGGTGGTGAACTCATTTCTTCCCATACGCCTGAATTTGGCGAGAAACACGGCAAAACGTGAAACATACCGGTAAACAAACAGGCTATATGGCATCTGCATGCCGCTGCACGTCGAGATCAACGATTTCCGAATATAGGGAAGCGCGGGCTTGAGCTTCTGTCAGCGCGTATACGTTCGTGCACTGCGCGCCCGGGAGTTTTGTGAAGATCCACCAACCTAGCAGGGTTGTTGTGCTCTTAATGTAGGTAGGGTCGTGTGGGGAAAAACTCCGACCTAGCGCACCGATTGCCGTGCTACCAATCAGCGTCCCGTGTAGCGAGACTCCCCATCGAATGCTGATGGCATTAGCACTCGCGTCACCAATGACAGTGCAACAAACAGCATGTACATTGTCGCAGAACGCTCCTCGATTCGATCAGACACCGTACGTAACATGCAACGGGGAGAGCTGACCGCGCTTGTGCAAATCGAACACAAGGGTCAGGGCGTTCGCTTAGCGATTTTTCAAAAATAGATGTAGGACGGACTGTCTCAAGTCAACCCAATATTGATGAGTGTCGCGTCGACTGCATTCCACTTTCCCCCTGTACATATTGCGTGCTCGGAATGTGCTCGATGCAACTCACAAGTTAAGCAGAGCCGGTGTTCCACGGAAAAGGTTCTCCGGTAAGGTAGTGAGCTCGTTCCCAAATAAGCGCCTGCTCAAAAGTTAAAGTCGGACGGCATACAATACACGAATGGATGCTGCAAGATATCTGAAATATGTTCACAGGATCTCCTGTCCCAAATGTTATATTCGTACCTCCAGACCCATTGGTCAATCGTTTCATGTGGTAAGACTACCCGACAAACCGAAGAACAGGAATGGAAAGCGACTGACTCGCAAAACGATGGCCTGCGTTGTCGTGAGAAATTCAACGAGATGGTTGGCACTGACAATTTGCAAAAACAAATCTTGAGATTAGTGCCACTAGCCCACGTATATCTGCAACAGCATCCCGGGGCCACGGTAACCTTTGTGACCGTCCACCCTTTGCCGGCGTTGTCAAGCGCCGTTGATACTCGCTCTCACGGCGAGAGTAGTTAAGATGGCGAGAGAAGAAATCAAATATCGAGAGGAATATCAATGCTGGCCGAGTTGGTGATAATATAATTAGCTTGCTGCGTGCGACCGAATGTTTTTATGTTGCCAAAGCTAGGCCTGTGTTGCTCTATACGCGTCCAGGATCTACGCACGGGACGTTGAGCGCCTGCTCGTTATTCCCAATGCAAGAGGTCAGGGGGGGCTTGGTTCATCTCCTCCACTGTATGTTCGTGGCGAAATTCAACGGGAGGAAATAAGCAAGCAGACGTCGTGGCAGTCCTCCTGTGAGTGAAGATTCTCGTACCCGCAGCCGGTGCAGGGCACACGTTCATTTGGGGTCACACTCGGCCGTATACTCACAGTTCTTCCAAAGACGTAGCACCGTTGAAGGCGTCTGGCGATAGAGCACTGATTCTGTTCCGGCTCAGGTCCCTGGCGCAACACGGAGTAGTTGACCAAGCGAGAGGTAAGTGGGGATGGCCGTGGCGGATACTATGTGCCACGAAGATAGCAGTATCATGTATTCCGTCTACTTGTATTCACGACGGTCTTTCCTCTTACAGGAGTAGCTCAGAATTTGCCCATCTTTGGAGGGAAGCTTCCCAGAAATGGTGTATCTTCTTACAAGAGTAGCACAGGGTTTTCCCGTCTCTAAAGGAAACCTTCCCACGAAGGGACGAAGGAGAGATGGGAGCTTCGTTGCAGCGGAATTTATGTTGCTGTTTACAAGACAGGAAAAGAAGAGCCGATCGCGTCGACGGGAATCGATGTCGGAGGGGTCAACCCTTCGGCCACGAGACCCTGTGAAGCTCTTTGTTGCCGACTCTGTCGGGCACTCACAGGTTTAGTAGACTCTCAGATGTTTCGAAGAGGCCGGCCGGCAACGTGGTGAGCTGGTTGTCGTCCAGCAACCTGGCTCGCGCAACACGGCAGTGACCACAGCACGGATATGTCTGAGCATGGGATAAACCTTGGTGTCCCACGCAAACTATCACACAACTTGCTACCCTTCCCCTCCCCCCCCCGTCCCCCGCCTTCCTCGTGTAGGCATCCGCAGCTACTACGCTAGATCCAGGTGGTGCGTTCCACACAACATGTATCCTATCGAAACGTTCCGACACGTCATCTCAACAGCAGTAAACCAAGACAAAACAGTTTGACGCCTAGCGGAACATCGAAACCCGTCGATCTGGGTACGCGTAGGGGGTGGGCTACGAAGAAAGCAACGGCAATGATGCTTCTCTGCCGGAGATCGCCGACGTATCTCCAGGTCTATGCCGGCAAGCTGCAAAGTATGATCATATCCAACATACGATACAAAAATTCCGCAGGTTATTAGGTTTTGTAGACATGCTCGTCTTGTGAAGATCACGTCTCACGATAGCAACCTAATATCTCTGGCCACGCATTCCTGCGCTTGGTTAGAGGGTGAGCGTGCCAACCAGCACGGTGAAACGCTCGATACGTCACCACTCTCGAATAACACCGCCCGCAAAGGTGGCGCGTGACGTAAGCAGTCGTCAAGAATATTCTAAATTTAGCACATTGACATGAATGTACGGTTTGGTGTTCGCCAAAGCCACACTCACAATTCTTCCAGAGCCGTCGCGCTCGTCAAAAGACCCACCGGAAGAGCGGTCAGCATATTGTCCTCCAAAGTCCTGGATGGGAACGCCGTGGTGAGCGTTATAAAGGCGAAGAGGAGTACCGCTTCATTACATATAGCCGGGGCCCTCTTGGACAAGGCGGCTCCGTAAATCTACTGTATGTAGTAGGCAGCCACTAAAAACATGAATATTTGCTGCGTCATCGATATATTAGGTTGGCTTCGTGTTTGGTCTGTCCACACTCACAATTCGGTCAGGGCCGTCGTATCAGCCAGGAGGCCCGCCGGGAGAGTGGTGAGCTGGTTGTCAAATATGGACCTGGAAGTGCCCAGAGTTTTGATCGACGAGGCACGCGGGAAAGGTCGTTGGTAAAACCGGGTTGAGGAAAGTAAGTGTCGAAGTCTGGCGTGAATAAAACTCGTACGTAGTGCATGCATGATTTCACGAGTTTGACCTGCTGCATGTATGTCCACATGACCTAACTACTGCCTCAACTTACGTACATTCCCATTGATGATGGAAGTAAAGACATGACCGTTCACGCGGCTGTGTAGGCCAAAGACCCCCAACCCCCAACCCGCTTACAGTAGCTGTACTCAACCTAAGCAGCTCACATACATGTCGATACAATGCTGTACATGGATACCTTTTACTTAATGCCAAACAACGGTTCCCGCTCGAATCCACTTACAGTGTTACTAGAGACGTCAGGCCGTCGAAGATATCCTCCGGAAGGGAGGTCAAGGTGTTTTCGCCAAGGAACCTGTCAGGGCGATTTCCAGCCGTACGCGGGCAGAGTCAATACTTCGAGACGGCAGAAAGAAGGAGAATAGTATATCGTTGCTGCAATACTTCTAGAACGTCCCAATCCGTTCGCTCAACCACACACTCCTCGGCCGTACACCCATAGGCGAGCTGCTGTGAACCGCGGTTTATAAATGCTACTTACCAACAACGCCGTACAATCAGCAGGATATCATCTTAGAGTTGGGAAACATAATTTGGCACGGTTGTTCTTGACGACAATGCGAATCAATTGAAGGCTGGTTTTCAGTCATTGTGTGTAATATTATTATTAATATGATTATTTTTTAATTTTTTATTTTTTTTTCATCGAACCAATTCTCCTTCCCTGCCTGTACTCACTTGCACCCCCACCATATTGTGTGTATTCTATGTGTTCAAGGCTCAACGTTATCGTTGTAAGATACTTGTAGCCGAAGTGTTTCGATGTAGGCGGTTCTTTGAGTTAATTATGTTCCATGTCGACGGTTGACACGGTTTGTTTTCGAGCAAGCGGAAGGAAAACTACCGCAACGATATCAGCTATTACGGGGGACCATAGTTAATAGGACCTATGGTATGCATAAAAACCTATATGTTTAACCATTTTTACCAACAATATTAGGTCCTATTAACTATGGCCCCCCGTAATAGTTTACCGCAGGGAGCGATTGCCACCTACCTCACCACACTCGCATGCTGCTCTCATTGCCATAAATAGGGCACTCACATTTTCGGTCAGAGACATCAACACCTTAACACACTCACGCTTAACTCTCATTGCCATAGGGCACTCACAGTTCGGTAAGTGACCCCAAACCCTCGAAGACGCCAGACGGCAGGGTCTCCAGGCTGTTTGCAAGTTGTCTGTTGGAGCTCATGCATCGTCGGCACCAGCAGGGCGAACAGCGGGGGGCGACGTTGGTATACTTGCCTAATAATGCACGCCCCGGCATTTTGCACTCCGCAGTTTGCTCAGCTTACTCACGGGCAATGTTTTGTCGGAAAAACTACATATATGTATATATATAATATATATAAATATATATCGCGTGAAGTTGGCCGTGACTGCTCATAGCCGAAACGTTCGACGTTTAAGAATGTTGACCTACGTACCCTCGGCAAGTACCTTTTCGACGCGTGCGTCAACAACCTGAATTTTGATCCACAGTATCGTGCGCGGGTGCTACATCCCGCCGGTATACACCTATTATGTTGCTGTACCATGTACCTAACGCCTAGTATGCACACCAAACTTCTGCCTTCAGTTTGCGTAAGCGCATTCGTTCTGACAACGCCCACTGCGCGACAGCATGCATATCGTATACTAAAGCTAAGTTATAGCGCCGCACGTAAGGCAGACTCTGTATGACTGCCTTTCTCACAGAGAATCCAAAGATGAAGCACCCTTGAAGGAGCCGGGCACCAGCTCCAGGTTGTTGAACGAGATGTCCCTGAATTCACGTTGCAGGGGCATCAGAAATTCTGAGGGTTGTACATGTGGCGGCTGGTGGTGGAGGTCCTTCGGCCAGAACCTGGCTAACATTTCATGTACTCAGCACGAGCCGGGGTCCTTTAAGGTTGCTCAGCTAAATAAACGTTATGCCTGAGTCGTCGGTCGGCATAATAAGCCAAAAAAACGAAGTTGCCAGACAACCCCCGATATAAGTGGTACGGCAGTACACCCAAGGCGTAAGGCGACCGATGTCGACGAACAGGCACGTTGTGTGCCTCATGGCCAGTCCGTGAGGAGGTGATGTTTGACCACTCAACACAGCTGCTGGGGGATATATATATATGCAGATCTCGCACGTGGGGGCGTTTAAAAGGGCTGTTCCATGTAAATACAACGTGTGTGATGGGAAATGTAGCCGAGGGTCGCTCCCCGTCAGTGTCTTTCGCCGACATCATCATCAGCGTCATGCCCCGTTCACTGCCACATTTATTTGAAGGCTGTTAAGACGGGGGAAAAAACACGATGCGTCTTGAACTATTTCGGGACCGAAAAGTTCAGCGCACCAAATCATGTCATAGATGCGGCCTTAACAATGGCCTTGTAGTGAGAACGCGCAACCTGAATACTGACACCATATATATGCGTGCGTGACGGAGGCATAACTCCTTGCATTGTGATTACTGTAGTTTGGATACAGCCCCTCCCCCCGACTTTTGTTATGTGGCTTGCGTGTTACTTCCCACGGTTCTTAGTTGTTGTACTACGTTTGCGCTTAGCATGTAGCGGTGCTATTTCTTTTGCTCACTCGTGTTAGATGTCCAACACACCTCTTAACGGACGCAGGACATGTCTTTATTTTATCTTTCCCATCCCGTTTTCTTCGCTTGCCCTCTTTTTTTTCGTTCTTTTTGTCACCTTTCAACGTGTATGTCGTGACGGTCGTATCCGGTACGATGGCATGGCATTCCGTGGTTTGCTCTTCTTAGTGCGTAACAAAGTAGTATTTCTGTGGCGTAGCTTCGTGACCACATAGATAGATTGAAACTCTCCAGAATTTGAATAATCGGCACGGACATTGGTTTCGTTGTGCTGGATGTCGACGAGTGGAAAGAACGGTCAACCCCTTTAGTACCGCAGTCCCGATTTTGGGACAAAACTACTTAAATTTGAGCGGATTGTCCCCAAATTGAGACTGCAGTTCCTAAAGGGTTAATGTGAAACACCAACATTGGCCGTCCGCGTTGCTCGATAACCCCCCACCACCCCCCGCCTGAGGCGTCCTCCGATAGAGGTGGACCCTAACTATTCTGAGGCTCCTCACATAAGGAGCTCCATACCTCACCCGAAAACTGGCTTCTTCAGCGAAAAAACTCAAAATGGATCGCGTCGGAATAATCCCATGGCCCACGTATACAACACGTTTTTGTTTTCGAAATAAATCAAGATTGACTTCCCCACGATCTGGGCGTAAAGGACCCCCGTCTTTTCAGAAATAGCATAGCGGATGTGTGCTACCTCTCTCTATCGTAGAACGGATCCCCTTTAAATCGCAGAGAGGCTGAGCTGGCGCTCTGGCTAACTGACACGCTTGGAGCTGGGTTCGCCTAGAAACGGGGCGGAATTCCATGGCAAGGAGTTTCCGCTCTTCTGTGCACGAGAAATGCAAGATTAGTGCCGGATACCGGCAGTCGAGTGTACGTTCACCCAGGCTTCACACCGGGACCGGTTCTGCGGTACGAATACATACAACTTTAATAAAAAACTAAATTACTTTTGATTTAGAAAACTGAAGTCAAAGTTAAACCGGATGAGCAATGCCGCGGCCGAGGTATGCCAGGAATGCGTCAGTGCGGAAACAAACTCTTCTCCAAAGTTACCCAACGATACCTCGTGCCCTGTTGGATAGAGACGCGCTAACGGATAGAGGTAGCACATTTCTGCTTAAAATGGTTTGTGAATGACGGGATTCCTCAAGCCAAAGTCGTCGCAATGCCAATCTTGTTTCGAAGAAATGCCTTTTTCAGTATGCGTGGGCTATGGGACTATTGATCGGGAGGAAATTTAATTTTTGCTGAAGTAAGTGTTCGGGTGAGGCATGGAGCTCTTCAAGCGAGGAGCTTCACGTCATGTTTGGGTGAACCCCTATCGCAAAACGCCTCACAAGTCAACGCAAAAACAGTATTTTTTCCAACGGTAAGGTGTACCTTGTGGGGTAGCTACATAGCCGAGGATTGCCGTCAGCTGAAGCAATTTTTCTAACCTTTGCTACGCGTATTACGGCTCCTCTCGCAGCCTACACCTCGGCCGGAACCGTCTCCGGGCTCACTCACAGTGTGCGTAGAGATGTTAGGCCATCGAAGGCGCCAGCAGACACGGTCTCCAACATGTTGTTGCCCACCAATCTGGTAGAGTACATCGGCCGCGCCGTAGGCAACGCGGCGATGCAGCGACAGCGATGGACAGCGAATGCGGTTGTTGGTGCGCTAGACATGCATTCCCGAGCGGGAGGGGTGCAAACGTATGGTGAAATTACTTTTTGAGGAGAACCCACACCCAAACAAATCGAAACTGGTTTCTGGCAGAATGCTCGAAATGTGCATATATTCCAGCACCCTTCGACAGCCAAAGCATATCAGCCCACTCTGGTTCTTCCATGCTCCGTGTATGGTTGTGGTCAAAACAAAAAACGTCAGTTACATCCCGTCTACAGCGTGCACAGGGTGTCGACATCCGGCTTAGCCTACCGAAGGCACGGTTCGACCACTGCATTCTAGACTGAAACTGGCGGGCTTGCTCACAGTGTCTCCAGAGACTTGGCGCCCTCGAAGTCGCCGGCCAGGAGCTCCCGCACGTTGTTACGGCCCAAAATTCTTTGTTATCCCGACAGAGTGGGCCGCGCACGAAGGGCCAGAACGCACGAAGCGAAATGTTAGTGTCGATCGAGCATGCTACGGCCGAACGAGGGGCGTGTCACCCTTCGAGGAGCTCCACGTTCTACCAAACACGTGGCTGGCAATAATGTACGCACTCAACGCTACCAGCATTGACATGGCATGTGAATAGGTCTTAAACGAAAATCATTAGGAAAAAACGCACGCACATACACCATGCTGGGCAGTTCTTGAGAGGAGAAGCCCCATCAAGCACACGGGTAAGTTGAGGCAAAGCATACTACGTGATCACATCGTGGAAGGCGTCCGGTTGTGTTCATGAAAAGGATGTTTGGTCCGGATCCGCCGATAGCAATGGATACGGATGCTACAGCAGTTGTACTCTACGACAAGTCAAACATGGTCGCATAAAGAATTGAGTCCCCTGTATTGGTCGGACGGCACCGTGGCTTCGCAAGGCACAACCGAGAACAACAACGTGAACACTCACAGAGTTTGCAGGGCTGGCAACTCCTGGAAGATGTCGGCAGGGATCGAGGAAAAACTGTTGCGAAGTAGACTCCTGCCACGGGGAGATGGCAAGGGGGCAGGCGGGGAGATGGATAACGCGATAGAGATGCGCTTGCAAACAGGAATACCTACAGGAGACGTCGGACGAATGGAAACAAGCCCTTTGGTGGGCGGGACTGGTGCGATACCGGGAAGGGCTGATCCAATCGAGTCGCACGAACGTTTTTGCCGTCGCTCGACCAACATCGTAGGGTATTTATGCAGTGCATGAAGAACGACTACCAAGGTGGTCGGGACCCCCCCCCCCCCCCCCCCTCCCTCCTTCATAATGTGGGTGTAATCGGGTCCGAGCAGGAGACTGGGGACAGATGTCACACCATTTCAGACGGTTTTTGACACGTCGTGGGGTCTTTCTGCGTTGTTCAAAGAGGCGTTTGAAGATAGAGGTTCCCCCCAAAAATGGTGAGGCTCCATACCTCGCCCGACAACGGACTACAGCAACACGTCAATTGCATCCCGATGAATAATCTCATAGCCCACGTATACAAAGACGTTCGTTTTCGAACACGGTTGACATTCCCACGAGTTTGGGTTAAAGAACCCCGTATTTCAGAACATGTTAGTGCAAATGTGATACTCCTATCGCGGAACGCGTCCAAAGGCTAACAAACATACCCTTCGTGGAGGCGTGCCGTTTGAGGGGTTGTCGACATCTGGCGGGGTTTGCTATGGATTGTTCTACGTCTCCAGAAGGATCGGTGTGTGTGCCCGAATGGTGCAAGGTAGCGGGTCGGTGGGGGACCATGCACCTGTGTGACCCAACGGTGGTTAAATTACATATATGTTAGGATCATCCAGTGTATTCTACGATCCGCGAGTGGCCGTGAGCCGGGTACTGGGCGCGAGGCACGTTAAGGGCGGCACTGTTTTAACCGGAACAGTTAGGACCGATTGGGCTTTGTAACTGAAGAAACTACTATTCATTTACTACAATCGTTTGGACACAGAAAAAAATATATTGTAGAGCTACTCGTAGGTCGAGGGATTTGTTCATCGGACTGAAGAGAAGACACATTTTGTTTCAGTTCAATCCGCGTTTGAGTGGCATATGACGGGCCTCCTCAAGTGCGTTGAACCTCTTCAGCAAATTACAGATGCACCTCACCGTACCATTTTTTTTTTTTTTTTTTTTTTTTTTTTTTTTTTTCCATCCCGTTCATTATCTTCGCACATCTTCTTCTCTCTCTCCTTCCAACTCGTAACTCAGATCCGGGGTCACATAGCAGGCTCTTCTCCCCCCTTCCCGCTGCGGTACGTGCCTTCATTTTTATCGCGAGAAGATTTTAGCCTTTTCTTCCCTCGTCGACTCGCATCGAATTGTGCCTACCCACGCTGCAAGGCGCTCTCAACGATTGAATCCCTTTTTATTTTATTTTTGCAAATAAAGTCAAAGTCCGACCCTCCTGGGGCTCGAACCCAGGACTCAAACAAGTAGAATTCGAGGTTAACCACTTGAACCACCGGGGCGACCGGCTTGCATCGCTTCGGCTCGGGAAAAAAGTCGAGATTCTACCGCCGGCATTTGCACACCGACGAGAGGCGCTTGCACCCTGTGTCCTTTCAGTACAGCCTGCACGTTTTGTGAGAGCAACGACAACATGAGAAAAAACAATACACCCTGAGGGTGCAACCGTACGTTCTAGGAGTGCTAGGCCCACAAGGGCCTTTGTCCACCCACATATACCGCCGGCTCCATTTACAAGCACCACGTTGATGCTCCTCGGCACCTGTGTCTCCTCCTCTCCGCGTTAGTTAATCGTTTATAGTTCTGCTCTTCGACCTGTGCTATTTTAGACTGCCAACGCTAAGAGACGACGTTTTACAACAGACATCGCGGTCGAGAACGAGCACTAGGAATATCTCATTGCCTGTACAGCTTCCAAACCACACAGCACGCCCGTCGGTCGCTGCCGTGCACCCGTGGACCTGAAGTACGACCTAGTAGGCGAAGATCGAGTACGCCGGGATGGTTACCCCACGCATCCAACCCGAAACCACGCGCATATATCTACCCGCCTACGCCATGTATTGGTTACTGCCACTTACAATCGGATCAAATTCTCGCCGGTGCCGCTGAACGAGCCCGCAGGAAGAGCGTTCAACAAGTTTTCGGCCAAAGACCTGGGTGGATCAGGGAGAGGGGGGGAAACAAAGACGACGTCAAACACCTTGCTCGGGGATGGTCGACGCCAGCACGTAGCTCGCCCCCATTGCCAGTCACCACATCCGAAGCTTTGATGACACCGACAAAGGACTTGCCGATAAAGGTCGATTCGGTTATATTCGGACGCGGTCGTTGAACGCGGGGGATTGATCATTTCAGTAGTGGTACTTTCTACGCTCCTTGCATGCACAGTCAGTCAGCGGTACCCTCTCGATGGCACCGCGTTAGGACTAATTTTGCGGACATACCTGGCATTCAAACACCCGGCCTTCCAGATGTTATCTGTGGTAGTGAACATTCGACACCACATACAACGAATTCCCCGAATCTATGGCGTGCTGACCAACAGTCAGTACCTATCTACATGCTTCCCTTTCCGGGTTGGTGCAACAAACGTGCCCTATTTAGAGTACATTGGTGGCGATATTCCTTCTCTTCACTCACAACTCTTCCATAGCCGTTGTTCCCGCGAACGCTCCTGCTTCCACGGTGTTCAAAAAGTTTTCTCGAAGCGTCCTGGTTTACAGCGGGTGGCAGCATCCGAATCGTCCGATGTCATGACCATGCGGCGCCCAATGGACATCTGATCCGCCCATTGGACACGAACGCTACGAGTCCTCGGAGGACTAGCGGAGTGCTTCGTCTACAACAAGCATGCACAGAGGTCAAGTCGTGTTTTATTTTTCGGTCATTAGATTAAATTGCAGCCAAAACACCAAGCCACTTACATCGCATAGACAACCACTAAACTGATCCATGCGTGCAACAGTACGTTCAGGCCTACGGCATATGGCACAGCCCTAGCACGTGTTGCAAGTTATTCGCGAGAGAAGGCAGGCCTTTGCACCAAGCACACTGGCCGATGATTTGGAGTTCACAGCATACTGACCGTTGGTATGGAGCTCCGCTGGATTGAACTTCGCCCGGACGCGTCTGGGCTACACGAAAAAAAAACGCCTCGTGTTGTGCGCAACGAAAATGTCCAGCACGCACGCAGCCCCTCGGTTTGGTTAGCCCACGTAGCTAGCGGCAGGCTTCTCTACCAGCTACTAATTGAAAAAACGCGCTAGAAATTCACATGCGATGCGCTCTTGCGCCGATCGTGTCTACAGTCAGGATGTAGCCGCAGAATATATGTGTGTTTTGTTTCTGGCACTCACAACTCTTTAAGGGACGACAAACCATGGAACGTTCCTGCGACGAGGGTCGTGAACGCGTTTTCACGAAGGTCCCTGTTGGTCGGCAGGATCCACGAGGCGGCGATCGCGAGGCAGCGAAAAAAGGAAGTAGAGTGTTGAAAGCAAGCGCTGCGAAGACGCTGCAACAGTGAAACGACCGTGAAGCGACGCGACAATGCTCGGCGAGTGATGATAGATACGAGGCTGTTCTCGAAAAAACCCAGTTCGCGAAAGAAACGAGTACAGGGCAGGGTTTCTCTCGACAGCTTCGACGGGCACACGCACAGAAAAAAAGAGGCGATCGGAGACTCGGTGAGCTTAAGTTAGGAGTTGTTTGGCCGAAGGCAGCCGAGGCTCACGATGTAGACGACAGAAAGAAGCAGTCCGTCGCGTTGCGAAGCGCATCATCATCGGGCAGTTTTGGGGAACAGCCTCATTCAAGCCCAACCGTTCTTGAACATGCGGCACATCACCCCGTAGGCGAGAAGGCGTTCTCGCGCACGGGACGCAAGGAAGGGTCAAAACATATCCGACACGATATCGTGTCCCGTTGTTTTCGCGACCCTACATACATGAGCACCCCACTCACAGAAAGAGTAGAGAGGACAAGCTGCTGAAGACGTTGGCCGGCAAAGCATCGAGATTGGGATTTCGTGAGATACGCCTGATTTGTTGTTTGTCACACGAAAAGCAGGAGCAGAGAGAGGGAATCGGGGGCAGGGCAGGATCAATCGTGTCTTCTCGTCTGCGCTAGATTGAGCTCCATCGCGAGTGGAACCCGACCGTATGTTGAGGGTAGCGTTGTGTTCATGCTAATATATATCTTTCTTGTCAACGACCAAGAGGAGCGAGGGCCAACAACCGCAGCCCTACATGAGAACCCCACTCACAGGAACGCAGTTTTTCCCAGAGCTGCACTTGCGGCGAGCCACGGAGTCGAAACACCCTGGTGCAATGTACTACGTAGGTGGTGTCTGTGACGCAGCCGCGTGCTTCAAGCATAACCCTGACCTGAATCTCCCGTCTTGCAAATAAATGTGATAGAAGTAAGTGGCAAAAGCATTACAACCCAAGGCCGGAGTCGCGTAGTCACCAGGCAAGGCAGAGTACATACCTACATGACACACACAGCCACAACACGCGTAACGTACGGACGAACAACATGTTGTACCTTTATCGCAAAACGTATCTAAATCAGTGTCCTCCCCCCCCTTTTTCGCAAAACTTATCTAAATCAGTGTCCTCCCCCCACACTATGTCACGGAACACTCAGACGGTCCGAGTACAGATGGCACCTCGTCGAAAACGCCGACTGACAAGGTGGTGACATCGTTTTTATGAAGGCTCCTTGGATCACAGCTGCTCTACCTCACCCAGAGATATACCGAAACAGAAATCACGAATAGACTATTATTACGGGGGGCCATAGTTAACAGGACCAAATACGGTTAATAATTATGGTTAAACATATTATAAATGTTTTTATGTATACCACAGGTCCTGTTAACTATGGCCCCCCGTAAAAGGTACCCAACGAATGTGTGGTCTCAGTTACCAACGATATTGGTTGTTTCCCCACTTGCGGAGATGCCCTTCAAAAAGAAACGATTCGCCAAAACGTGTCGCCTCTACCGCAGCACCAGCCGTAACTAACTGCGTTTTCTAGCTGTCTCCTGTTGTGTTTAATGGATACCACGTGGCCTCGGCGTCACTCACAGATCGGTCAGAGTCTCGAAGCCGTCGAAGAGATCGACGGGCAAGGTGGTGAGGTCGTTACCTTCGAGGCTCCTGTGTAAGGGCGACGGTGGCAGCAACAACGGGATAAGTGGGGATACCAACCGTGGAGGTGGTGGTGTGCTCGAGTTGCTATTTCGCGCGAATTACACGAAACAGACCCCCTGACTATGAACAAAAAAGAAGAAAAAAAAAAACACACACACACATAGGTGGCACGACCTCTTCAACAAGTTCGCACAAGGCTGCCACGCGAGAGACGAGAAAATAAGGCGAAGCATCATCTGATGCCTCACGCGTGTCCGCACCTAAAACACTATTATTTACAGCGTTTGACGAGTCTAGTTCGCTCGCAGAGTGCTGCTTCCTGGTTTGAAACTACGGGGTTGGATAAAACCAGCTCGGTATGCCTTGAACCACCCACGAGAAACTTCGTAGATTTTGTTTTAGTCTGCGGTCGAAAATGTCGACGTGTGACACATACACATGTCTAGGCGTGTGTGTACCGCCACAGCCGGCGTCATGCACGCAGGGTTGCTCCGACAAGCAGCACGGATCAGGAATAGCAGCAGTGATTCAGTTTGCGTACGAACCAAATTCATGTATACGCATGGTATCGGGAAAAACAAATACCTCTCCCTCTAGTTCTGCCCTGGCCCGACGTTCACGTGTCGACGGCGGCGACAGATTGGTAAAGGCTTTCAACGAGTCACCAAACAGAAACACAGGTTCGCGTGGCTACAGGCGACGTCTGTCTGTCGCCCTCCCCCGTCCGGGATGTTGGCGCAATACTCACAGGTCCTCGATGTTAGCCCGTCCTACACCGTCGAAGCATGCCGCCAGATCAGCCACATCGTCGTCTGTGATGCCACATCTCGCGAAGTCCCTTGCAAAGCGAGCAGATACAGGGGGAAGTTGAATTTCATCGTCAGGCGTCAGGACAGAAAGTCACGCACAGGAGGGACACGAACAAACAGTCAAGTTCTCTGCACCATTTTGTTTTTTTTTTCGTTGTTTTCGAGCTCACCGCTAGTTTGGTAAAAATAAGGGGGCTGTTCGCTGGGGCTGGCTCGCAGGTTCGAATGGTGAAAACATGTACCTGGTATGTCATAAGGCGCATTGGCACATTCAAACATGTCCTCAGGAACGAGAGCCTATTGTCCCTCATTCGTACGTGCTGCAAACATAGCGACCCAACACACTCGCTGGGGCGAAATTAGAGGGTGGGGAAATGGACGTGTCAAACCAAGCGTCGCTCGCTCGACGACCGACCACTGGAAAACTGCACAAGAGGCCAGTTTAAGAACGTACTTTCCTTGTTGGTACGTACCAGGTACTCGCTATCGAAACACAACAACACGCCAAGAACGCCCTTCCACGGTGTCACTACAGGTAGTAGCACATGTTCCCAGCACCCTATTTCTTGACTCGAATACGTACACATTAACGATGTGCGCAATCCCACGCGTATCACAAATTCTCTTCTATCTTGTTTTACTCACAGGGACGTAGATCCGAAGGTGCATTCGTTGTCGGTCAAGCATGAATTCATACCTGTAGGAGCGGAGGGGAAGGGAAAAAACGGGACACGAAAAAAACAACTATTACGGGGGGCCATAGTTAACAGGACCAAATATTGTTAGTAAAAATGGTTAAACATATAGGTTTTTATGTGTACCATAGGTCCTGTTAACTATGGTCCCCCTTAATAGAGGAGTCAACGGCCGTGGAACACGAACCCAGCACTGCGACGACCGAACCAAACGGGTGTATTTGACCCGACCGGCGCTTGGGTATGTACGCCAATCAATGCTACCGCTGAATGACGACCTGTGTATGTACCCAGGGAGTTGCCCTACCGTAGCGAGCGCCTGGATTTCATGGTCATCCGTTTGGGCGAGCGGAAGAAACTAAGACCCTTCCTTTGTCGAACGAAACAACGTCTGCGACGAATTCTAAGACCATACCGTAGCTTAATTAGAGGCGCTTTGAGAATACAAATGTATTTCAAGTGCTGAACTAGTCACTGTACTTACCGTTAGTGGCCACCGCCAGTAGTAGGGGCGCCAACAACTTGGTGAGCACCATCGTGGGACTCTTGGGACAATATCCTGAGAAGATCGCAAGAGGCACGGCACGATAATCAGCGTTACCGACCGGCTCATGCTGCATGGGGTATACCGGTCGCCGCTTAAAAGATTCCCGGATATCGGTCCCACAGCAGTTAACCTTGGTCTATCGCCTTGCATGGGACATGCGTTTATCTTCTACTGAGTTTGCCGTGGGGCCAGCGGCGAGCAAGCGAAAACGGCAAGAAACGCCTAGGCAATGAGGCCTTCCACAAGCCGTGCAGGGAATCACGTTGCTCTATACTGGCACGCCAAACGCGAGCTCTTCTTTAAACCAATCAGCCTACAGGAGACCGTTTGGTGGGAATGCCCCTAACATGCTACAGCAGCGATGAGGATAGCGAGAGCAACGAACTCCCAAACCTTCGCCGTGGAACACAAATACAATGCAGGGGGTCGGGACGATCGAATCGCAGACGACGCCCGTTCGGTGCGAGGAGTTGACAAAATGCGCAAGTGAAGTATTCAGTGTTTTCGGGTATGCAATCCCACTTCCAACCGCTACGGGGTTTAGCTGTACCACAGCCGGTTGCGGTTGAGACCCCGACCGGCGGCGGTGTTTCGACATTCAGCGTCTACAACTACAGTAAATAGAGTAAGCTCCGAGAAATAGCGCCCAATGATCGGACGTGTGCGTCCGGAAGCCTTGTTACAAGCACGTACTTTGACGCAAAATTCTTGCAACAGTCTTACCGAACCTAGTTGGTTGATATTTCGCTGTATGACCATCGCACGAGATACAACGTGCAACGCTGACGAACAGAGTCAAAACCGTCAATGTCCTAGGAGGGGGGGGGGGGGGGGGGGGGCGCTTCGACCACCTCCTGCTGGCGCGCCATTGGTGTGGAAAGTCTACAACGCGATTTCAGTACTTTCCGTGTGGGTGCCCTCCCACTCTGCTGCCCATCTTCGCGCCAAGCCATGTCCGTAGAGTTCCGAGTAACCTCGAAGAATAATGGGTATTATGGAAAAAAAAATCTCTCCGATAAGAACGACCCTATAATGACGGCAACTTATTTTTTTCAATCCCATTTATTGATATTCGCCCTTATTTTCTACCAGGTATCTCCTTCGTTGTAGTCGTGTCTCAGATCCGAAGTCACGAAGAATGCTCTTCTTCCTTCTCCCCAGTACGGGTGCTCGCCTTGCACTTTTATCGCGGGAAGACCTCGGCCCTTTTTTTTCCCATCGTCGATTCGCATCGAATAGCGCCCCCCCAAGTACTATTATTACGGGGTACCATAGTAAATGGGACCTAATATTGTGTGTAAAAAAACGAAAACATGTAGGTTTTTTGTGTGTACCGTAGGTTCTGTTTAATACGGCCCCCCGCAATAATAACATACTAGGCGCTCTGAGCAGTTGATTTTGTCAAGTTTACACATTTTGGTGAATGAATGTACTCGAACGTTCGACCCACCACGGGGGATTCAAATTCCAGCTCCAACTCGTAGTAGCATTGGAGGGTACCACTTACTTGACGCATGCTTACCAAGGTCGAGGTGCACCGTTTATTTCCCCTTCTACCCCCGAAGTTCCTCGCTTGAAATCTACGCTAGAATGAAGTCATTTCGAGCAAAACATCGAGGAACAATATCCTTACGGCCTACAGCAGGGTTAAAAATACGACTAACATTTTAGAACCGCAGTCCCGATTTGGGGACAAATTACTTATCATTCGAGCGCTTTGTCCACAAAATATATGGGACTGCGGTTCTAAATGGGATAACAATGTATGTAGCGGAAAACAAAATTTGCGTCCCGGGTCGATCTCGGGTTAAACTTCTTTAGGGCCGTAGTCCCGTTTTGCGGGCAAACCACTCAAATTCCAAGTAGATTGTCTCCATATATATATCGGGACTGCCGTCCTAAAAAGGGTTCAGGAGCCCCGTCATTAAAAACACAAGTTCTTCTGCCAAAATATGCTGCCCCTGTCCAGAGCTATCGTAGCACGCGCCCACTATAAATACGCGTCTATCGGGTCGACCGGGCTACCGTTCGTTGTTGAACCCTGTTAACGCCCACTTATCACCTGTACGGTGGGTATATATCTTCTATACGGCCCTCCAAGCCAGACCGTCTTCAACTTTTTGTTGTCGCGCTGACCAAAACGATATCAGATTTGTTTGCGTTCGGCCGCTGCGGGCAGCACGGTCAGCGCACGCGACAAGGCTTGAACCTCGAGAGGAAGTACCCCTGGGTCGTGGGTCGGTGGGTGGTTCGCTTGGTGGCGGGAGAGGGTGTGGGTCACGACGCGAGTGGGTGGTGGGTGGGTGGTAGATGATGTGTGTGTGTGTGGGCGGGTATAGATGGGCAAACTAATAAACGTGTTTTGTTAAGTCCGCTAATGACGTAGCGTCGGAACTATTATCGATATTCATCATCATATATATAAGGGTACTAAGACGGCTGCGATATCCAGGATTTTGCCGACAAATATATTTATGAAGCTTTGTGGGATACTTCGACCGTGTCAAGTACGGGTTCTGAGGGGAGCTGAATCCGACTCCTCCTCCTGTGGAACTCAGGGGAGGCCACTTTGATAGCAAGGCATATTTTCCCTGGATGTGTTGCAGCTGATTCGCGTAAGACATTCTACATACATTTATTTACAAATATATATATATATATATATAATATATATATACACTTCGGTATAATATATAGGATTATAAACAACTCTATATAATATACCTGGTAAATAATATACCTCGTACGAAGTATATATGTTAAGTATATATATATAGTATATGTAAATAATATATATGTATATTACATAATATATTACTAGTATATATATTACTGCCATCGTGCCAAGTACCCGGGTTCTGAGGGAAACAGAATCTGACGGCCGTGGAACTCAGGGGTGGTCACTTTATATCAAAGCATATTTCCCTGACTGTGTTTTGCAGCTGATTTGCATACGATATATATACTCGTACTGCATGCATTTTTTAAAGATGTAATACCATACGCATACGTTTAAGCAGAAGGGATGCGGTGCATGAGGCCGGGAATCACTTTTTGCCTGAATTTTTCTGCACTGGTACAAGGTTGCCGGGACCTGGCGATAAAGCTGCTGCTTGCTGCTGCTGCTGCTGCTGCTATCGTCGAAGTTCTGCGATATATTTAGGAAGCACACAGAGCTCGGTTAGCCACAACAATACGTGTATATACCAGGTACCACAGTCTACCTTCAAAGTAGTATGCTCCTTCCTCTGTACCCCGTGCGCAACGGGGTAATATTGGTCATTTTTTTTAATACTTCGGGGTAATTTAGGTAGAAACTCAGGGTGCTATTACTAAGAATAGACTTTCGGGGAAATTATGAGTGATCGATGAATGTTGCAGGTTGGGATTGGTGGACGAAATCACGAAGAACAAGATGTTAATAGTCCCATTTTGTTGTATAGTCTACTGTAGTAGTTGAATTTGGTATAACCGGCGTGCTGCCTATATAACCTTGCGGTGGCGTTCGCCCCCTGCCTGGGTCTCGCACAGTATGGGCAGTGGGGGTGTCGTGAGTATTTTTCTGCCTGGATTTCCAGAGTATTTCACCTCGTATTTCAAAATTGACAAGAAAGAGCATCATCAGGAGAAACAGACACCATATATATTTGGGCGACGACGGAGAGTGGTGATGAGGTCTCTGGAAGATATTATAATAATTGCAGAGGGAAATAACATTAATATTGTTTGCCTGTTTTTATTTTTACCGAAGTATTCTTCCACTCCGGAGGTATTTATTGGAGCCTGTTCTGCGACCACGGACTGCATGTATGTGATGCCTTGTATTGGGGGGTGATGAGAACAACACCACCACCACCACCACCAACAACAACAACAACAAGCTACCGTTAGGACGATAGCTGAGACGGAAGACGCCAAAATTCAAGTGCTAGCAGACCAGTAGTAGGTAGGGTGTACTTACCAGCTATCAAGAATATAATAATAGTGGAAATTTGACGCAGCAAAAATAAAATCCATTTTATACATACATACATGCTACCAGGTACACAACCTTGAAATCATTTTCAACATTACAGATGCCCCGCCGACGCCCTCGAACGTTTCTGTGTACTCGTATGTATGTACGGTATGCGCTCGGAAGGTTGAGGGTTCCTACCGAAATTAGTTCGAATTGCCACAAAAATGACTCATATTACCCCGAATTACCCGGGTATATAGAGTAACGTACACGCAACCGGTACCAGGTACTACTCAGTCTGGTACAGGGGGCATCCATGGTCTAAGAGACGGGTGTGCCATACCAAGAAAAACGTTCTTAACCCCTTTAGAACCGCAGTCCCGTTTCGGGGACAAACAACTTCAAGTTTGAGTGGTTCGTCCCCAAAACGGGGCTGCGGTTCTAAAAGACGTTCAATTATTATACCTGGTATCGGTTTAGGAGAGGTTTTCTATAGAAACCGCGAATTATTAATACTCGTACAACAGTTACTACTGGTAAAGGTTTTCTGTCAAACGGGTTAAAAAAGTACTGACCCATAGTAGTAGAGGTTTCTGTTACATACCATACAATTCCGGTTCAACCTCCATTTATTTAACCGAATATTAATAAATAAATGTGGGCTTTAGACATACATACTGCTGCTGTGGGTTGAACCAAGAGGGATGGAGGGGACTCTTGTGTACTACTGATGCCTACTCGAAGCGTTGAGAGCATGCGATTTGTGTTGTTCACACATTATTATTTGTGAACGTCGCAGGCCTCACGCCCAGGACGACCTCTCTCTGCTTGTTTATGTATCATCATAGAGAAAATCACAACTCAACTAACGTTTTTGTGGAGTCAACGGTATCCCAACATCTGACCGTTGAGCCCTACAGGAACTCAGAGAGCATCCATGCGCACCGCACGCGTCACATCTCGGAAGCAATACACAATACCAGGTATAGTATATTATACAAAGAAAGGTAGCGACAACAACAAAAAAGACAGGACATGAAAAACGAAAACCACAAACAAAGCGCTACACATACATACACCAGCAGCACCAGCAGCAGCAGTAGTGAGTAGCTTAGAAGCACTATAAACTCTCAACCAGCGAAACCGAAGTACCTGCGCCTCTCTTACCCGGCAACAGACCTCAATAGGACAGCTTTTCTGCAACGCTACACGAAGTCTGCGATGCAAGTTTGCTTCGTTATCCTCGACCCAACCTCGCTCATCCAGGCCAGCTTGGCCTGACGAAGATAGATGGTACGACACCCCAGCCTATGTTGCACCGCTCAGTCTACCCCTTCGAGCTCCCCAAACTGCCCCGCTACGTCAGAGTACGGTGGCTGACGAGCCTAGACTACGGGCTGCGTTGGCTGGCAGTCCTTGTCGTCCACAGAAGAATCGGCCCGGTCGTCACCCGTGTCGTCTACGTTCAGTTGAAAACGCGACAAGTCACAAGGTTCAAAATAATTCAAATCTGCAACTAAAACCATCCCTCGCGTTGTCGCTTTCCTCTATGCCGAACCATGCTTCCACCGCACCCATAGAAGGCCGAATTGTGGCTCTGCGCACGCTGCCAACCCCAGACCCGCCAGCGCCTCGCCAAAACCCTAACCCGAACCCTAACCCGAACCCTAACCCTAACCGTAACCGACCGTACTGCTGCTGCTTGCTGCTGCACGTACGGAGAGTTTGCATTCCTAGGCTCTTGTTCAAAAGCCGAGGGTTTGCGGTGGATTCGATAAAAAAAAAGAAACTCGGTTCGATTTGAGAGAGGGTGAGCTGTTTCGATCTCTCTTAACCCCACCAAAACGGCGGCCCCTTTTTCGGGACAAAAACACTCATCTTCTGAGTAGTTTGTCCCCAAAAAAACGGGACTGCGGTACTAAAATGGTCAAACCGGCAATAATTATCTGAAAGGGAGCTCTCTTACACCGTGGACGCCACTACTACTGTAGGCACAGGGTATTATTGCGTACAGACGCGGCGGGTATTTTGTAGTTACCGAGCGTTGTAACTAACTGTCAAAACATGGAGGTTTCAACTTCATCAACAATATATATGAACAGCAACCATACCAGCATTTATTTCCAGTTTTTTTTTTCTCGCATTTATTTGTTGTTCTAGTATATTTCAAAAGGGTTCCCTGAATCCTTTTTTTTCTAAATTTAAAATACGAAATTAAACTTCCCTATGTTTTGGGGGGGGGGAACACCTGGTCACTTATTATGGGCCAAAATCAGTCACCCTCTACAAACGGGTACAAATCACGTGCCACGACCCTTGCTATTATCCAGACTGGCATCGTACCTGTTTTTGAACCGAAAACTCACGGGAGACGGGGCCCGTGTGGGACGGGACGGCCGGGTTTCGCTCGCCGCAGGCAGCACTGTGATGAAAAAATGGAAATCTCGTTCGTCAAATTGCTGCATCCCGTTGTGATGGAAACGGGACATGCCCAAAGTCTTACTTGCTTCTTACTTTGGATGGGAACGGGACGGGAAGCTGGAGTATGTTTTATTCATGCATGTGGTGATATTATGGGAGTCGAACGCGAGGCCAACGGGATGGGACGGGACTAACTAGCATGTCGTAGACGAGAGGAGTTGGAAATCAGTGGAGGTATGTATGTGGGGAATACGATGGGGGCACGACGGGAAACGATATGTTGGGGATGCAGCTTAGGATTTAAGAATATACCGTAATGAGAAGGAAGGAGCAAGGACAGCAAATAAATGGAGTAGACAAGCCGAACGTTGGCACATACATAAGTGAGGTAGACTTGGTGCATGGGTTTCCTTTTTGCTTCCGAGGTTTTCTTCTTTCGGGAAAGTTATGAGCGATCAATGTTGAAGATCATGCGGCACATTCAATATTGTCGGATGGCAAGGGAAACAATAATTTGTTGGGAATTTTTTGGGACGGCTCAAACGGAACACATGAGGTAGACGCCGTTCTTCCCCTTCGCCGCTGGCGTGAACCCCACCACATACATGCTGCCTCCAAATCTCCGACGTCTGTCTGTTTCTCCCAGTGCAACCAGCACCGATCACTTCCTTCCACGGCAACACCATTGACCGCTACAACAGGAGTGATCTGCTTGGCTGTGGGAAAGGCTCAGCTGCGGAGCAACCGGTGGGGTCCGCCATCGCTCTCGTGCCCGAGTGAGTGTGGGTGTAGCGGGCGCGTTCTTTCTCTCTCTAACGGATCCACGGGAGGGAGAACTCTTGGAAACTTCTTCTGGTTATTTCCGTCATTTCATCAAAGATTCAGAATAATATAAATAAGGGCAGATCTGGTATGTATGGTACATGTGTGTGTGTGGGCGTGCCACTGGGAGGTTCTCTTAAAAAAAACGTCGGGATAACTCTTCTGGTTCTTCCCGTCATCCAATCAAAGAGTCGGAACAATGCCAGTCATGGTATGGTAAAGGCCACTGGGAGGCTAGTGGGAATATAGCTGGGAATGGTGACGGGAGAAGCCGTCCCCCTTCACTGGAATGGGGATGGGAGAAGCCGTGCCCACAAATGGGACTGCAAAGGGAGAAGCCGTGCCCACAAATGGGACTGCAAATGGGAGAAGCCGTGCCCACAACGGGAATGGGAAGCAAGTAGGATGGGGGGATGCTAGCTCGGCCATTGGGGGGCAAGTGCTTGTGAAATTCATCGTGGGATTGGCAGGATGGGAACGGGGGGCTCCAAACTTAAGATGTGGGATTCCCGGGCCAGTCCCATTCCCGCCCTACCCACAACAATGGGAATTCCGTCCCATTGCCCCCCGTGGCAAGCCTTGAGAAATACCTGGTATACGGTATACCTGATTTTTGCCTACTCATTTTAGCTTTTAACTGACTTCGGCGAAACGTGAACCAACCAGAGAGACCATACATACACTGTTTTTTCTCGAGGTCCCATTATCGGGCTAAGACCCAACCCAACCCCTGCTGACTCTGGCACCTAACCCTAACCCTCACCCCAACCCGCAGCCAAAAAACGGGCCAAAACTGGCTATACACGCTGCTGCGCCGCGTTTGCATCGAACCAGGACATTTATTTCTCATTTATTTGCAGACGACGATTCCGCAGTGCAGACCGTGCAACGCAATTTTCAAGGCAAAACACACACACACCTACTACGGAGGGTGGTTGGTTGTAGTAACCGGGAATAAGCACGAGCATACGTGCAAAGATTCCTTCTCCCAGGTCACTAAACCTACTCGTTTTTCTCTGCCTTTGCCTTCGCGGTCGGCGGTTCCTCCGGTAACTCTGTACTCGTAAGGTACGTACGTATATATGGATACGTACGTGCGCATATTTCCCTTTATCTTCTTTGGGGTGTACGACGTGCGGAAGATTCCCGTGGGGAGCGCAGCGAAGCAAGAAGATGCGGTAGGTGTTTTGTGTGTATGGAATAATAATTAACACCAGGTACCAAGTAGTAGATAGATCAGAACGGATGTAGATATTGCGGAGGGCATACCTACGTACACGAAAGTATGCGAATGACGCGAACTTTACCGGTGGTTTCAACGGCGCCCAAACGAATTCAACCCGTTGTCGCGAGCTGACCAGACGAGAACGCGTCGGTCAAGAAAGGGCTTAACTAGTTGAGATAAACGCGTCGGGAGATTTTAGGGAGTATCCTTAATGCGGCGGGACGGTATCGCGGAGAAAGGAAAAGGAAGGGTGACGGATGGCGAAGAAGCGCAACACACAGAGAGAGAGAGAGAGAGGGTGCCTCCATCTCCTGCGACACAGACAGGCGTCGCAAGAGACAGACCTGTTAGAGAGGCTGGAGATAAAGGTCGACATCACAGGCAGCGCGATGGAGGGAAGGGACGCGAAGGTGTGGAAATGACTGACGACAGTGGGGGGGCGGCCCGAGGAGGCGCCGAGCTAGATTGACTAGGTAACGGAGACGGTTAGAGAGGTACACGGGCAGATCGATCAGCTGCAAAACATGGTCCCGCAAGAAGTCGCGAACGTAGGAGCAGTAGTAGGATCGGCCGGAGATCTGGCAGACAAGAGTCCTCGGGAGCGGCAAAGGGGGAAGCTCAAACTTGCAATGACCTTGTAACGTGGAATGAGTTGCCCCCCCCCCCGAAGCACTGGATACTTCACGGTCGGATACCAGCAGCCGCGGGGGAATCGGTTTCGGGCTTGCAGACACTGCTGGGAGACAAACTGGAGGTGATACCTACCTTAGGAAGCACAGCAGTTACGGTCGATGGGCGGTTTGAACGTGTTAACGTTTCGCCCCGCTTGTGGAAACTGGCAGCCGCCACGGCGTTACGGTGGTGGACCGCTTCGAAATGTTGCGGTGTCTCGTAAGCTTGGGCTTGAACGATACAGCAGTTGCAGCGGATGGTTTGCGCCCTACGCGGATGCACAAGCTGGACCCGCTCTTCGTCAAGGCGGGATCGGCCCTTCGCGCGCACGTGCTAAAACAACATAAAATTCCCAAGTGGTGCGGGACCGACAAATCCTCGGCGACACGACAATTGAAGATCTTCGATTGTGGATTGATGAGAGGGTCGCGCAGGACGGTCACTCGCCAGCCATGCCGCCACCGCCTTGAACGGTTTTCGAGATGCCCCCCCTTGCCAGCATTCCCCGCGCTCTACAAGGTTGTCCGCTATGGAGGCACGCTGTTTGTTGAAGCTGGTACGGCCCGACAGCAGCAGTGGTGGGGCGAGAATAGTCTACGGGGGAAGAGTGCGGGGGAAGGGGGTCACAGCGACGTAGAAACTGAAGCGTAGGAGAGCGACATCTATTTCACGCGTTCCGCGATTTCAAGACTCGAAGGTACGGCAATAGCTGCATGTTTCCTACGATATACAGGAAGCAGCCGACACCGGTGACACATCCGGTGCAGGGGCGCGTGGGCAGGGCGCAGATGGCAGCGCGGGTACTTATGTTTGTGGGGGAGACCTGTGCTTACCGCATTGGTGGCGAGGGCTGGTCAGGGGGGCGGTCATCGGTCTCGCGATGAAGCGCTGGAGGCGCAGGGTGGTGCGAGCAGGAGCGGCGTCCCCGACTCTCGATAGGTGTCGGGCTCCGCCGATGGGTGGGTCCAACCTCTAGCGGAGCGACCGCAGGGACTTCGCAGGATGGACGAGGGCTGAGTGAGCCCGCGCTGGGAGTGTTTGAGCGCGATAGAGGCGTTGGGCATTTGAGAGAAGGTATGAACAGGGGTGATGGCGGCGTTGGGGTGGTTGGACCAACAGAGTGGATGTATTCTTTGGGAATCAAGCTCAAACCGGACCAGGATGTAGACGACTGGCGTGTTCAACGGGCCACGTTCATTGATCCACCCTTATTCGGCAGGCTAAATTGTCAGGGCAGGATCTCGGATTTGGGCTCACGTTTGCTGAGACGACTTAAAGGGAGTGCGAAACGTTTGACGCCCACTGTCGGTCCTCAGAACCTTACGCCAGAAGCTGAAGGGAGACAGGTGGAACACTTGTGTAAGGAAGTCAAAGTGGTTTCTCGGATATTATATCGTTTGGTGCAAGCGATAGAGCCGGGCGTGTCTGTCGACGTGGCGCAAGGTGGCAATCACCCTGGCGTCAGAGATCATGCCGAAGTCAGTGCCAAAACGGCGGTGGCTCATGTCGTAACGGGTCGTGCGTCGGTGTTCAGCACGAAGTCTGCTCAGGAAATTCGAGGCATCAGGCCTTTCCTCGTCAAGTGTGGTAGAAGAACCCAAACGTCGCCTTCTTTATAGCTTGACATTCGCAGGATCTGGAAATCGATCGAAGATACCGACTTTGACTGTGCTCCACCGTGTGGCCTGGGTCACGTGTTGCGCGATGTTCCGTTACGAGCGTTGTATCTCCGGCAGAAACATGGACCAGGCGCTCTGATCGTGTTGTCCCCTATTGATATAAAAATAATCGTATATCCAGGTTCCAGTGGTCCCACAGAGTGTTCCTGTTGATGGTTACGAAGTGGGGAACAACGCGGTAGTTGTGTCTTCGATAGCAGTTTTGGATGGATTGTCGACACAAACGAATTCTTAGTGACGATGCCACCTCAAATCTTGCAGACACTGAACCGGTTAATGGCTGAGTGGCCGATGTCGCGTACGTAGGGGTGGAAACACCATCTTTCCGAGTTGATGGGATATCCGTTGCACGTTTCGTTTGCAGTGCGGGCCTCGCAGGTGGTTTTGTGACGCGATTGTTTGCGGACGTTGGAATGCTGTAGTCGATAGGGCGTGGGCGACGTGTTGTCTTGGCTTCAGAATTTCATGGAGATTTTGATTTTTGTCGATGGTTTGCGAACGAGTGTTTTGAAGCCATCGGGGGGCGTTTGCCGATGGCCTTGTAGCGATCGGGAGAGCGATCGGGAGCTGAAAGAACCCCGAAGCTAAGTTCTCAGAGGTGAACCACCCACTTCCGGCCAGACGCTGAAAAATGCCCTTAACATCGCCCAAGCCACGTCCTTATTAGTCTTCACGCAGCTATCAAGGGGACGGTAGTCCTGGCACAGTCGGAAGGTGTCATCCGTCTTACGAACACTCGGTCCACGCGGATGTGGATTTGCGGACATTTCCCCCCTTCGCTAGCTTCTCAACCTCTCTCCGGATGGCATCCGCCTGCTCGAGCAAGAAGGAATGTTTCTTTGATGCGATCGGTGCGCACTCTTCGTTTGTCAAGGAATTTATCCAACGCTCTCGACGTACAAGCCCGAACCTCTTGGCGTATCCTCCGCGAAGAACCCCGCGACGTTCTGGGGCCTCAGCGTACTCATCCGCTGGTTATTTTTGCCCACGCTAAGCTGACAGATGCTCGCATCGGCGAGCACCACCCCGCGCGCCGAGGTCTCGGCCTTCGCTCAGGTCGGCGAGGGCCGAGGAGTCGTCGGACGGCTTCGGGAGGGGGTCAGGGAGGGGAAGCTGCACCAGCAGTGCGCCGAGCCCATTTTCATCCCATACGTTAACCGCGACTACCCTCACAATCTGTTGCCCGCTCCGCACTACCACGGCCGCCGTACCCGTGTTCACCACCTCACAGTTCAACGGGGTGCCCGGTATTCACCTTTGTGCCCCCCTGCCCATCCCTACGAGTGCTCCGCTGTCCGTATCATACATCACCACCGGCTGGATCAGGACCAGCTGTCGTTTGCTGGGCTGGGGGCCTCTCGACCCGCTTTCCCTCAATTCCTGATAATTCCACGTGACGCGACAGTCCCAACTCCCATTGGGACGTCTCGTCGTCCTCCCATGCTCCGCAACACGCCGGCAGCGAGGGGGCTAACGGAGGGACTGAGACGGATGTGAGTAAATCATCAGCGGGTTGCGTTGCACAGTACCGGTACCAAGAATGCTTCGTGGCCGAGCTGCGCGGCCGGAACGGGACCCACGGGACCCCGAGCGACAGCTAGAACCCCTTACCCCCCCCGAGGGAAAGCTCGCTGTTGTGCGACCTGAACAAGCTGGCCCCCAACTAAAAGTGCACGGCAGGTCCGCCACAATCCTTTCCAAGATGTTGCGGGCCTTCGTCTCCGGGGGCAGCACAATAGACAGCACCGTCGACCTCATGGTCTCAATGCCGGGGACCTTGCTATCCGCCGGGTTCGCAGCCTGCTGGGAACCCCTACCGCGACGGGTGAGCTTACGCCGTCCTGCTCTGTTCGCCCATGACTGGAGAGGCGTTCTACGATAGAGGTTCACTCAAATTGTTCTGAGGCTCCTCACATAAGGAGCTCCATACCTCTACCCAAAAACTGTCTTCAGCAAAATTCAGCGGCATCCCTCTGAATAATCCCATGGCCCAGGTATACAAAAAACGTCATTGTTTTCATTGATATCGGCATTCCGACGATTTGGTGTTAAGGTCGCACGAGATCTGCAACAACCGTTGGACCAGGCGTTCCTGTAGGTGCGCCAGATGCGCTTCCGCGATATATCTCCAACCAAATGTCGCGTCTTACATGTGAAGATGGACCGGGTCGGCCGTGATAGCCGTGTAGTACCACCAGCCGGCGCGCGGTGGTCTTTCACGCCTCCGTGCCATTTACCGTCACGACGTCCAACGACGCTTCGGCTACTTCCTGAGATCCCGACTGCTGTAACCCCTCTCGCACTAACTTCTCAACAACTCTGTCGCGGAGACCTTGCGGGCCTCGATTTGAATAGACGAGTCGTCTATGGTCGGTACCTAGACCAATTCGGTGGACAAGAGATCATCATACGTGCCCAAATGGTCGCCTAGGACATTCTGCGGCAACTCCCTGCGCAGCGGCGTGATGTGGCCCAATGAGAAGCGTCGTTGCGACACGCGCGAGGTGGAAGGGCGGTCCGGCGTGAGCATGCAATCCCCACCGTCCGTTGTGCTGAGCGCCTTCGCTAGCTTCTCTTGGAACAGGACCCCGATATTGCAAATCGACAGCCCGTCCTGGGACGCCCCGGTGTAGATGGGTCTCTTGATTGCGCTGTGTATATTTCTCCCGACTTTTGCCTGATTGCCTTGTTGCGATCTTGCAACCCCCTTGGCACGCGCTTCTCACGTGCCCCCATCGGCGCAGCGTGGGCCGCTGGTGCTGCCGGTGCCGCTGCCGCTGGTAAGCCGTCGTGTGCCAGGAGTTGCTGCACCGCTAGCGGGACTTGCTGAGGAAGCGACTGTGCTGTGAGGAGAGGCAAAGGCGGTGGTCCCTGCGGTTGGGGAGGTTGCCATTGCTGCGGTGGAGGCCCCTGGTGCAGCGGGGGCGGCACCAGGCCCTAAGGCGGCCCGTAGCAGGGCCCCTGCGGCGGTGGCCCCGGAGGCAAAGGGGGCTGCACACGGTCTCCTGTCGTTAGATCAAGAGAGGCGAGGAACGGCGACGTGGTCAGTAGTGCCTTACCTAACAACGAAGCGTACCCACCAACTGCTGGCGCGCACCCCACGGGTTACACGGCGGTCGAGTCAGGCAAGAGTTAAGCGATCCGCGCCATGAAACGTCTTGGTGATGCAGCTGATCAGAACATACCATACTCACCGCCCCCCTTTTGTGCAATAGCTACGAAAGGGAGAGCACGAGTATGCTGTATCCGTAGGGGCGTATCTACGCAAAGGTATGCTAATAGGATGCTTACCATGAATATGCCTTGACTAAATACTAATTCCTCGAACCTGTCAGACCAACCCTAAACCCGACTTCAATTAGGCCGCATCAGCTCACTATAACAATACAAAAAAACCTATCTATGTACAGTTCGGCACATCTTTAAAGATCTGGAAATTATTGCAGGTACCGTGTTAAAATTAGTATAAACGATAGAATCGCGCATTACAGGGGAACACTATAATTTTTGCGCATTTGCCAGTCCCGGCGGAGGTGAGGTAACACGGCATCGCAAACGTGGCAGTCCCGGTTCCAAGCTGCGGCCCCGGATGGGAAGTGTGGAGGCACAGCAGGGAAGACGGCACTGCGAGCGGGCAATGCTGGGTATTGGTGGAAATATGTGCATGGGTAGTCGCCACGATGTGGCGATTTTTCCGTTACACTCGGAACAGGCAATACGGGACATTGTTAAAACAGGCAAAACAATGTGCAGCACACCGGTGCGTAGTTGAGTGCTCGTACAGCATACCGGTACGGTTGAAGCAGTGCAGCCCAAGGTGCTCGAAATTCCGTACAGCACGCCGGTATAGGTCAGAGGAGACGTACGACACCGGACGTTTGCCGGTTTCATGAAAGCAGAAATGAACCCCTAGATCGCACACACACCCGGCTAACAAGTTCTCCACACATTAGTTTTACGTCGTTGAATGTTCGTACAGCCTGCCGGTACAATATTGTAAATGCAGCACTACGTAGCCAGTGTTGAAATTTCGTACAACATGCCGGTATGTGTCAGAGAAAAAGTGTAACACTGGACGAGGTTAAAAAATTGCCCATCATACTGGTAAATTTCTACACTACTAAGTGAAATGATCGACCGCACACGCGGTTAACTGGTTTTCCCAACGAACATTGAAAAAACACGCCGAGCCTTATCACCCCTGTACGGTCGATGCGTACACGGAAGAACCCCGAGCATGACTTCCTGCCTATCTACATCACCGTCAAAAATGGAATCACTCTAACGAGCGAGCGGCAGCGACCCGTACTTGCGGCAGTATAGTAGATACTTACTGAGATAAGGCATCTCGCACGTTGCGGGTTCCCGTACGACTGCAAGCGCTTCCATAAGTGATCGGGCATCGATCATGAATGGGAAATATGCAACTTGTGGACGGGTCTAGCGACGTTCATGCGGTAGGTGGTGCCGTCAGAAGCGTTTCTTTCTCGTCTCTTCTCGCCCCCCTGCGTTTCTCTGCTGGCCATTTGACGAGCGAACCGGCGGTACGGCCTTTCACCGATATCTCTCACCTCCCTGCCCTTTTTCCCTCGGTGCCCCTCTGGCGCCGAAGGGGGCTAGTCCCATGTGTCGTGTGCGAGGGTTGCCTCGCTTCGTATTAATAGCTGGACAGCGTAATAGGTATTTTGTTGTATAACGTATTGTCGTATTTAATACGGGGCGTGTATTATTAAATAAGTGTGTGGTTCGCTGCTTGGGTGCTGTCTTATCCATTTGCTTTACACGACCCGGTATGTGTGACTTAGTGTGATCCGTATGGGGGCCATTACTGTTTCTAACTGGGAGTCGCGACTAACCCCCCCCCTCCCTCGCCTGAGTATACAAAGCTCAAATAAATGTGACGAGGGGTGGGCGCTGTGCACAAGAAAAAAGGCTAAGTGCCGCGGCAGACTGAAGGATTCGCCCATCCACTAACAGACCTGCTGTGAACACACGAAAGGAGTGTGTGGGGCTGCTTTACTCGCCCACATCTCGTCAAGAAGTTTACCTCTGCTTAACCCTTTTAGAACCGCAGTCCCGGTTTGGGGACAAACCACTCAAACTTCAAGTACTTTTGTCCCAAAAACGGGACTGCGGTTCTCTAGGGGTTAACGACGCGTCAGCCACAAACCCCTCGCGGGGGGACGAAGTCAGCTCTCATTCACCCACACTAAACCTCCCACGGCGTGCAGCCGCAAGACACCACGTGGTGTCCGGCCGCGGTCCCGGTTGAAGTCCGTGGTGCGAACCGATCGTGACCTCCCGAACGTTCCTCTGAACGACGGTCTCAGTGAAGATCTCTCCGCTGCACGCAACGTCGGAGTCGTTGCTCAAAGCTAGGGTTCACTACTACTGCTGTTTTCGCTGTGATTGCTCTATAGGCGTTTTTGGCTCGAATCCGGCATATATATGGCGCCGAGAGAAACCTCGCCTCCCTGTGAACCAACCAGAGAGGGCTTGGGGCCACAATACGTCGCAGAAAATTTATTCGATGCACGGGATAACGGATGAATCAATTGAACACGACTCCGTTGGACGCGTGTGAGGTGCGCGTGAGACTACGTACTCGTGCAAACCGGATCTGTGAGACTCCGGAATCTGCTGAACGACTCCTATCACGCAGCCCTCTGCGGGAGGGGGTTGACCCAGCCCTCGTTCACTCGTGCTACACCTCTCTCAGAGCACAGATTACTGATTCGGGGATAGCCATCGGCCCTGCGGTTGCCACCCTCCGTCAATAATGTACTATCATATTCGTGTGGAAACTTGGGCGCCATTGCACCGAGCGACACGCGGACGGGGAGCAAGTCCGCCGGACGCCAGAGGCAACCGTGGGCGATTGCCCACTCTACCATGTCCCGTTCATGAGTACAGTGTTTGTCTAGTTAGTGGCGTCGCTACTCAGTAGCCGTGGTGTATTCAGAGATACCAGGTACGAGGCTACCCAGTAAGAGAAGAGCCGAAAAAACGGAAAGACCCCAAGAAACCCCTCACAAACCCGGAAAACAACTCGACAAGTAGCCGCGATATCAACGACCAAGAGAAACACCAATCCGCAGGAAAAACATAGAATCGAGAGTCTACCCAGCGGGTTCTCTTGAATCGCTCCGCGGTGTTGGCAGGCACAGACTATGCCAACGGATTTTGACACCATGTCAAAGAGTCGAGTGGTATGCGTGTCATGCGTGATGGCGTAGTATCGTCGGGCTTTCCGGCGGGTATATACCTTATGTTCCTCGAAAGGCTGCTCAGATATACTTACACTCCGAAACATCATGAATTATTTCGTTATCAGAACAAACAGGGCAATAGGCCGTCCGGCACTCATTCATTCCCACGCTCAAGCTCTTTAGCTCGTTGCAAAGACTTCCGCTTGCATTCCCGTCGTTCCACCCCGCTTGCGGAGCGTACGCCTGAGCCATCTCCCAACAGTTTTCGGGTTCAATTCGCATTACCCCCCTCCCCTACATGCCGTGTCCACTTCTGGAAACCCCTCGGATCCTTCGATTACCACCGTAAGACACCTTGATAGTTGACGTCGTCGAGGACATGGGTATGAATCTCACCTCGAACTTTTTTTATATTTGGCACGCTTGCTGCGCGTGCGGTCCCTTAAGACACAGATTCCCTATCAATAGTTCCCGGGTATTACAACAAAGCGTTTGGGTCAAGCGTATGTACGACCGTATCCGGTACGGTAAAAATATCCCGCCGTTCAGAGGTTGAGAGAGGGGGGGGGGGGGGGGGGGGGGGTGTTGTATATAAGGATTACCCTTGGCTGGGTAAGTGTTGACTGTGCTCAAGAACACGATCCGTAAGATCCATCGTAGATTGAGGAGTTCCATGCTGAACAGGGATTCTGGTGGTAGGGTATTGGGATGTCGGGGTAACGTGTACCCCACCAATACCACTCGTTAGATGTAGCTCCATAGGAGGCGAGTCAGCTCGACAGCTCGGATGTATAATATAAGATGAGTTCCGTGATATTGTCTGGAGCAACCACGCGTTCCCGTGCCAGCTGCGTCTATACCTTTAGAGATCAATCAACACACTAGTGAAGAACCGGTGATCTTCTATTGGCAAGCGTGGCCCAGGCCAACCTAGAGAGGTGGGAACCTTCCGGCTTGTCTGGTTTAGATGACGTGTCTAGTCTGGAAGCCAACGTGGGAAATTAGTAGAATATGCATGTATATGCATGTAGAGAAGCTGCTGCTGCGGATGATCCCGGAGAGGATCGAAGTCCTGGTGGAAAGGACGTAAGAGAAGAGGAAGAAGATGCCGCACCAGAAGCAGCAGCGATCCCAGCAGGGCCAAGTTTGAGCCGGACCTGGTAGATTCGCTTGGCACTGGTGGCGAAGGCTCTGGAGAGCAGCAGTTGTAGGGGCAACAGCACCTCCAGTAGCACCGTCGCAACAGCAGCAGTCAGAGGACTGCTGCGCCTGTTGCGACGATGAAGCGCACGCAGCAACCACCGTCATCGCCGCCGCCGTCACCACCGCCGCCGCAACCGCCGTCTTCGCTACCGCCGCTGCCGCCGCCGTCGTCTCGACCGCCGCGTTACCGTGGATGCTGCAACACCCCAGGAGAGCCAGGTGTCTGCCTGAATCTATCTGTGGGTTCGTTTAGCGCTGGCGAAGTAGAAGTAGAAATTAATAAGGATATATGACAGGGTGAAGGACGAGTATGTGTATCGCCGGGAGGAGCAGGGTGGAAGGTGGAGACCGCGGGTGGAAGCTGAAAGTGTTTTGGGCAAAATCGTTTTCCTGGACTGCTGAAACACAGCGCCCGCAGGTGGTTGATGGAGGGGGGACGTTGCCCCCGAGGAAGGAGATGAAGGAGAGTGAGGATGGGCGCAGGGGGGGGAATCTGCATCTGCTGTTCGGGATCAGCGCACGGGCGCGACAGGATGCACTGCCCCCAGCGAGAGAGGGTGAAAGAGAAGAGACCGAGGCGCCACCAGCAAGGACTTACGTCCGCAACAGGCACGTTTGACTTTGTTGATTGTTTGCTGTCGGTAATTTCCGTTTTTAGATTGATTTTATATCGATTTAAGAGTGGTAGATAATATCCGAACATTGCGATTGAGAATTGAGAATGTTGGAATTAGAATGAGATGCACAGACGTGTTCGTATATAGCTTCCCTCACTGAAGTTATTATGTAGACGATTGCAGGACAATGACGTCTGTCTGTTTTATAGTTGACTGGTCGAGGGCTCTGGTTGGGCATCGATGCGAGTGCGAGTACTTGTACGAGATGAAAGTAAAGTATATGCGAAAGCGTAAAATTCGCGTTGTGGCTGAGAATTCGGGGGAGAATGAAGTATCGAAGACAAGTGCACAAAGTTGGCGCCGAGTTAAGTTGCATTGATGTACTGAGCATGGAAGCCGATACGCGCTGATGCTGGATGTTTTTTTTATTGAGTTGTTTGCCCAGCACAGGACTGTCATGCCCATCGCGTTGCTCGGCCTGCGGAGCACCACAATGTCAAGTTGTATCTGGTACAAGCATCTGTCTGTATTTTATGCAACTATTGAAGAATGAACAATGAAGAATTTCGTTATGATATTCATACTGCTGTATGCCTGCGACCGATGCATGGCGTTCATTTTATATGGCGTAAAAACGTATCGTCTTTCAGCTCTTCGCTATCCAACCCTTTTCCCCCCCATCTAGCAGTGACTGAGTAGCTCAGTGGTCCATTCCTTCTAAGTTACGCGGAATGAGTGGTCTAGCAGGTAGTGCTGTATAATTCCCGAGGGTGGGTCGGGGGTTCGAATCTCGCCGAATTTCGTAATTTGTGCTTTTCGAGCGTGCGCGCTGGAGACAATACGAATGATTATGATAGTGTGCCTCCAGACACCAGTAGCGTTTGCCGAGGGGAGGGCCACGGAGATCACTGTTACCTAGTTGGGCAAATATGGGCATGAGATGCAGGTTACAGTTTTGTCTGAGCATCTATGTATGTGTTGAACCCTTGAGCCCAACTACGTACAGCAACACGTTAGTTGAGACTCCGTTAGTTTGCGGCATTCCACATATTTAGATCTTCATACGCGGACATCTCGTTTTTAAGTTTTTGAGTTGATGTGTAGGACCACCCATGTTTCTTGATACGTACCAAAAGGCGAGATGCTCGTATGCGAACGGGGTAATATTCAATAAGAGTACAGCAGCAGAAGTAGAATGGAAAGAGAAACATCCGGGTATATGTAGTGGTCGAGGAATACATGGATTTGATGTGGGACCAGATATTCTCGTTGACAAGCATCTGTTTATTTACAGTCGCATTTGAAACTTTAATGGTAAAGAGGAGTTGGAAAGCTGTTAACACATGGGAAAAGCAAAGTACCCAATGCAGACCTAATCGCTCGATTGCACGCCCCATCCCTTGTGTGTGTCGGGTCATTACTGCGGAGGCGACGTTTGATTCACCCAGGAGGATAAGCTGGATGACCCGAGCTGCGGCGACGCCACGAGACCGGACGGAGAGGCAGCCGCGGCGGAGGCAACAGCAGTAGTGTCTGGGGCATCGGGGTGGTTTCTAATGAAATGTGATTGCCTGTGAATCTGAATGAATGATTTCATTGTTTTTTGTTTTTGAATTGTGTTTCCGGTCGATTTGGATTCCACGAGAGTTTTTGGTATTTTCCGAGTGGTCGCAACGTCAAATAATTTTCTAGTGGGGAAACCTATGTGCTATCTCGCATTACCGTCGCGATCTGTGTATCTATGGCGGGAGTAGGGGATAAGGGGAGACTCTTGTCCGGAGGAACGGGGTTCCTCGCGATCTCTGGCATTAAGTTTCTTGACCTGATTTTATTTTGATTGGCATGACCACTCCTGTGGTATTTTTCTGATGATACTTGTGATTTAGGTTTTTGACAAGGCTGAAGTGAGACTAGGAAGCGCCTGGGGGCGTGTGCGGTCCACATGAAAATGTTTTCCGACAAGGGAAGGTCTGGATAGTATTCGGAAATTGAGAGAGGTCGGTAGGACTAGGTCGGTAGGACTGAAGAGACACTGATATATTTGAATCAATTCCGCGGAAAATGCCGTTTTACCTGGCTGAATCCGAGAAGAATGCCGTTTTACCTGGCATTGGATTTCGGTATTTTTATATGTTTGCAATGGAACAGAGAGGCTTTGGATTTGATCGTTGAACAATGATTTGAGGATTTGAGTGTTGATTCGAGGATTTGATTTTTGAGTTGCAGATTGGATTTTTGAGTTTCTGAGTTTGGTATGAGGTGAATTGGATATTGCGATATATCAACCCTGCTATTTCGTGCCTTGTCATGCACCGGAACAGGGGGGACATTGGTAGGGTCGTGTACAGTGTTACCGACCTGGGGGGATATTGGAGTACGGTCGTGTATAGTGAGCAGGGGGGATGTTGACTGTGCTCAAGAACACGATCCGTAAGATCCATCGTAGATTGAGGAGTTCCATGCTGAACAGGGATTCTGGTGGTAGGGTATTGGGATGTCGGGGTAACGTGTACCCCACCAATACCACTCGTTAGATGTAGCTCCATAGGAGGCGAGTCAGCTCGACAGCTCGGATGTATAATATAAGATGAGTTCCGTGATATTGTCTGGAGCAACCACGCGTTCCCGTGCCAGCTGCGTCTATACCTTTAGAGATCAATCAACAGTAAGTGATCGATATTTTGCCCCTCCTTGTATTCGCGCTCAGTAGAAAGCAGAAAATAGATTCACATGCACTTACTTGACAAAAACAATGACGAAAACCACAGCAACACACAAAGAAAGAGATAAAAGAAAGAAGACCATAATATAAAAAGGGAATCACGTAAAAGTCAGAACGCCGAAGCGAACACGCGCGCTCAGGGCGCAGGGCACAGGCAGAATCCCGATGACGAGGTTGGTTCCTGTTGTTTCCTGGTACTCGTACATTTATCTGATTCAGTAGTCCTGCGAAACATTAGGACGTCACGAAAAAAAACAGACGGAATGCAAGAAGACAGGCGAATGGTGGAGACAGAGAGCTGATGCCAAACAAAAAACGAATCCTAAAATATCTGGTTGGTGGGCCAAGGATGACGCGACAACCGACTTAAAGGGGACAGAGACAGACAGACGGACAGACCGACGTACCAAACGAAAAAGGCCAACAGAACCGTCATACGGCTGTGGGTCTGACGCGTTTTTTTTTGAGTGATTGAAAAAAGGCAACAAGTTGGATTTCCACCGGCAAAAAGCCACACCAGGTCGGTGCGCCGTGTGCTGTCTTGTCGGGATTTTGGTTTTATTTCTCATGGGAAAACTAAAAAAACAAAACAGAACCGACATTTTGAACCCCACGTGGACCACGACACGAACGAGAGTCGGTCACGCCGGGTTGGGCGATCAACCTTCACCGCCAGCTCCTCGAGGGAAGCAACGGAATGTGGACCCCCCTGGGGAGCTGCGTAAGGGATTTGCTAGTCGCTGGACCATCAAGGAGTTCTCGCCCTCGCGGTGCATGAGCTGCTTGCGGCGGTCGTAGTCAGAAAAAAACCGTTAGATTGTTTTGATCCTGCTGCTGTAGGCTCGTCCTATTCGTTTCCAAAGTTATTTTGCCTAGAGCAGCTGCAGTTGGGCGGCCGCAAGGGACACGATGGTGGCCAAGGTACTGATGCCCTCCCTCTCCGTGATGGCCGATGCATAAGTGTTGGAGCCCAGCTATGTACAAGCGAAACCAAGCACGTAGCGCCTTGACCCGTCATGAACCCAGTCCAGAATCTAGACAAAAATAAATAATGCCATCGCGAGGTCTTGTGCAAAAGCAAATTTTATCACTAAGTTTTCAGAGTCGGCCAGAAAAGGCGGCCAAAAGAAAAAAATTTCATCGAATTTCATGAGTGATAAAATCTCGGAGGAACTTTTTTTCTACCAAACAGGCCCCATAAGACATGAGTTTAGGAAACACGATCATATATTAATAGGATATACCCCGAAGCCTCGGTAAACAGTCATATAATCAACTTAATAATAAATTGGATAAGATCCGACCTAAAAACGCAAAAAACAAGAACGTAGGGTCACACGTATTAACCCAAATTTCATAGATTGCGTATGTCGTGCCTGTCGTATCTAGGTGTTGTTGTTGTTGTTGTTGTTGTTGTTCTCACATTAACTCTCTGACGAAGGAGTCCGTGGTCACACTAAAAAGGTGCTGAAGCCCTAGGAAGATCCGAAAAACAACCCCCCCCCCGAAATTCGGCTGCCTCCAAATAATATGATGACATGGCTTTGCATTGCCCACTGCAGTGCGTACTGCACACGTGGCGACGTAGTATCTCTGTAGCGTAGCTTTGTGACCACATAACTTGTATCTCTTCTAGGATTGGAGAATCGGCACGGACACTGGTTGTGCTGGATGTCGACGGGTAGAAAGAACGGTTTAATGTGAACAACACACACACCCAAAATGTAACGCGGCCGACGCACAGAATGACAGGGACCGGGGAGCGGGCGGTCGCCATGTATGTACTCGCCAGGGAAAAAGACATCAATAACAGAAAATATAGGTATATACCAGAAGGTATGAGATATGAATGTATGTAAAGGTTTCCGTTTTCTTCACTCAAACCTCGTACAGTACATACATATTGATGCTTTGCCTTTTGCAATACACCCCTAGGCAGTACTATTAACCCCTTTAGAACCGCGGTCCCGTTTGGGGACAAAACTACTTGAAATTTGACTGGTTTGTCCCCAGAACGGGACTGCGGTTCTAAAGGGGTTAACACGTAGTGCTGCGGCGTATAACATGCTGTCGTCGTACTATAATAACAGCCTCAAGTTAAAGTTTATTACCCGGTATGTACCTGTACGCCCTCAGCAATATTACTGTCATCCGCGGAGCTGCAGGCGTGCGTCCGCCCCACGCGTCTCGGCCACGCTTGTATCCTTCGGTTCCCCTCGCTGCCTCGGCAAGGAATGCTGCGAGGCATGCCTTATCAGGCTACTATTACGGGGGGCCATAGTTAATAGGACCAAATATTGTTTGTAAAAATGGTTAAATATATAGGTTTTCATGTACACCATAGGTCCTGTTAACTATGGTCCCCCGTAATAGCGAGTGGGGTAGGTCTTTCTGACGGGTGTAAGGCCGGACTCACCCTCAAGGAGTTATACCTTCTTGCTGCTGCCTGTGGCCGCGAGGCTCGGGTGGCAGTAGAGTTGGGTCGTACGTGGTGCGTCAGGCACGGAGACCTACGATTCGCGCGTCTTTTTTAGGCAGCTGCGGCAGAGCAGCAATGCTCAATCGAGGTGTCCGTACGCAGAGGCGCCACCCCAGGCCACACTACGGCGTAGTCCATTGCGCCGGTAGGAGGCTGGATTCGACGACGAGGGAGGAGGGAGACTGAGCGTCGACGTGCGAGGAAGAGACGGATTGACCTCCCCCTGCGCGAGAATTTTTATTTTTTAGATGAGAACCGCAAGTGCGAGGAGCATTTTGTTTTTCAGGATGACGGAGAAAGGGAATCGACTGGAAGGGAATGACAACGAGTGCACGCGCAAAGGAGCGGGTGGATTGGGCCAATGGGATGAAGCGGCCATGAAGAGCGGCAGGAAGAAGGTGCACGGAGACCCATGATCTGCGCGCACATTATTAATATCATCACGAGAGAAGCAGTCATAGTTTGTTTTTTCCTGGTATTGTTTTTCACGAGGCAGAATAGTATCTACAGGTACTTGCTATTAACAACGTCGTCACTGGTCTTTGTAGTTTAACGAGTTGTATACCCTTCATGGGGAATAACCTACGCAATTATCAGGGATGTGGTATCATAACTGCTGTGCTGCACTTTTTTGTGTCAGACAATCCAGGAAGAGATAGCGATTGTTGATATTCGTGTGGTAGTAAGGTTCGATTGCTCCTTTTTTCACTGCATATCCGCGAGTCTTCACTCTGACAGCACTCCAGATAGCAGGCAGGTGTGTTCTTCTTTCGTTTTCACGACTACCGTGCGTTTCGTACGGTGCAGGCAGCACTTCAGACAGCATCCGCTGTAGTCAGCAGCCACGAGTTGGTTAGAGGTGGGAACGGGGGGTAACTCTATGTTATAGTTGAGAGGATATACCCGTGGCCATGTTAGTTCAGTTTGCACATTGGTTTTAGCTCGTGTGCGCTTTCTTCGTCTCGTGGTTGTTGAGTCAGCCGAATTTTCGTTTTTTTTCGTATTTTTTTTCGTTTTTCGGATCTTCCTGGGGCTCCAGCACCTTGTGTGTGACCACGGACTCCTTCGTCAGAGGGTTAATGTGAGAACAACAACAACAACAACTACATACAACAGGCACGACATACGCACTCTATGAAATAGTATAACGAAAAGAAACAATCAAAGAGAAAACAAAAAAACAAGGTACTCGTACGTAGACAAATCGAAAGAGAAAAAGAAAAAATGAAAGCAAAATCTAGGAGAAACAATCTGTCGTGCCTTCCCCCCGCAGGCGAGGTGGCCAACACTTGAAAAAGAACGAGCTGGAAAAAAGAAAGAAAAATAAATAACAATAAAAAAAAAAAAACATCGCTGCTTGTAAACAGAGGAAGACAAAGAACCAAGGAAAAAAGTAACAAGGAAAAATAACAAAGGGGAAATAACTGGCAGACCACAACGCCCAAAGCACCACCTTCCAGGTGGCGGCAGCAGTTTGTGGTACGAGTAGTGTAGCCACGTTCTCCCTGCTAATCCGCCTGGTACCTTGCTACCCCTTCATTATCTTCGCACATCTTCTTCTCTCTCTCCTTCCAACTCGTGACTCAGAGCCGGGGTCACAGAGCAGGCTCCTCTCCCCCCTTCCCACTATACGGTACGTGCCTTCATTTTTATCGCGAGAAGCTGCTGATCATCATCGTCAGTACCATTTGACTTAACCCCTTTAGAACCGCAGTCCCGTTTTGGGGACAAAGCACTCAAAGTTCAAGTAGTTTGTCCCCAAAACGGGACTGCGGTCCTAAAAGGGTTGAAAAAACTAAAGGTGGTAGGTGCGGAGCAATTCATATTTTCCAAGATTGAAGCGATGAAAATACGAAATTTTGTCTTCAGTCATCATCAGCTGTGAGTTCGACTGGTTATTGATTATATAGTAGTTGATACACTCAATTTTTCAATTTTGCAAGCTGCGTAGTAATACAAGCCCGTACAAGTATTTACTCCTACTCCTGTATGCTATACGTATCTCATTAAAAGTAGTATATGGGCGTTGTGTATAATTTATGATAACATGAAGCACCTCGTAGTTTTACAGGAATTACTATCAATATTGATATGAAATTTTAGTACAACTCGATTAAATTTTATTAATTTCGTGATTCGTGGTGGGAATGGATGGGAACAGACAGACCACCACGAATGCATGTATCTCGCAGGGGAAGAGGCACGTTGTGTTCGCCGGTGGCCATAGTTTCGCGGGAGAGATTTTATCGGCGGGACGGGACGGTAATTTTTGGGTGTCACGGCTAGACGGGACGGTAATGGTTCGGTGTCACGGCTAGACGGGACGGTAATGGTTCGGTGTCACGGCAGAACGGGACGGTAATTGTTAGGTATCACGGCGGGAAGGGACGGTAATTGTTCGGTGTCACGGCGGGAAGGGACGGTAATTGTTCGGTGTCACGGCGGGACGGGACGGTAATTTTTCGATGTCACGGCGACGGTAACTTTCAACGGGAGATTTTTTTTCGGCGGGACGGGACGGTATGTGACGACGCTCAGGGATTTTTTCGGCGGGACCGGACGGCGGGACCATTTTGACGGCGGTGTTACTCTTTAAACTTTCTTACGTTTTTTTTCTTTTGTTTTTACCCCATTTATTTTCTTCGCACATCTTATTATTTCTCTCCTCCCAACTCGTAACTCAGGTCCGGGGTCACATGGCAGGCTCTTCTACCCCCTTTCCGCTACGGTACGCGAGTGTACGTGCCTTCATTTTTATCGCGAGAAGATTTCAGCCTTTTCTTCCCTCGTCGACTCGCATCGAATTGTGCCTACTTACCCTGAAAGGCGCTCTCAACAATTGAATCCTTTTTTATTATTTTTTTTTTAGCAAAGGACCTCATAATTTTTTGAAATAGAAAACATTTCGGAGACACGGTGAATCCGTTTGGAAACCGATATTCTCTCTCTACATGCATGTACTGGTGCGAGTAATGCTATCATACGTACGTCATATAACATATATACCGTGAATGGTTGTTATCAATACTCTTGATATTTACTTTGTTTGGACCGCAGTCCCTTTTTCCGGACAACACTCTTGGAATTACAATTGTTTGTCCCCAAATCGGGACTGCGGTACTAAAAGGGTTAGTAGTATGTTATCAATGGTACAGCAGTAGAGTATGCCGTTTCCGTCGGTATCTGGTCTTGTGTCACTCTTTACGATCGGCTGAACATCCAAACTTGCCTTTAACGCCGCGTTCCGCGGCTGGAAAACCGTTCACATTTGCGAAATCTGTGAGAGAAAGAGCAGCGGCAGTAGAGCAGCCGCAGCAACAGCGGCGATGAGACGCGGCGGACACGCGAACGAACACTGACGCAGGACGGCGCTGTTTCTATGTCGCCTCGAGTCGGCTGGCGGACGTACGGGTCTCTAGGGGCCCCGGGTAGGGTACAAGCAATTCCGCAGCCAGTGGCGTCGGCATCAAACGCTTCACCTAGCCGCAGACAAGGGCGCGAAGACGAACCTCTCTACGCCGTCACGGAAAGGACTCCATCCCGAAGGCGTGGTGTCGGCCTCGCCGTCGCCTGCGGTCTTGCTGTGGGGGCTGTCGCGGGGGTCGTGCGGTCCGGGTATTCCTCGCCAACCGCAAGCGCGGCTTACTCTGCAGCGACAAGTTTCGTCGAGGTCTCGGGCGGTCAGCTCGGACCAGCAGGAACAGCAGGAGCAGCAGCAGCAGCAGCAACGCGTGAGGATGAGGTTGCGGCCGTGTTGCCTCCCCTTACGTTCACAGCTACGAACTTTTACCACTTGCGCGACGGCAAGCCTGGGATCGACTACCCTTGGCTGGAGAATGTCAAGCTTGTCGAGCCTCACCGCGAAACGACGCTGCTGGTCGACAACCCCCGCGAAGGGTTCAGCTACCGGTGGGAGGTCCGCGGTAGCAGCGGCATCAGCGCGGACGAGGTGCACACGGCGGTGGCCAAGGGACACGAGGCAATATTGCTGTTCCCCCATCTCGATGAGAACACGATCACTTTGAAGGAAGTGGATGAGACCGGTGCTGTCTCTCGACGGCTGGACGAGGTGGTGATGGTGAAGTACGTCCGGAGGGAGATCAGGACCTTGACGGACGACGATCGGGAGGAGCTGCTTGACTCGGTGAGCGCTCCGCCTTTTCTCGGTCTGGGGTTGCTTTGTTGCTTCTTCGCAGTGTTGTCGTACTACACATAGGTTGTGCACCCCCCCCTCCCCCCTGTCAACAGGTACTTACGTCTTCGGAGAGAGAGAGAGAAACCCGAATACTATTATTAATGGTATTATATCCACGAACATATAGCGACAGCGGCAGCAGAACCGCTGAGTGTATACCTGGTATACCAGTATCGATTATCGTGTGTACTACTTTTTGCCTGTTTTTTTTCCGAGGTACTTCTTCCACTCCAGGGATATTGGAGCCTGTCCTGCGACCACGGACTGCATTTTATTGTGGCGATGAGTTAATGTGAGAACAACAACAACAACAACAACAACAACAATAACAATCGACATACGTATGTACGTCGTATTTAAAACCTAGGAATAGGAAATGGAGCGCATCATAACCCGTACAAGATGGGCCGGTAAAAAAGTGCATAGACCACCGACAGGTCGTATCTCGTGAACCACTGCGAATAGGGACGTGGAATTTGGAGGCAAAAAATGTATACCGTGGTAAAAAATACAATATGCTTTTCGAGCCGCATTCCCGATTTGGGGACAAATTACTTGGAATTCGAGTGCTTTGTCTCCAAAACGGGACTGCGGTTCTAAAGGGGTTAATTCGACGGGATCTCGATGAGATATAGCCGAAAACTCCAAAATGCCATCTTTTCAACACTAAATTTGTGGCAACATCGTCGTTCCCGAACAAGGCGGAATTGGTAACGACGTGCCGAAGTTGGAGAGATACGTGAAGACCGATGTTAGTTTCAGTGCCCATTTTTTTTTTTTTTTTTAATCATCCCATTTATTATCTTCGCACATCTTGTCCTCTCTCTCCTTCCAACTCGTAACTCAGATCCGGGGTCACATAGCAGGCTCTTCTACCCCCTTCACGCTACGGTACGTGCCTTCATTTTTATCGCGATAAGATTTCAGCCTTTTCTTCCCTCGTCGACTCGCATCGAATTGTGCCTACCCACGCTGCAAGGCGCTCTCAACAATTGAATCCTTTTTTATTTTTGCAAATAAAGTCAAAGTCCGACCCACCTGGGGCTCGAACCCAGGACTCAAACAAGTGGAATTCGAGGTCAACCACTTGAACCACCGGGGCGACCGGCTCGATTGGCCACCCATCAATCGAAATTGCCAAAACACGATTGACATACGTAACACAAGTATGGACGATGGTTTTGTGGTTTTCTGCGATGCCCCGTTCAAACTTTGCGGGTTTCGATCTCAAATTTAGTCCCCTATTTGCACGACATATATATGCGGACAAACAAAAAGGAAGTCCCTTCTTTTTTTTTCAGACACGCTATTACGATCGGTTTTGTATTTTTCCGCATATTTGTATAGGTCCTACACTCTCAAAACAAAAAATGGGTTTGCTTTCTTTTTTGTGGGTTCGTGCATGATCACCACCGTATCAAAACAAGAAAAATACGTGGTACTCGCATTGAGCGGGGCGTGGTCAACCAACTGATTTAGCAGCACCTTTGGCTGGCCCAGCTCGTTGAATGAGCTCTGGAAGTATCACACGGAGCTTGCAACATACGACTTTTGTGTAATTTGTCGAACACGACTTTGTTTTTTTTTTCGTACTTGGTACCATGGTAAATGATACGCAAACTTAACCCTTTTAGAACCGCAGTCCCATATGTGGGGACAAACCAGTCAAATTTCAAGTAGTTTTGTCCCCAAACGGGACTGCGGTTCTAAAGGGGTTAAGGGGGCGAGAACAACAACCCCAACAAACAACGCAACAGCATCGCAGTATAATACTGATGGTGTCATTGCTACTGCTGTAGTCTCGGATGAGTCTCACAACTGTAGTTCGCCCTTTGACTCTTCAAGGACTGCAGTCCCGTTTTGGGTACAAACAACTTCACTTATACCTGGTATGTAGTGTGCCCACCACCGTTACAAAACAAGTTCATTAAAATACGTAGTACTCGCATTGAGCGGGACGTTGTCAACCAACTAATTTTGCAGCACCTTGGCTGGCCCAGCTCTTCGAACGCGCTATGGAAGTATCACACGGAGCTTGCAACATACGACTTTCGTGTAAGGTTCATTCTTATCGGAAAACGTTTTTCCCATGATTTCCAAAGTTTGGAAACAATTGGAGATATGTATCAATATACGGAGGCGCTCTGTCACTATTCGTGAAATTTTCCAAAAATATCAAGTTCGTTGACATTTCTTTGACTCTTCAAGGACTGCAGTCCCGTTTTTTTTTTTTTTTTTTTTTTTTTTTTTTTTTTTTTTTTTCTCATCCCGTTCATTATCTTCGCACATCTTCTTCTCTCTCTCCTTCCTACTCGTAACTCAGATCCGGGGTCACATAGCAGGCTCTTCTCCCCCGTTCCCGCTACGGTACGTGCCTTCATTTTTATCGCGAGAAGATTTCAGCCGTTTCTTCCCTCGTCGACTCGCATCGAATCGTGCCTACCCACGCTGCAAGGCGCTCTCAACAATTGAATCCTTTTTTATTTTTTTTTTTGCAAATAAAGTCAAAGTCCGACCCACCTGGGCCTCGAACCCAGGACTCAAACAAGTAGAATTCGAGGTTAACCACTTGAACCACCGGGGCGACCGGCATTGGAACTTGGGTACAAACAACTTCACTTATATGTAGTGTGCCCACCACCGTTACAAAACAGGTTCATTAAAATACGTAGTACTCGCATTGAGCGGGACGTTGTCAACCAACTAATTTAGCAGCACCTTGGCTGGCCCAGCTCTTCGAACGCGCTATGGAAGTATCACACGCGGCTTGCAACATACGACTTTCGTGTAAGGTTCATTCTTATCGGAAAACGTTTTTCCCATGATTTCCGAAGTTTGGAAACAATCGGAGATATGTATCAATATACGGAGGCGCTCTGTCACTATTCGTGAAATTCTCCAAAAATATCAAGTTCGTTGACATTCCAATATTTGGAAAAAAAACCCAGGAAAATATGGAAGATTGAAAAATTGCGCGAATAATATGTCGAAAATATGGACAATAAGCTCTCCGATAAGAATGACCATATAATTTGTCGAACACGACTTCGTTTTTTTTTGTACTTGGTACCATGGTATACGATACGCAAACTGTATGCGGCGATGAGGTAATGTGAGAACAACATCACCAACAAACAACGCAACAGCAGTGCAGTATAATACTGATGGTGTAATTGCTACAGAAGTAGTCTCGGAGGAGGCTTACAGTTCGCCCTCTGACTCGTCTAGGACTGCAGTCCCGTTTTGGGTACGAACAACTTGACTTAGATGTAGTGTGCCCCCAAAATTGGACTGCGTCCCTGAAAGGATTAAGGAACCTCCTCGCGGTGTGCAAGGAAAACCCCTATTTCTTCTTCTGCTGTATTGAGTATTTAGGGGACCATAAAGTAATACCCCCCCCCCCCTACCGTCACCTTTCACTTTACACCGGGAAAACATCACACACGAATTCCCGCTACTACTATTACCGGGGATCAGAGTGAAGAGGACCCACGGCACACACAAAAACCAGTACCTGGTATATATTACCCTTTTTTACCGACAACATTTGTTGCGCCCCTTCGGCCTTCCCCGTCCTTGGGGTGAGCTGAGGAAGCCCGCCAGGACCTGCAGAGGTCTAGCGACAGTCACACGAACATCAAGCTTCGGACTAGGTAGGGAGGGAACCTTGCGCGGTCCGGTTGGTGGCCTGCTCGCTTTAAGGACCGCGTGGGGTGGTGGTGATGTTTTTTCTTCTTAACCCCGACGCCGAGGAGTTCATCCCTCAGGCGGGACGGGTACATCACCACAGCAGAGAGCGCTACGTGGGCAGCCGGTGGAGTGAAGAGACTGGCCACAGCGTGGGTATGCATGCACGACAGGGAGGAAATGAGTGTCGGCGTGGGTTGGGACGGCTACACCCAGCCAACTGGAAACCAAGGCGCGTACCGGGCTACGAAACAGAGAGCCACTTTCGCCATAGAGAAGAAAAGGAAACAACATAAGAAGAAAAAAAGGAGGCGGGGACGAGCCTCACGTCGGCTGGCAAAGAAAGCAGCACGCGAGGGTCGTAAGAGACAAAAAGAGGCACTTGTGGCGATAGCGACCTACAATGTGCGCACCCTGGCTGTTAAGGGGAAGAACGGGTACGGACATGACGATCGTGTACTGGCGAAGGGACGGCGATTCGGCTGTGACTTCATTGGCCTGCAGGAAACTCGGAGGTCCGGCAGCACGACGTTCCGTGCGGCAGGGTATCGTTTTTTCTGTTCAGGACAGGAAACAACAGCCACCAAGCAAGGGCTGTACGGAGTAGGCCTAGCTGTCAAGGAATCGTTGTGCAGTAAGTCTGTGTATACACATCAGTTCGTTGACGAGCGGCTATGTCTATGAGCTTTGAGCTGGCTGGCAAATGCGAGGCAGTCAATTTCGTCGTTGTGTATGCTTCAACTGATTGTACCAAGGACGCCGAACTGAAACGTATTTTCTGGCAGAAGCTGGAGTACTTGGTGGAAAAAATCCCGACGAAAGAGTGTCTGTTTGTACTGATGGATGCCAACGCGCGAACTGGACAGATAAATGAAGTGTGCGGGGATGATGAAAGTAGAGTGCTGGGAGCGTATGGACGTGATGTTCGTAACGATAATGGCAGACGGCTCCTGTCGTTCGCCACCAATTGCAAGTTACCTCTCACCAACACGTTCTTCAGCACGTGCAAGGGTGGGATATCGCATGCACACAACGGCACCGGCCCGAATGACCGTAAGCGAATCGACTACATCCTAACCCGTCAAGTCCATCGACCTAGAGTACAAAATGCTAAAGTCGTCCCACAGCCTCCTGCCCCAGCTAAGGCTGACTCAGACCACAACATTTTATATGTGTGTGTGTTCTTCACATTAAACCGTTCTTTCTACCCGTCGACATCCAGCACAACCAGTGTCCGTGCCGATTCTTCAATCCTAGAAGAGATACAAGTTCTGTGGTCACAAAGCTACGCCACAGAGATACTACGTTGCCACGTGGGCGGCATGCACTGCAGTCGGCATTGCAAAGCCATGTCATCATACTAGATACGACAGGCACGACATACGCAATCTACCAGGTATGAAATAGTGAAACGAAAAGAAACAATCAAAGAGAAAAAAAAAACGAGGTAGAAAAATGGAAAGAGAAAAAGAAAAAAATGAAAGCAAAATCTAGAAGAAACAATCTGTCGTGCCCCCCCCCGCAGGCGAGGTGGCGAACACTTGAGAAAGAACGAGCTGGAAAAAAGAAAGAAAACAAGCAGGAAAAAAAAAAAACACTGCTTGTAAACAGAGTAAGACAAAGAACCAAGGAAAAAAGTAACTAGGAAAAATATCAAAGGGGAAATAACAGGTAGACCAAAACCCAAGGCACCTTCCAGGTCGCGGCAGCAGCTAGTGGTACGAGTAGTGTAGCCAGGTTCTCCCTGCTAATCCGCCTGGTACCTTGCTACCCAGACTGCCGTCTCCGCCCTGCGTTCGTCAACTATGCCCAGCCCCTTGGCGTCAGACAATACGAAACGAGCTGAGCAGGTTCGTCATCCAACCACGCCACACGGCTCCTTCAGTACGGCTTATCAATCAGAAAAGGAAGAGAAAAAAATAAAATGAAAATCACGCAGAGTCAGCGAAAGAAGAAAAAAACAAAACAAAAAGAGAAGACAAGGGAAGACCACGTTCGAACCAGCTGCACCAGTTAGTAGCACTAGTAGTATGGTCATGTTCTACTTACTAGTCGACTTCGTACCTTGCTACCCTGTCCGCCATCTCCTTCCTACTTTCGTCTCCCGCCGTTTCCCTTCTACCCCTCCTGTCCCCCCCCCTCTCCGCATTCCCTTTGTCGTGCTTTCTGCAACTTTTGCTGTTGCCCCCCCCCCCCCCTTCCCTTGGGCACCATCCACGGCGGATGCGCGGCGCTGCCTACTCATCTCAGCCTCAGCCTCGTTCCACCTCATCATGAACCGTTCGGCTGCTTCAAGGATCCCCCGGCACCACTTCCCCGCCTTTTTGGCTGCAGTGGACCACAACGCGGTCTCAACTCCAAACACCAAGGGGGCAACTTCCGTTGACCCTTCGGTGGCTCGGAACTAGGTCTTCGACTATGCATCTATGCCAAGTCTTACACTGTCCGCCTGGTCTCGGGTTCTCCCCACCAGTTATCGTCCCGAACATTACCAGACTGGGTAATCGCTCCTTGCTTTGCCGCGCCACGCCCCCCGCAAAGAAGAGCCGCCGTTTACGAATGGTCGTTTCGATGCTCTCGCAACGTGTCATGTTGAGGGCCTTCGCGTACGAGAGGGTGGCATGGTCAGTACTAAGTCGGCGCTGGAAGCCAATGACTCGCAACAGGACTTTGTTGTGAGCCGTTCGAAGCTTGGCAAAGTGTTCCGCTCTGAGGGTCCACGTTACACACCCGTACAGCAGGGTCTCAATCACCTCGGCCTTCAGCATTCGGACTTTAAGGCTAAAGGGGGCGGTCGTCCTATCATACAACTCCGGGCCGAACCGTTTGAGGCATGCTCGCATGAGGCGGATCCGTCGGTCGATTTCGAGCGAGAGCGCAGCGTTTTCGTGGATGACGCCGCCTAGGTATAAGAACTGGGTCGTCTGCTTATAGCTCTGGCCTGTCGCTTCGATGACGAGCGGCGGTGCGAGGGTTGTCTGGTCTCGTGTTTGTAGGACCATTGTCTCTGTCTTCTTTTCCGACACCGTGACGCCTGCTGCTTCGAAGACAGTCACGATGACTGTCATCATTTTCGAGGGCCCTTCAGCCGACGTCTAGACAATTCCTGCATCATCGGCGTAAAACATGCCCCCTACAGACCTTCGCACGCACGCCAATGGCTCCTCCTTCCCTGTTCGAACTACTCCAGCTTCACAGAGTTGGACCAAATCCCCTACAATGGCTTCGTCTTGGCTGAAGCGTACTAGTACGACGCGTAACGCTGCAGCGAAGAACATGTTGAACAGTAGTAACGGTGATAGTACACAGCCTTGCCGCAGCCCCTGCGTGACATCAAACCATTCCGAGTGCTCGCCGTCATCAGTACGCACGCGAGCCCGCATGCCATCGTGGAAATTACGGATAATCCTCAGCGTCTTGGTTGGTACGACAAAGCGTGTGAGTACCTTCCATGACAGCTCTCGGTCGACAGAGTCGTACGTTTTCTGCAGATGGATGAAGCACACGTTTAAGGGGATTTTCCTCTGTCGTCCGAGCTCTTGCAGCCGGCGCACGACGAACAACATATCAATCGTTGATCGTGCGGGGCAGAAGCCGCGCTGTTCCTCGGGGAGCAGTTCCTCGGTCTCGCAGTAGTTGCTGGGGCGGGACGCGACGATTTTCAACAACACTTTGCCTGCATGGGCAACAAGCGAAATCCCTCTATAGTTGGTGCGGTCAATTCGATCCTTCTTTTTGTGAAGGACCTTGATGATCGCATATTTCCATTGCTGAGGGACTTCTCCTGTTAACCAAACATTGACAAGGATGTTGTGAAAGCGCTGGGCGAATGCCGGATGGTCGATTTTTAGGAGTTCCACCGGGAGACCATCTGGCCCGACAGCGTTCTAATTCGACATCCCCTTTAGTGCCTCTGTCATATCGTCTATGGATGGTTCATTTTCAAGCGACAGTTTAGGCGGTCGCGGTGGCAAGAGGTCGATGATGGTGGGATCGAGTTTCAGCGACTTCGTGTTCAAGAGTTTGTGGTAAAACCCCGCCCATCGTTCACGAATTTGCACCTTATCCCGTAGGATCGTGCCATCCTCGTCCCTAATGAACTGTTCGCTCCTCGCTTTAGTCCCTTCCAATCCTACCGTACTCTTGAGGTGCTTGTAAAAGCCTCTTTGGTCGTTGTTCGCTAGGAGTCGTTCGGTTTCGGCAAGGTACGCTTCGAAGTGCGCATACAGTCCTGCGGCGATGACCCTCTGCAAGTTCCCACACGCAGATCTCAGGGTCTTCCACGCGGTTCTGTCCCGGGGGTAGGCACGCAAGATATGTCGTGCACCCTCCCTCGCTGTCCATGCTGGTATGAATGCTGCCAAGGTTTCGGCAGACTCAAACCATCCATGTCTGCGGTCGAAAAAGAGGTACCACCCCCTGCACGTCGCCACCCCAGCCATGGATGGTTTGAGTCTGCCGAAACCTTGGCAGCATTCATACCAGCATGGACAGCGAGGGAGGGTGCACGACATATCTTGCGTGCCTACCCCCGGGACAGGACCGCGTGGAAGACCCTGAGATCTGCGTGTGCGAACCTGCAGAAGGTGATTGCCGCAGGACTGTATGCGTACTTCGAAGCGTACCTTGCCGAAACCGAACGACTCCTAGCGGACAACGACCAAAGAGGCTTTTACAAGCACCTTAAGAGTACGGTAGGATTGGAAGGGACAAAAGCGAGGAGCGAACAGTTCATTAGGGACGAGGATGGCACGATCCTACGGGATAAGGTGCAAATTCGTGAACGATGGGCGGGGTTTTACCACAAACTCTTGAACACGAAGTCGCTGAAACTCGATCCCACGATCATCGACCTCTTGCCACCGCGACCGCCTAAACTGTCGCTTGAATGAACCATCCATAGACGATATGACAGAAGCACTAAAGGGGATGTCAAATTGGAAAGCTGTCGGGCCAGATGGTCTCCCGGTCGAACTCCCAAAAATGGGCCACCCGGCATTCGCCCAGCGCTTTCACAACATCCTTGTCAATGTTTGGTTAACAGGAGAAGTCCCTCAGCAATGGAAATATGCGATCATCAAGGTCCTTCACAAAAAGAAGGATCGAATTGACTGCACCAACTATAGAGGGATTTCGCTTGTTGCCCACGCAGGCAAAGTGTTGTTGAAAATCGTCGCGTCCCGCCCCAGCAACTACTGCGAGACTGAGGAACTGCTCCCCGAGGAACAGCGCGGCTTCCGCCCCGCACGATCAACGATTGATATGTTGTTCGTCGTGCGCCGGCTGCAAGAGCTCGGACGACAGAGGAAAATCCCCTTATACGTGTGCTTCATCGATCTGCAGAAAACGTACGACTCTGTCGACCGAGAGATGTTATGGAAGGTACTCACACGCTTTGTCGTACCAACCAAGACGCTGAGGATTATCCGTAATTTCCACGATGGCATGCGGGCTCGCGTGCGTACTGATGACGGCGAGCACTCGGAATGGTTTGATGTCACGCAGGGGCTGCGGCAAGGCTGTGTACTATCACCGTTACTGTTTAACATGTTCTTCGCTGCTGCGTTACGCGTCGTACTAGTACACTTCAGCCAAGACGAAGCCATTGTAGGGGATTTGGTCCAACTCGGTGAAGCTGGAGTAGTTCGAACAGGGAAGCAGGAGCCCTTGGCGTGCGTGCGAAGGTCTGTATGGGGCATGTTTTACGCCGATGATGCAGGAATTGTCTAGAAGTCGGCTGAAGGGCCCTCGAAAATGATGACAGTCATCGTGACTGTCTTCGAAGCAGCAGGCCTCACGGTGTCGGAAAAGAAGACAGAGACGATGGTCCTACAAACACGAGACCAGACAACCCTCGCACCACCGCTCGTCATCGAAGCGACAGGCCAGAGCTATAAGCAGACGACCCAGTTCTTATACCTAGGCGGCGTCATCCACGAAAACGCTGCGCTCTCGCTCGAAATCGACCGACGGATCCGCCTCATGCGAGCATGCCTCGAACGGTCCGGCCCGGAGTTGTATGTCAGGACGACCGCCCCCCTTAGCCTTAAAGTCCGAATGCTAAAGGCCGATGTGATCGAGACCCTGCTGTACGCGTGTGTAACGTGACCCTCTGAGTGGAACACTTTGCCAAGCTTCGAACGGCCCACCAAGTCCTGTTGCGAGGCATTGGCTTCCAGCGCCGACTTCGTACTGACCATGCCACCCTCTCATACGCGAAGGCCCTCAAGATGACACGTTGCGAGAGCATCGGAACGACCATTCGTAAACTGCGGCTCTTCTTTGCGGGGGGCGTGGCGCGGCAAAGCAAGGAGCGATTACCCAGTCGGGTAATGTTCGGGACGATAGGTGGTGGGGAAAACCCTAGACCGGGCGGGAAGTGTAAGACTTGGCATAGATGCATAGTCAAAGACCTTCGGGAGTTCCCATCCACCGAAAGGTCAACGCATGTTGCCCCCTTGGTGTTTGGAGTTGGGACCGCGTTGTGGTCGACTGCAGTTAAAAAGGCGGGGAAGTGGTACCGGGGGATCCTTGTAGCAGCCGAACGGTTCATGATGAGGTGGCACGAGGCTGAGGCTGAGATGAGTAGTCAGCTCCGCGCATCCGCCGTGGATGGTGCCCAAGGGAACGGGGGGGGGGGGGGGGCAACAGGACAAGTGGCAGAAAGCACGACCGAGGGAATGCGGAGAGGGGGGGGAACAGGAGGGGTAGAAGGGAAACGGCGGTAGACGAAAGTATGAAGGAGATGGCAGACAGGGTAGCAAGGCACGAAGTCGACTAGTAAGTAGAACATGACCATAGTCATACTACTAGTGCCACCAACTCTTCCCTTGTCTTCCCTTTCGGTTTTGTTTTTTTTTCCTTGGGCTGACTCTCCGTGATTTTCATTTTTTTTTTTTTTTCTGATTGATAAGCCGTACTGAAGGAGCCGTGTGGCGTGGTTGGATGACGAACCCTCTCTGCTCGTTTCGTATTCTCTGACGCCAAGGGGCTGGGCATAGTTGACGAACGTAGGGCGGAAACGGCAGCCTGGGTAGCAAGGTACCAGGGGGATTAGCAGGGGGGATCTGGCGATACTACTCGTACCACAAACTGCTGCCGCCACCGGAAGGGTGCTTTGGGCTTTGGCTGTTTTCTATGTTCCCTGTGTTTTTTCCCCTTTGTTATTATTATTAATTTTATTATTATTATTATTATTATTATCATTTTTATTATTATAATTATTATTAATATTATTTTTCATAATGTAAATCCCTTTTTTCCAGCTCGGTTTTTTTCAAGTGTTGGCCACCTCGCCTGCGGGGGGGGGGCACGAAAGATTCTTTCTTGTAGTTTTTGCTTTTATTTTTCCCCTTTTTCTTTTTCTCTTTCGATTTGTCCACTTTGTTTTTTTTTTCTCTTCAATTGTTTCTTTTTGTTTCCCTGTTTTATAGATTGTGTAGGTCGTGCCTGTCGTATCTAGCATGATCACATGGCATTGCATTGCCCACTTCAGTGCTTACTGCTTACCAGGTACGTGGCTACGTAGTATCTCTGTGGCGTAGCTTTGTGACCACAGAACTTGTACCTGGTATCTCTTCTAGGATTGAAGAATCGGCACGGATACTGGTTGTGCTGGATGTCGACGGGTAGAAAGAACGGTTTAATGTGAGGAACACACATTTAGTATGGTCTCCCATAGTAGCTTGTCCCCCTAAAACAAATTTGTGGTTGCTTCGAATTGTGTATGCTCATGTTGATATTGTATTCTTCGCGTACTTACCAAGCACATTATCTGTCGCTTCGCTGCGCTCCTCACGACACGGCATTCGGTGTTCCGGTACTATTATTTCATACGATTATTCCCTTGCTATCCGACAATTTGCTGCATAATCGTCAAGATTGATGACTCATAACCAGTACGATGGATAATTGTAACGGGGGCCTCGTCCCTTACAATCGGTGATGTCGCATTACGGCTTGAAATTCTCTTGCCTGAAGTAATCACGCGATTTTAGGACATCTTAGATTCTTACAGGTGATTGCGGCAAAAACAGGGGACACTTCACCCTTTTAGGACCCTAGTCCCGTTTTTGGGACCAATTACTTAGAATTTGACTGGTTTGCCCCCAAAACGGGACTGTGGTTCTAAAGGCGTCAAGACACACGCCCCTGCTAGCATCTACGGGCACATGTATTTAGAGTTACGTGGAAAACATTTGGTTTGTCTCGTTTTTTTTTGTATTTTATCTTATGTTTCTATTTGCTTCGATATATTTAACCCAGTATACCAGATATGTAATACTGGTTGCCTTCCCGCTGTATGTACGTACGTAGCACCTCGAATTTCTCACGCACGCCAGGGTGCACTGACATGTTCGCTATCCAAGATACCATCGCCAAGGTCGCAGCAGGTCACAGGTGACAGGGCCACATCACAACCTCGAAAGTGGGTGTACGAAGGGCAGGAGCTGCCCGAGGGGACTTCCTACGTATAGAAATGCATGGTTTTTGTATGCAAGGGGCAGGGGGTCTTACAGTAATTACCGCTGCCCATCCTCACTACTTTCGAATTCTAGTTGTTTGAGTCCTGGGTTCGAGGCCCAGGTGGGTCGGACTTCGACTTTATTTGCAAAAATGAAAAAAAAAGGATTCAATTGTTGAGATCGCCTTGCAGCGTGGGTAGGCACCATTCGATGCGAGTCGACGAGGGAAGAAAATGCTGAAATCTTCTCGCGATAAAAATGAAGGCACGTACCGTAGCGGGAAGGGGGTAGAAGAGCCTGCTATGTGACCCCGGATCTGAGTCACGAGTTGGAAGGAGGGAGAGACGACGATGTGCGAAGATAATGAATGGGATGATAAAAAAAAAAAAAAAATGCGGTAATCCGACGTCACTGGTTACAATAACGGAGGAACATGAGATACGCGTATCATTTGCACATGATACAACCAGGCAGGTGCGTATTTTAGTTACTCCAAAAACATGAAACGTTCATTCTTCACTTTTTGCGGTCGCACGCTAAACCGTCTGCTGCTGTACAGGAGCAAACTACATTTGTTTTCTTTTTCCTCATCTCATTCATGAATTATCCTCGCACATCTTTTGCTCTCTCTCCTTCCAACTCGTAACTCAGATCCGGGGCCACATAGCAGGCTCTTCTACCCCTTTCCCGGTACGGTACGTGCCTTCGTTTTTATCGCGAGAAGACTTCAGCCTGTTCTTCCCTCGTCGACTCGCATCGAATGGTGCCTACCCACGCTGCAAGGCGCTCTCAACAATTGAATCCTTTTTTTTCATTTTTGCAAATAAAGTCAAAGTCCGACCCACCTGGGGCTCGAACCCAGGACTCAAACAAGTAGAATTCGAGGTTGACCACTTGAACCACCGGGGCGACCAGCATCTATAGAGACAGTAGTAGAAGTGAATAGTTGTACAGGCGCGTATTACTACGCAGCTGCAAAATTGGAAAATACAAATTTGGTCCGCACCACGACCTTGCACAAAAGGTGCTGGCGTTGATGATCAGCAGCTCTTTATAGCTGCTGTATTGCGGGACTTTATTTTAATACGTCGAAATGAAAGTAAGCACTGCCACAGCAAGCAGGAGTAGCCGCAAGCTCGCCATTACACACGACGAATAGAACAAAGACCACTCAAGTCACGGCCACACCACCAGCCAGCAGTATAATATACTGGTGTGGCCCAAAACGATGTCAGGTGACCTGTCATCGAGCGAGACGCAAGACGTTTGTTGTCAACGATGTAGGGCCGAGTGTTCCACACTAAACCTAGTAGTTTGGTATTAGTCAAAGCATGTACCAGGTCAGGTATGTAGGTATGTATGTATTTATGTGTCTCCGGGCAAACTTGCTGTCTGTCAAGGGGTAAAAATGCTGTCTTCTAGCATCTTTGGTATGGCCGGTACGGACGCCATGAATGCCTATCTCACGGGCGGGGGGTCGATCGATCAGCAGCGAGTGGCAGAAAAATCACCGCCGCCACCAGCTCCACGATACCACCTATCTCCACCTACCTACCTCCACAACCACCAGTAACACAGCGCAAGCACAACAATCAGCACAACAGGCACCATGCGCTGGCACCGCAACAAGAAGAGTACTTGCTTGGGGCAGGGGTGGGAAAAAATCAGAAAAAACGTCGCCCGTGTAGTGGTAGCACTTCTTCTCCGAGCTTGCTTGTGGGAAGCGGGTCGAGAAGAACAACATCTGCGTCGGGCCGGCTCCCTTTGCGCGAATCAGCAGTGCCGGAAAGACTTCACGTACAACCGCGCCGACCTTGCAACAATAAAAATAAATGTATATTGACCGTCCCGTTCAGCGGAGGAACAAAGTTTACCGCCCCGTCCCGTCGAAGCAAAATTAAATTAGCGTCCCGTTCCGCCGGAAGGAAAAAATTTGCCGCCCCGTCCAGCCGAGGGAAAATATATATATACCGTCCCGTCCCGCCGGATAAAAAAAAAAAACCGACCCGTCCCGCCGTGAAAATCTGTCCAGTTGAATTTTACAGTCCCGTCCCGTCGAGAAATTGTGCACCCGCCGTCCCGTCCCGCCATCTTTTTATCTCTTTATTTTACCGTCCTGTTGCCATTTTTTTTCCCGCCAAACAGGAGAAATATGTCCCGTCCCGTCCCGCCACTATTCTCAGTCACTGTGATAAGCCTTGAAAATTATTATGTTGGTTCCCGATCACGTTTTTTTTTATTTTATTTGTTTTTCTCTCATCCCATTTACTCAATATATTCGCACATCGTATTCTCTCCCTCCTTCCAACTCGTAACTCAGATCCGGGGTCACATAGCAGGCTCTTCTACCCCATTCCCGCTACGGTACGTGCCTTCATTTTTATCGCGAGAAGATTTCAGCCTTTTCTTCCCTCGTCGACTCGCATCGAATTGTGCCTACCCACGCTGCAAGGCGCTCTCAACAATTGAATCCTTTTTTTTGTTTTTTTCAAATAAAGGCACAGTCGGACCCACCTGGGGCTTGAACTCAGGACTCAAACAACTAGAATTCGAGGTTAACCATTTGAACCACCGGGGCGACCGTGGCGCCGTGTGTTTTTTACCTCGTTTCAGTATTCACCTGATTCTGGCTTAAATCTTCTGATATAGGAAGTAGAATATGACCATACTACTAGTGCTACCAACTGGTGCAGCTGGCTCGAACGTGGTCTTCCCTTGTCTTCTCTTTTAGTTTTGTTTTTTTTTTCTTTCTTGCGCTGACTCTCCGTGATTTTCATTTCATTTTTTTCTCTTCCTCTTCCTTTTCTGATTGATAAGCCGTACTCAAGGAGCCGTGTGGCGTGGTTGGAAGACGAACCTGCTCTGCTCGGCTCGTATTGTCTGACGCCAAGGGGCTGGGCATAGTTGACGAACGCAGGGCGGAGACGGCAGTCTGGGTAGCAAGGTACCAGGCGGATTAGCAGGGAGAACCTGGCTATACTACTCGTACCACAAGCTGCTGCCGCCACCTAGAAGGTGCTTTGGGCTTTGGTCTGCCTGTTATTTCCCCTTTGTTATTTTTCCTTGTTACTTTCTCCTTGGTTCTTTGTCTTACTCTGTTCACAAGCAGTGGTGTTTTTTTGTTATTTCTTCTTTTTTCCAGCTCGTTCTTTTTCAAGTGTAGGCCACCTCGCCTGCGGGGGGGGGGGCACGACAGATTGTTTCTCTTAGATTTTGCTTTCATTTTTCTTCTTCTTTTTCGATTTGTCTACCTTGTTTTTGTTTTCTCTTTGATTGTTTCTTTTCGTTTCACTATTTCATAGATTGCGTATGTCGTGCCTGTCGTATCTAGTATGATGACATGGCTTTGCATTGCCCACTGCAGTTCACACTGCACACGTGGCAACGTAGTATCTCTGTGGCGTAGCTTTGTGACCACAGAACGTGTATCTCTTCTAGGATGGAAGAATCGGCACGGACACTGGTTGTGCTGGATGTCGACGGGTAGAAAGAACGGTTTAATGTGAAGAACACACACACACACACACATATACCTTGTTTCTTTTGCGCGGAACAGAACCTGTGCGACGCCCTCCTCAGTGCGTACAGTCGCGGGGACTGCTGTTTCATATTTCCAAGAACAGATACTGCCGTACCTGGGATACTGCCGTACCTGGTACGTAAGGTGTACGCGAAGTATATGGTTGGGCTCGGTTTCTTGCTGCCTGTTCGCTACCAGACACCAGACACCGTATATAAATCCAGCCTATATATGCACTCCAACCAACCGTTTATATAGAGTCTGCTATGTGACCCCGAATCTGAGTTACGAGTTGGAAGGAGAGAGAGAAGAAGATGTGCGAAGAAAATATACCAGGTATGTGGGATGAGAAAAAACAAAAATAAAAATATATACATATAAAATGCTACCGGTATGAAATACGTGACCAAAGTAACGTTATTAACCCCTTTAGAACCGCAGTCCCGGTTTTGGGGACAAACCAACCAAATTCCACGTACTTTGTCCCCAAAACGGGACTGCGGTCCTAAAAGGGTTAAAGGTTGCAGTAGTCGTGACTACCGTTGTGAATCGTACTCTGCACGTCATATTTTTCTCTCGTTCTCGCGTTAACCTTTTTAGAACTGCAGTCCCATTTTGGGGACAAAACACTATACTTTTAAGTAGTTTATCTCCAAAACGGGACTGTGGTCCCAAACGGGTTAGAGAACTGATAGAACTAAAAAATACTAAGAGTCTGTACCACAGGTTGGACGTGTACCCGAGCCTCTGCCTCTGCTCTACTGCGCCATCGCGTGGAGGTTACGGCTACGAGTACGTACCGGACGAGGTGTTGTTGTTGTTCTCACAGTAACTCTCTGACGCAGGAGTCCGTGGTTACACAAAAGGTGCTGGAGCCCTAGGAAGATCCGAAAAACAAAAAAAAACGAGAATTCGGCTGCCTCATTATACACGAGACGAGGAAAGCGCGCACGAGCTAAAACCAATGTGCAAACTAAACTAACATGGCCACGGGTATATCCTCTCAACTATAACATAGAGTTACCCCCCGTTCCCACCACTAACCAACTCGTGGCTGCTGACTACAGCGGATGCTGTCTGAAGTGCAGCCTGCACCGTCCGAAACGCACGGTAGTCGTGAAAACGAAAGAAGAACACACCTGCCTGCTATCTGGAGTGCTGTCAGAGTGAAGACTCGCGGATATGCAGTGAAAAAAGGAGCAATCGAACCTTACTACCACACGAATATCAACAATCGCTATTTCTTCCTGGATTGTCTGACACAAAAAGGTGCAGCACAGTTATGATACGACGTCCCTGATAAGTGCGTACCAGGTAGGTTATTCCCCATGAAGGGTATACAACTCGTTAAACTACAAATACCAGTGACGACGTTAATAACAAGTACCGGTAGATACTATTCTGCCTCGTGAAAAACAATACTAGGAAAAAACAAACTATGACCGCTTTTCTCGTGATGATAATGTGCGCGCAGATCATGGGTCTCCGTGCACCGTCTTCATGTCGCTCTTCATGGCCGCCTCATCGCATTGGCCCAATCCACCTGCTCCTTTGCGTGTGCAATCGTTGCCTTTCTTTTAGTCGATTCCCTTTCTCCGTCATCCTGAGAAACAAAATGCTCCTCGCACTTGCGGTTCTGATCTGGAAAATAAAAATTATCGCGCATGGGGAGGTCAATCCGTCTCTCTTCCCCGCACGTCGACGCTCAGTCTCCCTCTTCCCTCGTCGTCGAATCCAGCCTCCTACCGGCGCAAAGGGCTGTGCCGTAGTGTCGCCTGGGGTGGCGCCTTCCTCTGCGTACGGACACCTCGATGAGCATTGCTTCTCTGCCGCAGCTGCCTAAAAAAGACGCGCGTAGGTCTTCGTGCCTGACGCACCACGTACGACCCAACTCTACTGCCGCCTGAGCCTCGCGGCCACAGGCAGCAGCAAGAAGGTATCACTCCTTGAGGGTGAGTCCGGCCTTACACCCGTCAGAAAGACCTACCCCACTCGCTAGTAGCCTGATAGGGCATGCCTCGCAGCATTCCTTGCCGAGGCAGCGTTTCCAATGCTGACCGCTGCCTCGGCAAGGAATGCTGCGAGGCATGCCCTATCAGGCTAATAGCGAGTGGGGTAGGTCTTTCTGACGGGTGTAAGGCCGGACTCACCCTCAAGGAGTGATACCTTCTTGCTGCAGCCTGTGGCCGCGAGGCTCAGGCGGCAGTAGAGTTGGGTCGTACGTGGTGCGTCAGGCACGGAGACCTACGATTCGCGCGTCTTTTTTAGGGAGCTGCGGCAGAGCAGCAACGCTCAATCGGGGTGTCCGTGCGCGGAGGCAGGCGCCACCACAGACCAAACTACGGCACAGTCTATTGCGCCGGTAGGAGGCTGGATTCGACGACGAGGGAGGAGGAAGACTGAGCGTCGACGTGCGGGGAAGAGACGGATTGACCTCCTGCGCGAGAATTTTTATTTTTTAGATCAGAACCGCAAGTGCGAGGAGCATTTTGTTTTTCAGGATGACGGAGAAAGGGAATCGACTGGAAGGGAATGACAACGAGTGCACGCGCAAAGGAGCGGGTGGATTGGGCCAATGGGATGAAGCGGCCATGAAGAGCGGCAGGAAGAAGGTGCACGGAGACCCATGATCTGCGCGCACATTATTAATATCATCACGAGAGAAGCAGTCATGGTGTGTTTTTTTCTGGTATTGTTTTTCACGAGGCAGAACAGTATCTACAGGTACTTGTTATTAACGTCGTCACTGGTCTTGGTAGTTTCACGAGTTGTATACCCTTTCAAGGGGAATAACCTACGCAATTATCAGGAACGTGGTATCATAACTGCTTTGCTTCACCTTTTTATGTCAGACGATCCAGGAAGAGATGGCGATCGTTGATATTCGTGTGGTATTAATAGTAAGGTTCGATTGCTCCTTTTTTCACTGCATATCCGCGAGTCTTCACTCTGACAGCACTCCAGATAGCAGGCAGGTGTGTTCTTTCGTTTTCACGACTACCGTGCGTTTCGTACGGTGCAGGCAGCACTTCAGACAACATCCGCTGTAGTCAGCAGCCACGAGTTGGTTAGTGGTGGGAACGGGGGTACTCTATGTTATAGTTGAGAGGATATACCCGTGGCCATGTTAGTTCAGTTTGCACATTGGTTTTAGCTCGTGCGCGCTTTCCTTGTCTCGTGTATATTGAGGCAGCCAAATTTTCGTTTTTTTGTTTTTGTTTTTCGGGTCTTCCTAGGGCTCCAGCACCTTTTGTGTGACCACGGACTCCTTCGTCAGGGAGTTAATGTGAGAACAACAACAACAACACCTCGTCCGGTACGTACTCGTAGCCGTGACCTACACGCGATGGCGCAGTAGAGCAGAGGCAGAGGCTCGAGTACACGTCCAACCTGTGGTACGTCTGCCATGGGCTACGATTACCATGTATCACTGCATTCATCTGACCAACTCAACTTTATCCGTACGTACATGACTCACATTACCGTATTTCCCGATATTAAAATTTGGTGTTGTCATGACATCGACTCTCTAATCAAGGAGTCAGTGGTGTTTGATGACACAAACGTGCTGGATGGAGCCTTAGCAAGATCCGCAATTATTTTTTGAAATTCTGAAAATTATCAACACATATACGGGTGGGAAGCACGACGCTTCCCACTTCGTAGGCTTGTTTTCAACGACTCTATTGTGATCCAAAATAACGAGAAAGAGGCGCACGCACGCCCTGGAGTGAAATCAATGTGCGAAGTAGGTGACATGCACGCGGGTATCCACTCGACTAAAGCGTAAAGGTTTCCCCCGTCCACACGTATCAGCAACTTGTGACTCGTGGGTGTGACTACTCGTACAGAAAAAAGAGGGATCGAACCAATAACCATCCCTCTACGAGTAAGGTTCATTCTTATCGGAAAGCGTTTTTTCCATAATTTTCAAAGTTTTGGAAATAATGAGAGATCAAACGGAGGCGTTCTTTCGCTTTTTTTTCGTGAAATTCTCCGGAAGCAGAAATATTAATTTTCTTGACATTCCAATATTAAGATCGAAGAATCGGCACGGACACTGGTTGGGCTGGATGTCGACGGGTAGGATTTTTATTTTATTTTTTCTGCCCCTGAAAGCGAGAGGAAACTCCTGTCCACACTTATTTCTCAAGTTTGTGTGTACCGGCTCGAACCCGTTTCGTTTCTTCCACCTTGGTCGGGCCTGTCTGTGACCATCATTAAAGTGTGGTTTACTCCGAGGATGTAGGCACCTGAGTCTAGATATTTTCTCTCCCGGGTAGAAAGACGTTGTTTTGGGGATTTTTTTTGAGCCATCACTTTTACTCCCCAGCCTCACTCGTGGGAGGTTTTACCCTCAGCGATCTTCTGGACACGCCGTGGTCACAGGTGTCGTACCTTCTCCCCCCCGGTACGATTGCGTTCCTTTTATTTTTTGTCGCGCAAAGGATTCAGCATTCCCACTGCTCGTCGATTCTCATTGAACGTAGATAACTGACGCTCTCGCGCTTTCTGCCGATCCTATTTTTTGCGCAAGAAAAAGTCCTAATACCAGAATGCACTCGGTGAGACTTGAACCCACGAAATTGATCTTGATAGACACGCGGACCACCTACCACGCCACCGGGGACGCCGATTGAATCTAAACGACTTCAAGTTATTTCATAGTTACCTGGTACAGTAGTAGCGTCGGAGAAATACGGGACGTGATGGGAATAGTTTGAGGTGTATGTCATGCAAACGTTGGAGAAGATAGGACGGAACCGGACGGGACGGGAGACCGCACGGGACGACAAGCAATGGCTATCGTAGTGGGGTGTCCGAGGTGGTATGGGACAGTTTTTGTAATTCTAATATCTCGACGGAACGCGATCGTGCAATGTGTGTGTGTGTGTGTGTTTTTTTTTTTTAATGACGGTGAACGGCCGGCATACACAACCCTTCACGGCCGGACGGGACCGCAAATGTTTCGGTTTTCGACAGAACAGCAGGACGCTTCCATGTTTGTTGATGTCGACGGGACGACACACCCATGCCCACCATGATAATATCCGGCCTATGTGATCCGCCATCCGGTCTGGATATGTTGTGTCGTTTCGGTCGCCGCTCGAGAGTATCAGGTCCGAAGGATCCCGCAAGCGCTTGATCCTGTTCAAGATATATATATATAACCCTGTTGGCACTGGAGTCCCGTTTTGGAGAGTCGTGTCGTCTGTCCACGAACGGGGGCTGCAATCCCGAAAGGCTCAGGCTGCCACTAAGTACGTCTAGTCCCTGTAAGACCTCCTCCCCCCGTTGCTTGTCCCTCGGTCCCGGCGCGAGGGAAGCTAGTCGAGGCTCCTCTTGTCAGCAGGGCGGCAACGGAAAGGGCTCGCGGTCAGTGGTAGGCTACCCGTTAGTAGGTGTTGGATCGGGCCTACGCCCACACCTCGATGCCACGAGGATGCTTCCAGAATCCGCAAAACACGATCGTTTACGTGAGTGAGCTGCTCTCCTGAAAATCCGCGCTGAACGATTGTACTCGCTTTTGCCGCTTCTTCTGTCGATGCCGCCCGTGCCCCGCGGGTCGCGGGTTGCGGTTGCCAGATGTTTGAGCTTTGGGCTGTTCGGGTCAAGGACGGGGACGGGAGGGAGATCTACGGAGACCAGTACTCCGACATCTGGGCCATCAACCGCCTGCACTACAAGGCGGCAAGCTCCAAAGTGTGCGACCACGTGAGTTGTACGTCGGTGGTTTTTCATGTATGAGGGTAACTCATCGGTACCACTGTATATGTACGAAGTATTTGAATTGGTGGGATGCTACGGTTGGCGAATCAACTGCTTAACGCTAACCCTGAGGCAATCAGACCCACGCAGCATTGGGGTAGCGCTGATCGCAATGGCTTGCACCTTGTTGTAAAGTGTGTGTGAACCGTTATATCCGATTCCGGTGAGGCTCTTATCTATGTTAGTGATGCATGCAGTAATACTATAGTCCATATTTACGTCAATATTTGTTTCTTTCATGAGACATCACCGCTGATTGTTCCTGGTATCAGTGTACACTAAGTCCGTGAAGCGTGACTATGGTGCTCGAAATGTTCCGTGTTGGAGCGCCGTGCTACCGCTGCGCAGTCGGTAGTAGTCTCGCGCAGTAGAAGCCTGAGCAAAAAGGACGCGTTTGCTCTGCTTGTTTATGTTTCATCTCGGTTTCTGATTCAGCACCGGTTTGCAACTACCTCTCGCTGTCCTTCTATTCGCCCCTCTGTGTCACGTTTCGAATTTTTGTCAGCTCCGTCGTTTCGCGAGGGCCTGCACTGTCCCACCTCAGACCCACCCTGGTTTACGAAGTTTGCCATTTTGTCGGGATGTCGTAGACGTTCGGTGCCGTCAAGCGTAGAGAAGCCTGTCATGACCGCACCATGATGCGTGTTACGAGAGGGGTGGCACGTTTTGGTTTTCCTGGTGAGGCAATTTTTCTCTGATTTGACGGGTCTTCGCAACTGAAAAGCTCCCCACCACCGCTTCTTTTCGACATCTTCCAATTAGGTCCATAACTAGCTACTTGGCATGGGCCATGTGGGTTCGGTCATGGAGTTAAGAGCCTGCTACTTTGGTTTTTGATTTTGGGTAACGCGCACAGCAGCCTCCACGGAGAGGTCTCCTATAATTGAAGGTGTACCCCAGCACCCCAGCATGCTAGTGACGCCAATTTCTATCGGCCTGACAAAAACTGCTACCGACGGGCGAATGTTTTGTGTATAGTCTTATGCACGTGCCGTTCGTACATCGGACAACTACCACGCATCTGAGACACAAAATTCCGAGCTGAGTGTCATTGAGAAGCGGGAGACTGCGACCACCGAGCGATTCATATTTAAGTCCATTTTGACCAGATGTTTCCAAGCCGCCGTTATTCGAGATGCTCAAAACAAATACCGGCTATGATATTCATCCATGGGAATGTACTTATGTACATCTTATGTGGTCGGAGACTGCGACCACCGAGCGATTCATATTTAAGTCCATTTTGACCAGATGTTTCCAAGCCGCCGTTATTCGAGATGCTCAAAACAAATACCGGCTATGATATTCATCCATGGGGATGTGCTTATGTACGTCTTATGTGGTCATTTCCGTGCACGCCCAGCAGCGCCCTGTTCACACAGATGGGCTGCACGCAGCGGACGCGGTCGGCGCTTCGAGCGCAACGTGCTTCCGGTTTGCGGAGGTTCGACTAACATGTCCCCGTCCTGCTTCCATCCTTTTCCCTCCGTACGTGTGTTTCCGATTCCGTTGTTTGGTCGGTTCGGCGTTTTCGCGACGATCACCGAACACGAAAATTCCACCGCTCTCAAACCGATCAGTTCCACGACGGTCTCGGTTTCTTAACGAACCACGCGTTCCTGTCCAACACTTTCGAGGCCAGCCTGCAGCGAGTGAACCCGAAGCTGACCCTCCCGTACTGGGACTTCACGATCGAAAGCTCCTCTTCCAGTGCTACCTCTCAAACAACGGTTGGCTCCGACGGGAGACAGTCGTCCAACAGCGGCAGCAGAACGCCCCTTCTGCAACCCTCTTGGTTCGGCACGAGCGACCCCAACGACAATATGGTGGGAGTTTGATGTTTCGTCTCGGGTGTTACGGAAGCGGGGGGAGGGGGAGCGGGAGGGGGTGTGTGTACTCGATAGGCGAGATGTACTCGATCTCATGCATGGCCGTAGTCGTATGACCATAGACCCTCGCATCCCTACAATGCCGGGACGGAGCATGTCGGGTTTTCCCCGACCAGGGGGGAGGGGGACGGGGGGTGTAAATGCGCAACTGCTGAGAAGATCGACAACATTCGGTGGCAAGTACTCGTAGAACGTTTGGTATGAAGGAAGTGCTTTGTTTCGTGCATTGCTTTCCTCGCCAAGCAAGACCGGGTGCGGTACTAACGTAAAATAGAGCTGTTGAATATTTTTTCAACGAACATTGTTTTCGTGCTCCTTTTGGCAAACCCAAGCTGTAAACTGCTAGCACACCGTCAGGAATAACCTCAACTCCCCTACATTGACGCTCTATCTTACTAATGCGGGGGACCAGAGTTAATAGGACCAAATATTGTGAGTTAAAAAAATGTTCAATATACAGGTTTTATGTATACCGTAGGTCCTATGAGCTTTGGCCCCCCGTAAAAATGGCCTACCCGCCTGCTATAACGTCTGCCTGTCTCTTGTGTGAAAACTGTAAACCTGTCTCGTTTAATTGTCTGTGTGGGGGTTGTCGACGCAGGTGAAGGACGGGCGATGGAGGTATACCACAATCCCACGGGTGTCGCTGAACAACCCGAGCGGCATAGAACCCGACGTCTACAACAAGCTCCGCGCGCCTTGGAATGTAAACGACCGAGAGTGAGTATGAACACATTATAGTGCCATACACCAGGACACAAGAGGTGCACCTCGCTGGCGTTGCTACAGAATACGGCATCATGAAAACGTTCGGCCCCATACATAATTTTTGTACCTGGTACTCCTGTTGATGTAGGTTGTATCACGTATTAGTGGTACTGCTTTGTTCCTATGACGAGAGTGTTGGAGGTAACGACGCACTCCCAAGAAGATTATTTTTTCCCACCCCGAGTGTAAGGTGTACAACGGATGCTGAAGGTAGATAGTAACACTTTTTTCTTTTGCTTTCACTGGCTTTCAACTCGTTGCGGCACGCCAGCCGAAACTGGTTTCTTTATCATTTTTCTTCTTGTTATTTTTAATGTTATTAATGATACCTGGTATTATCATTGCTGTTGTTGGTATTTTTCCTTTCGGTATTGTTATTATTATCATTATTATTATTAATATTCTTATTATTGTTGTTGTTGCGTGATGCCTGCGACGATAGACACATTTAGTTTGCCCTTTTTTCTTACCGACGAGGTTCCCCTTCGATTAACTACCCGTAGTCATTCATATATTTCTGTTTGCAATAATTTCCGAAAAACATCTACGACACCGACCGATGCTGGAGGCGATAATTGTGTTTCTTCTTGGAAACACGTTTATTCTAGGGGAAGATACTGACTTCCTCAAATCACGAGCTTCAGAAAAAACAGGGGCTATCAATATATGTTTTATACCTCACCACACCTAGCTGGTGGTTGCTCTTTTGCGTTCCAACCATGTCACCGACAGACGTGGCTCTGCATCTATCTGGGAGGTTGCCGAAATACCTACACCACGGCCTAGGAGGGTGCAGCTCCGTTGATTTCCCTGGGACTCCTCTTTCTCGAGCGGAGCCCTTTTCAACGCCTCACATCTAGAAACTGACTTTTGATATTAGATGCGTACCAAGAAAGAGCGCAGCACGATAAAGCGTCCCACAATCCTATCCGTGTATCACGGGTAGCCTCCCGCGGTGTACCGATGGTCCTTAAGCAAATGCTACCGGGATAACGGGCCAAGAGTTCGTGATATATACGAAAAACGAAAAAATCGCACACACATCAAGGTGCTCGCATTTTTGTTCCTCTCTCGGAGCATGCGTCCCAATGTATTTTGTTCCGACGCACGCTAGCACCCTGCTGGGCCTCGTTATTTTCCTTGCCCTACTGTAGTTTTGACCGGTGCTACAATATCGAAATATCGAACGTTTTTCGAAGTTCCCGCCCCCCCCCCCCCCCCCCCCCCGCCCCCCGCCCCCTCCTTTCCCCAAAAAAATATCTGAGTTGTAGAAGGAGCTCTCCAGCCATTTTTTGAAGACTGCGCTTCCGTGTTGTTTTCGCGAGAAAACACACTCGGGACCACACTCAGAGTTTGGTTCGTGAAACTAATTGTAAGCACACACTTGCGGCATTCCAGCGATGTCGGATGGAGGAGCCGGCCCGGTCCGTCAGAAAGTGTTTTGCCTTAAGAGTGCCCCCCCCCCACCCCTAGATATTGCAGCACACGCCTCATCCATCAGCTTTGTTGGGGGCGGTGAGAGATAAGAGAGAGAGAGAGAGAGAGAGAGTGAGCTCCTGCGAGCGAAGAGCCTCAGAAAATATGAGGTCCGTGTTGTGGGAGCTAGGTGACCCTGCTATCGCACGCCTGGTTTCTTTATCGACTTCGGCTCAACAACTTTCACTGCAGTTTGTCTCTTATAGGCCAACCCCCGCAGGGCTGCAGTTAACCCGTTAAGGACCGCAGTCCCGTTTTGGGGGACAAACTACTTGAAATTCGCAAAAAAAAAAAAATGTCCCCAAAACGAAACTGCGGTTCTAAAAGGCATTCCCCTCCCCTTTTAGAACCGCGGTCTTGTTTTGGGACAAACTCCTTGGAGTTTGAGTGGTTTGTCCCCAAAACAGGACCACGATTTGAAAAGGGTCAATCGACTTCAGCTTAATGTTCCCTTTTGAGGACGGCAGTGTATATCAACTTTAGCTCGACCCTTTTCGTGTTCGCGCAAAAAACGACTTTAGCGCTTCCTTCTGAGGCGTGGGTCTCCGAAATGGGACGGCAGCTCCTCAGAGGTCTCTCAGCCTGATCGGAAACGTGTAGCAGGTTAGCACACGTTTCGGCGCCGTCCAGTACCGAACGCTTCAACTGATGTTGAGCAGAACCACTTACAAAGGTGCGCTTGGACGGCGCCGAAACGTGTGCTAAGCTGCTACACGTTTCCGATCAGGCTGAGAGACCTCTGAGGGGCTGCCGTCCCCTTTCGGAGACACACTCCTTAGAATAATGCGCACCTTTGTAAGTGGTTCTGCTGAACATCAGTTGAAGCGTTCGGTACTATGCTCTGTCCTTTGTTCCTGCTGCTACTGCTGCTGCTGCTAAACTGGTCATATTGGTATATTTATATATGTTCGCGTGGGGAATATGCTGCTCTGGACGGCTGGTGGTATGGCAATAAAATAACACGACACTTTTTGCATAGTATTTTCATGACGGGACCTGGGTTATTACGGTGACGAGAACACGGGTTGGACAAACCTTTTGAAAGTCAGATTCGGTCAACGTTCGCAGCAGCACGCGTAATACACGTACATCGTATCACACTTGTGAGCATTTGCTCCCCGCTCTGTCTCGATAGGGATGGTCGGGCAACGGTCGAATCATTCTAGGCACCAACAAACGAGTGCGCCCCCCCCCCCCGCGTCCCCATCCCCTTTTTCTGCCTTTCCTCGTTTTAATGCTCCTTTGGGCTTTACCACATCACAACACAACACCGCGCGCGCGACTGCATTCTCGTATGATGTCTTGCTCTGTAGATACCTCACGCGAGGAATGGGCAAGATGTGCGGCGTCGATGTCGACAAAGACTACCCTTGGCCGACGTGCGAATCGCACTACGAGCTCGTCACCTCCTACACGGACTTCTACTCGTGGGTGTGGGCCAGCCTGTACGACCCCCACGGGCCTGTGCACATTTGGATCGGCGGAATCGTGGACTGCGAGGACACGTACGCGAAGATCGGCGAGATTGCGGGCGAGGAGACCGCGAGGAACCTAGTGCGGCTGGCGTTCGTTCACCGGAAGGAAATGTACCGCAGCGGGTTTTTCTCGTGCGAAGGTAACGCGGACGCTTCGGAGCAGCCAGAAGAGGTGAGCTTTGAACGAGACCGGCGGAACACGAGAGTGTGATGTGGAACATGAACGTAAATTTGAAGGCAGTGGACCTCAGCAAACTGTGTTGCAAGCGAAAACATTCGCGGGAGCGCTGGTACTGGACCATTTTCTTCAGCTTCTCCATCAGGTTTTATCAGAAAGCAGATCACTGCCCTTTGTGCTGCTTGAGTACAACTCGAGAAGCGTTTCAACAGACAGGTGTCTTCCTCATCTTACGTTGTCGTGGATTTTTACTGTCTACCGCCACCTGTGATAAGGAGGTACACGAGGGCAAGGCCCGGAGCGGGGAAGCGTAAAAGGCGAGAGGGGGCGTGAGTGTACTTATGCCAAGCATTTCCGTTGCCTTATGTCAGCGGACCCTCGCGTCTCGACAACGTCTCCACGGAACATGTCCAGTATCCACGAAAGAGAAAGGCATTGCTTGCACCAAGGTCGGAAGGGGGGGGAAGGAGGGTGCAAGGTGTATTCCAGTCTTCCCGAGAGTTGACTTGGGATAGGTCGTCTCGTGGTTACGTTCCCGATTGCTCACGATTCTCGTGCTAGGAAGGACGTCCGATGGTTGGATCTGAACCCTGACCCGAACCTGGGGTATTCGTCGCGTGGGAGAGGGGGTAGTTCGGTCGGGGAAGGAGAACGTCCGCCCTTGGTTTAGATGTCGACATGCTCTGGGCCTAGTTTCTTCGTTCGAGCGTGTTTCTAACCGTGCTGTTGATGCTCGGCATACCTGATGTACCGAGTTTCTGTCGTACCGCCCTTCCCCCCCGCCTATCTTGTTTTTCTCCGTGCTCTGCAAACCCTCGGGTGGCTTGTTTGATCCCGTGACTCCGAACCAAATGGTGGGGCGTGTGAAGCTGTTATCCAGCGGAGTCTGCGGGTGCCACGGCTTCGATCTCACGCAGGGTGATGACTACTTGACGATTTTCGACAGGATGTTCTTCATGCGCGAGTTCATGGCCGACGCAGACGACGACACGAAACGAGAGGTTGTTTCCATCCTCTGCAGCAGCGCCATCAGCGAAGGGGACCACCTTCAGGTGCGCCATCTGCGAGAGCGAAAACGTTCGCCCATCCTCTAGGTAGACATATCTTTGGCAACATTGGATTGTCTACCAAGTGTAACCGACCGCATGGTTGACATTGCAACACGTTGTGCCAGGCGGGGCTTCTGCATCATTCGTATCCTACCCACAGACAGGTTGGCGGTACGGTGGGGGGTAGTGTAGCACGGCAGTCCCATGTAGAGGGTAAAACTACTTATAATTCAGGTGGACTGTGGCCCACAAGGAACTGCAGTACGAAACAGGGTTATTCCAATTTTCAGCTAATGGGAGCCACCGCACGCGGCGGAGGCGTTGAACACCCTACGTTCTTGTAACAAGACCGTGTCCGAACGTGTTTTCATTCTGTGCCTGGTTGCGCGAGATATGGACCACACCGCCATGGGATACTCTGCCCAACAAGAACTAAAAAACGTTCTTGTGTCGAGTTTCTGAGTAAAAGAAACAATCGCTCTGATATCCGCGTAGCGTGAATTAGGTTCCGAGCGAATGCCGGGGTTATCGCGCTACGTACCTCAGGATCAGTGCCACCTAAAAGCATGTGAGGCGAGCGTGAATATACTTATGAACCCACCCGGCGACCCCGTGCTCCAGAGGGGGGTCGAGAGGTTCCACCTTCCCCCAACACGTGTATGCGTGAGAGCTGTGCCATTCATGTATCCCACCCGGAATTGAGGTGTGCCTAGCAGACCCCACATTGTGACATGTTATCTTGATGGTGGCCATGGGATCTACTACTATTAATAGTACTATTTGTTGTAGCTGCCCCCTGGAATATCATTTAGTCTTCGAAGATGCCTGTCCGATGAGTTGGAACGGTACATTTCCCATCATTGTTTCGGGACAAACGCTCGTCCGCCCTACGCTTCCTCTTTACCGTTCGGGGATGGTGTAGCGAAAAGTGTGGGCTTTCTGGGAGACGCGCTAGTTGTTCGCCTCTTAACCCCTTTAGAACCGCAGTCCCGTTTTGGGGACAGACTACTTGAAGTTTGAGTGGTTTGTCCCCAAAACGGGACTGCGGTTCTAAAAGGGTTAAGCATGTTTTGTAAAGGCTGACGTTTTCGAAGAAATCCCTCTCTGACCGGGATCAAGATAACCCGTTCAACGGATACACCGCAGTCAAAATGGGTGAAATACTATTTCTGGCCTGAGAGATTGATACGTTCCGCGACAACGGGCCGTCATAGAATGCGCCAAAGAACCAACGTAAGGCGAGGGCAACAAGCAAAAACCAAACCAACCCGGACTTGGTCTGATCCCCGACCGGAACCGGAATATATTCTTTGTTTGGTGTTTTTTTGCCGGGAACTCCCGACCACGTGGGCGATGTGTCACTTACGTCCTAACACGTGTGCAGTTGTACATGGCACGAGCGAGTCGTGTGTAGTACTTGAGGCCGACGTACGTATATTGTCACGGGGCTTGATACGCTGAGAACCGGCAGCGGTGCCGAACCGGTCGAATTCACTGCCGACGGATATGTTTTCATCCGTGCTGTTGATAATGCCGTAACATCAACCCCAAACCACACCCACAGCAGCAAACAGAAAACGCAAAGGAAAATAAACGTCTCACGGCCGAGCTGTCGTTCGAGGTTGTTTTATAAAGCACTACTACGTGATCCACTGCTAGGGCGGCAGGCAGTCCACCTCGGTAGCTTACGGTTCGGAAATTTGCAAACAATCATCAAACTCATACGTAGAGATGAGGACGCGTGTTGCTATACAAATTTCATTTTCATTGTTACGTTTCAAAAACAAAACACGAGAAACAATTGACCGCGTATATCCACCGCGTCCACCACGACCAACACAGGCGAGCTCATCGCTGGACCCGACGTTCTGGCCGATGCATCCCACGCTGGAGCGGCTGTGGATGTTTTCCGTCCTGACGGGGTCTGTAACAGACTTTTCGTGGCCCGACGAGGACATCACCTTCACCACCTCCGACGGCAAGACCCTCACCAAGCCGATATGCGCCTACACCGATGAGTGCGAGGGCCACCGGGGGAAGGACGTGTTTCCGTTCGGGCTCCTCGATTCGGATGCGAACGACTTCACGGTGAAGACGGGCATCAAGGGGAGCGCACCCGGGGGTGGAAACGTGCTCACGAACAGGCGCGCCCTGGAGGCGTTCGACCCGAGGATCAACGGATTGTCCTACGTCTATGACACCTTCAAGTGGGCCCACTGCGAGAAGGACGAGTTCAACTTCGACGATGCTTGGGTGGCTGGCGGTGGCGCGAAGACGAATGCTCGATATTCTCACGGAAACCTCGATGGAGGCATAGCGCAGCGTCCGGGTGGTTTTTAGCGCTATGGCGCCGCGGGGGGGGCTCAAGACAGCGGTAGGGGTGTGGACGCACCGATGAAGATGCCGCGCGATGTCTGATGTATTTCGTCGTTGAAGTCGAAACCTGGCCCAGCTCACGAAGCGGGAAGCACGTCTGAGTGGATGATCGAGTTTTGGATCGGTATTCGACGGGGGTGTAGGCGGAGTAACGTACCGTGGAGTGCAGCGGGGTGGGGGTGGGGGTTGGGTTGTAGTGTAAGGTTTTGCGCGCTAGGTTGTTCTTGTGTGTTGTCCGAGAGATGCTAGGGTGTGGAGGGGTGACCGACCTGTTTTACTCGTTTCGCCAGTCGGCCTATATATATAGGGGGCGTGTGCTATACGATAGGGGTATTGTTTTGCCCAAGGCATATCTGAATGACGGGGCGTTTTGAACGCAATATCGTCGGAATATCATTTTCTGTTCGGTCACAAAATTATCAACGTAAATACTCCAAAGGGTACGTACAGAACTACTATTCCCGGATTGTTTCCCCTGGGTATTACCTGGCAAATAGTTTATGTGGCTTCCGTACGAAGATCGTATCTGCACCCGAAATTTCTGCAGGTTCTGTTTTCGATCCACGATACCGGGGGGTATGCACGGGTACAACATTTTGTTTACTTGCCTGGAACCACGTCCGTGAGCTCCATACGGCCCTGCCACAGTACCCGGAACTTTTTTGAGTTACGCGTGGCCTCAACACCCGTACCCGGAACTTCAGCGAGTTCTGTTACGACGTCCATACCCGTGTTTCCCGAACTTCTGATAGTTCTGTACTCTCGTGCCTCATTACCCGTGCGTGTTGTGAGGACTTTTTTACTCCTACCCCGGGGAACCTCTTAAAATGTTCTTTGTGTCTTCCGAGCCATCCCATCGTGGGGGTGCACCAGAGGTTCCTCAGCCCCTCGCATCAGGAGCTCAGTATCTCAACCGATACAACACTTGGAAGAAATTCGTTCGTGCCACACGACAGGCACGTGTATGCGCTAGTCCTGAAACGAATAAACCAGTACATTTTTCATCCTAACTGGTAGTTCCTCGCTTAGGGAACTCAATTGGTCAGAAATCTTTTGGACCAAAACGTGCAACACCTACCGTGGGGTGACTCTTCCATTCCCGTAGTACCCGGAATCCCCAACCCTACATAGGGTAACTTTGGGGAAAATTCGCCCGTGGACCTCAGGCCGTCGTTGGTATTGTGCGATCGGGACGCAGATTCAGTTTTTATATATTATGTCACATGTATATATGTAAATAGATATATAGTATATACATAAATATATACCCTGCTAGTATATATATGTGTAGCAATCGATCTTTCGTTTGGTTGGGTATGAAGGTCTTCAAGTGAACATCCTCTGTAAATTTGAGGTGTGGCCCCATCGTAGCGTTCGCCGGTGGTCTCGGTCATCCCGTCGGCTCTGCACTGCCGCCTATGGGTGTTTTTAGTCGGTGCTCATTTTCAGCGATATCAAAGCGTGAAGAGAATGAGTGGTCCCCGAGGAGCCCGACCCCAAGTGCGTTGCTGTAGATGGTGTATTTGTTTGTCATCCGAACTCGAGTTGGACGAAGGCGCCTGCCCTCGCATCATCGCGGAGGTAGGGGCGACGTTGTTCTCGTGTGAGGCGCTAACGGCGCGCTCGATTTTCAGTCGTTTTAACAAATGTGTGGAGTTTAAACAAATATGTTCAGTATTTCTTGGTGCGCGAAACCAACCACGATATGACGCTATCGTGCTTTTTGTCAAGTTGTCGTTCCCGCTGCTACGAACAGCAGTGGCTCCAGCACGGTGTGGTTATTCATACCAACCATGGGATGCAGAAACATGTTTTAGTGTTGTTTTCACCCCCACTACATTGCACTACTTACCTGTGTGCCCGTGCGTAGTGTCCGATGCGTCCTCCGAAAGGCGTCACACTTTTTCTTGTCGCTCATGAAGGCATTATTTCTGACCAGAAACGAGGACCCCAGCCGAGGAACTACCCTCAATATTATCCCATACGCGTTGTGCAATATTATCCGTTACCCGCCTACAATAGGCTGGAGACTACCCGCCCCCTTGGGCCCCAGAGACAAGGGACGAAACCAGAACAATCCTGGCGTATTCGGCCGTCCAACGAGCAGCTTGAGCGGCGAACAGCACGGGTAAGATATGGTTGCGACTCCCTGCGTCGTAAGTCGGCCGACACTTTGTGCCATCCGCCGATCAGGCAGTGAGTGGGCACAATGGATGCTGTAACCGTCAGCTTCGGTCGTGGATTTTCCCCTTTTCCATTCAAGTTCTAAATAAATAGGGTTAAAGACTGCATACCAGGTATGCATATATGTAACAAACGCTGGGTGTGGGTGAGAGGTACGATACGCGCCTTTTCTAGCGAGAAGCGTCCGACTATTTCCCGCTGCACCCCTCTTCCGTTTCGTGCTTTTGTCTATCGTTTGGGTGCTTCCGCAATCGCTCCGACTTTGTTTCCGGCAGCAAATATATGTCTGGCGAGATCTGTTCGGGTATACTGAAGTCTTGCCAAGGACCTCTCATGATCTACCCTTGACCGTGCCACTGTAATTGCAAGCAGGTTTTTTCTCGTGACTAGACCCGTTGTACGATGGAGGTAGCATATTTCCGCTTTTTTTTTCTGAAAGACGGGGGTCCCTTAAGCACAAATTGTCCGAATGTCAATATTTATTTCGAGCAAAAACATTTTGTAGACTCGGGCCATGGGATTATTCGCCGAGATGCATTTTGCTTTTTGCTGAAGTCAGTTTCACTTAGGAGCCTCAGCGAATTTTGGGTGAACCTCTATCGTAGAACGCCTCACTAGTCGATTGGCCTGGGGTCATCTCGGCGTGCACTTTTGTGAGTTGTCCGTGACACATACATGCTGTTGAGCTACGCTGCATTAACTTCTGCTGTACTCCTGAAACTACAACAGTGCTGCTACTGTTACCGCCCCATTGCTACTACTACTACTGCTGCAGCCAATGCACAAGTTTTAGAAGCCTACGACCTGTCGGCCGGTAATCTCGTCGCAACCGGTTCGTGGTTGATGTCCGATCGGGCAGGCATGGGTTTCTCGCTACGTCGCTTGCAGGTCTTCAGTGTACCCGGTACACGCTCTCTTCACCTCGTGGGGGTATGGGAACCTCTCGCACGATAACAAGTTAAGAGACTCATGTGTGTGGTCGTCGGACGGGCATGGTAGGCAACGACATGATGACTGCAAGTTCCGTCGTGCCTCGTGGGGAAGATGCCATTATCCAGTGTAGAATGCCCTCTTCCCTCTGGCCCTTGATAATGTCCAGGGTCCAGGCTGGCTGCGCTCTCCCCTTAGTTGAGACGTTTGCGCTTCTTCGGAAAAAGTCTCATGCGTGTGGTCAACGCCCCCCTACGAACACGTCGGTTACATGTATGTGTGCATGCTAATATATATATATCGTCAGTGGGCTGGCGAACGAATAGTTGATGGGTTTTAACTACAGAGCATCGGCCATTGTCAAGCCTCGTGCTCATGCGATGTACGGCACCTCGAGCCACAGGATCTACAGCGTGGGCTTGGCTGGGTCGTCGTCGTCGACTTGTTTGTTTGGACGAAAAAAAAAACTAGTACCGTCACCGGTCGTGCATGCCTTCTAGTACGGGGGGTCACATTAAATACGACCTATGCTGTACACAAAAACCAATATATTTACCCATATTTACTCACAATATTTGGCCCTGTTTACAATTATCCTCCGTGGTAGTGCCCACAGGAACCTGTCTGCTGTGTGGAGAGTTGGAGATATATACCAGGTACCAGGTACTCGTTACAAAAAACGATTTATCTCTAAAAAAATCATTTTGGTTTGCGGTCGCACAGAATTGCCTCATTGTCTGAAGGACGGCCAACCCAAGCCGTGACGCATTTGCAGCTTGGCCAACAACAACAGCGGTGCTGAAGCAGGGTATGTAGCTGCTTCTCTATAGGGTAATTGGGCAACTCTACATGAGCAGCTTCCTCTGATGTGAACATATGCAGCAGGGATTAGGGCTGTAACTCCTCCACCCCAACGAACGGTGGAAGGGGAAAACACCTGGAACTACGACAAGAAGGCGACGCGCGTCATCGTGCAGTATATATATATGTGCTCCTGCTGTTGTTGTCGATGTATCCGCCAGGTCATCTTTCGCGTACTCTGTAGCAACCGCTGCGTTAGAGAAGAGCACGTAGCCTACAAGATGAACTCCGACCAGAACGTTGATAACCGTGTAAGTCGGACTTTACCACGAACGTTTCACCGGGTAGTTAAGAGCGGAGACGAAGGTGTGCGGAGAAAATCCGTATCCTGTTCAACGGTAAGTCGTATCAGGTACCGGGGGACAGATCACACGCACAACGCTTGTGCCATGCCTCGGGATATATAACCACAAGCAGTCTTGCGTTCAAGGGGGCACTTGGCAGTGTCGGTGCAAGGCCTAACTGGCGGGGGTTGCCGTACACCTGTAGCCGTGACAGCTGGATGGTATTATTTAGGAATACGAACGTACTCTCTGTGCAGTCTTAAGGTCCGTGGATCGGGACAAATCTACTCATTTTGATAAGAATGAAACAAACGATGTACGAGGAATATATTGCACCAGTGCAGAACAAGGGTTGGTTTAAGAAACGGCGCCGAATCCTCTTCGCCAGGAAATTGATTCGGCTCGAATTTCGGGCGCATTTAACTTAGTGAAAGAAGCGTTAAACCCGGACGCAACATCCACAGTTAGTTAGGGAATGTCGCATGTTTCGCCTGCTATTTATCTTCATATAACACCAGAGATATTCCAGATAAATGGCTCGCATATTTCCCCGACAATTGTAGGCGAAGTAAAAGAAACAGAGAGGCCACGAGGTTACCTAGTCGGCTGTTATTGCTTTACATGGGTCCCGCAACCTGAAAGCTCAAATATATACAACTTGCGCGCTACGTTCACAATCGATGGCTGATGTTTCCCCTACTATTTATCGTAAAGCGTGAAAGGCAAAATAGACTCCAGATGGAATAACAATGGAATGTCGCATGTTTTGCTGATCGTTTTTCGTGAAATCGGGTAGACTGTAGAAGGTACCAGGTATATTTTATTTTATGTCGTCGAAACATACGGTATCGAGAGGTCTCTAGTCACACGCCGCCCCCTTGGAGGCAACATCTGGATGTCGAACGTGCCCACGGCGTACCAATGGAACGAACAACCAAGGATAGCGGCCCCAATGTAAGCAAAGCTCAGCACCCTTGCTGCATGTATGTACACAGGCGAAGGACGCTGAGCAAACCGAACAAACTTGGGTGAACACTACGCTGATTCGAGGTCGTGGGGGAATATAATTTTTGGCATGCCGGTTGCATTGCGTTTTTCCTTGGTTGCTGGTCCACTTAATTCACGCGATTGTTCGACGTCTTTCGAATTGCATTGTCGCTATCGTTTTCTGAGTCGTGGGAGAGAGAGAGAGAGATTCCTACCCTCGGTCAGACATCTGTACCGCAGCTTCCTGCAACCCCCTACATACCTCGACCAACCACTTTCACTGCCTCTCTCCCCGTATGATACCAGTCGGTTTCCTACCAAGTACGCCCTGCCGTTATCTCGGACGACCAAGTCCCTTCAAGGCACCGTACCATTCGAGTCCACCAACAACACCGAGCTACGATGAGACTCTGCTTGACGTGTGTTATATTTGTAGCGGTTTTCTACCCCCGACCTGTTCCTTCCCCCGGCTGTCTCTGCTCTGCCATCGTCCGCGGCCGCGAGCTTATGTCACAACCTTGCAAGGTCTGCCGTGGTATTACGTCTGTACGCCTTGTACGTGCCAGACCTCCGCCCCCACTCTCGGGGTCACTCGTTCCGATACGTCTACGCCCGCCACGACCGTGGACGAACGAACGCAGGGCGAGCTTCTCGGGATCCCGGCTTGACATCTCCACTACGGCCCAGTTTGCTAGAGAGGACGAAGGCATATTATCGCTATTACAGCATTGCCACCTCGATACGAGGAAAGGGGATCATAGTCGTGAAACCCAAACAAAACATAACTGCTCCAACACGAGGGAAACAGCCCAGCCGTCCGGCCTTGAAGACGGCTGGGCCCCCGCACCTCGTTCCGAGCCCACGCGCGTAGGCTTGAGACATATCATCTACCTTGCGTGCTTGTTGCCATCGTGCGTTTACCGACATGTGTGCCGTTGGCGTAAAGCCAGCTTCTCGCATTGCCAGTTTCTCCACAACGACGTCGAAATAGTTGGAGCCCTTACTTGGGGACGGAGTTGCCAGCAAACGCAACATCGAAGGGACCTGCCACTCGGTCTGCATTGCGTACGGAAGGGGTAGGGAGGGGCGTTGTTGAGTGCTAAACGAGGCCACGTTTGGATGTGACATACATATTCCGAGGGGTGGGACATATGACGAGCATAGCGATGAAACGTATGGAACCGCTCCCATCAAAACCGTTTTAGTAGATACGTGCTTGATATATGTGCTCGTGAGCGATTGTGAACGTATCGTGTTGCACTAACTTGAAAGACGTTTTTGTTTCGCGATCCTACTTTTGCTTTGTGCCAGGGTGGGGCTGGCTGACTTCGTTCCTATGCTCAAGTGATGTAAACGGCATGTTCTTTAAAACGTGAGTAGACGACATGCCAGCATCCCGGACGTTACATGGTGGCAGCGGGCACCGTGCACCAAGTACCCGCAGCGGTGAGTGATACCTGCCTGCATGCGGACTATCCTTGCTCTCGTCACCTACGAAGTGCATAGGGTCTACTGATAACAACCCAAGGGAACACCTTCCCTGAGCCGGAACGGCCCGCATAGCATGTTGCAAATTCCTCTGCTGTACGTCTAGGTTCAAGCTAAATTCAGAGCAATACTCACAGCTCTCTTGTGTGCCTCGGATGGCCTCCATGCCGTTCATGATAGCTTTTCCATTGGCGTCGACTGTAGGAACGATCGTCTCCCCCATAATTCCTGTAGCGTGGCGGCTGATTTCGTTGTGGTCGATGGCTAAGTTCATCTGCCACGTCAGATGGTCCGGAAGGTCGTACTGGTCGGTGGGGTCGCGCATGGCGATCTGGTGCAGCCTGCCGTGGCTAACGCGGACCGTGGCCGTTGGAGTAGATATCTTGAAGGAAGCATGTTCAGACTGGTGAGCGAAAAGGCCCCCATCGGTATCGACAGATTTCGAGACGTAGGCAGCGCACTCCATCATATTCGTAACAGTTGGGTCGCCAAGCACCCATTCGCTCATACCCAGATCGGAAGTTCCGCGGGGGGACTCAGCGACCGACTCGTCCACGTTCTGCGACTCGTGACTGCTCGCCTGACTCACGCGGATTCCCTCCAGCGTCTTCCTTTCCCAGTACTTCTCGAACCCGAACGACCTACACGCCCCGGGAAGGTTGACGGCGGAAATGCCGACGCCCGGACCGGGCACAGCCGTACCAGGCTTGGCAAGGGCGTCTTCCCCGTCGATAATAACACTCAATGCCCCGTCGGCGAGGCAGGTGGGCATGCCTGAGGGACACGAGCTGTCTAAGCTCTGCGGGCTGCCTACAAAGATGGCGATACTGTGATCGACACCCTCGGCGTCGGCGGCGATCAGAGATAGACCGGTAATGTACGTGATCTCCGGCAGATGGGGCACCGGGGCCGTCACTCGCATATTCAGGTGCATCGCCGGCAAGTCTGAGATCAACACGTACCATCCTCCGTCCTCGCCCGTGAAGTCAAATTTCTGTCCCCGAAAACCCGTCATGTGCGGATCACCTGTAACAACCGAGAGAAGATGCGGCCTTCGGTAAGTGGTTGTGTGGTCAACCTCCAACAAGCGATGTGTGTCTCAACGATGTCTAGCAGCGTGTCCCAGGCGGTACGTTGCGTGTGTACATGGGTTGGTCGGCTTGCTCGGCTGTTTTGCACTCCATAGACATTCGCTTCGTTGCCACCGGCAGAACGAAAGGGAACGCGGATATCTTGGTTTGCTATTCTCAAATGGTTGCAGAACGCTGGGTGTTTCCCGCCACCACATGGTTCATCCAAACCTTCGAAGGCAAATCTACCTCCTACTGGGCGGTAGCAGCCAAACTTTGCTTCCTGGTCCAGATAGATTCTTACCGCAAGCACTGAAGCTGCCTCCGAGTAGTGGTTCGCACGTGTTAGTGGCTGGGCAGCACGCTTCGTCATCGGCGCAGTCACCATCGACGGAGCATCCAACTGTAAACGTTCCGGCGGAGAAATGATCAGGCACGTAAACACCACTAGCCTGCATCCTCTGCCGAGAGCGAGTCAGGCGAGGGCTTCGAACGACATTTGTCTCTAGACCTAGTTTCTCAGCAGGCAGTCAAAACATCCAAGATGAATGTCATGCACCACACACGATATTTCCAGTTGAGGACACCCCTTGCGCAAACTGCACGTTTTGGTTGATATCATAGGACAAAGTAGTTAGTAGCCGAAGCACGCGTCCATTTGGCAACAGTTCGGGCTAGCGGTAGTATGCCGAGATAACGAATGCGAGTGTTCAGCTACAACAGGTTGTCGAAGACGCTCCTAGTTTCGAGGGTACAACAGTGGTTTACGCCGTTCCCCTGTAGCCGCACCGCGACTTCCACGCAGGCACCCCGACTCAGCCGTGGAGACTGCCATGCCAAGAGCTCCAAGGCGTCCAACGTAGTACCAGATGCAACGTGTTACAACCCCATGACCACAGGTTAACCGCGGTTGGTTCGAACATCGTAGGAAAGGCACCCTTCGAAGCCTCGCCACGGGAAGCGTCCATGGCCGAACAACGACAAAGGCAGCGAACGCTCACCGGTAGTTGGACACGAAAAGGCGACGATGAGATCGGAAGAGGAGCCCCCTGGGAACGGTGGCACAACGAACGGAGAGAAAGGCGCACGTCGACAGACGGGAACACTGAGCTGATATTTGGCGTGAGAATGAGCCCGTGAAGCCCACACGACACAAAAACCCGAGTTTACGGCGGGGGCTTGAGGTCGTTGCTACCTTTGGCGCGGGATTTCCTTTCTCTCATACCTGGTATGACACAACAACAGCAGAAACTTCACCCCCTCCCCTGGCAGGTTGGTGAGGTTGTGGTAAGGTAAGCGAACCGACTCTGTAGTGAGACCCCGTATGAACTCATCGGGAGGCGTTTTCGATGCCCTACGTTATATAACGCCCTCAGGAAGTTTTCTGCGGTAGCTGAAGCTGTGGTAGGGAGGCGACCCTGATCTTTACCACCGGCATTCATGCCGCTCGAGCAAATGGCTCTGTGTCTCACTCGGTGTTGGACGTCAGCGTGTATTGTTGGCCCTGAGTGTTAAGTAATGTTCCAGAGATGAATATCACGAAAGCTGAAAGCTCGAAGCACTTACAACTCCAGCCAGATAAGAAAGTCTATGGGCCGAGTGTCTCCGAGCAGCGGAGAGGGACGGACGCAAAAAAATAACTCCCGTTATCGCAACAGCAGCCCAGTCTGAGGCCGTCTCGGAAACCGTGAACATAGCACGCACATACAGAAGCGTTTGCGCCCTCTGTCCTCGACAACTGTCATAAACGCATCAACACCGAGAGTACTCGACATACATTGTCAAAATCTGCGGCGTCTCAGCCCTGTACATGTCCGCGTCACGTTGTCATAGTCCCTGTCCCTGAGTATGGGTTTGCGTGCGCAAGGTATCTAGGCTTAGTAGCCCGGTGCTGAGACAGGGGCCCTACCCCAACATTTCAACACAGCAGTTAGGCTATCTCGCTCAACCGTTAGGCTCGAAAACGTTTTGTCGGCCCAGCGTGGCGAACAAAAAGCATGGTGGTGCGCTTCGCGAAACCAAAACAACCCATGAACAAAACTTAGTCTGTGATTATTGAGTGGTTTTAGCGGATTGATGCAAGAGGAGAGCTTTAGGTTAAATTCGCCAACAAACAGCAGTCCCCTGTGTTAAACAGGAAACGAAAATCACAAAGCAAGATAACAAGCGGCCGCTGATGGTAGCCACAGCACGAGTTACGGGCGTACCCGTTCTATTGGATGCCTTTGCAAACCCTCTCCGGACAGTTCGGCGTGATGCACCGATTGGTTAGACAGCTCGGAGTAAAATATTAGTGATACACACCGCAGCTGTAGCCGTTTATTCCGGGCTGGCACTCGCACGGGGTACCGTCTTCGTCGCAGGTGGGGCCTTCCGGGCATTCTGCGCAACGTGTTCCAAACAAGACAGGGCGATGGCGAAATCTTCATCGAAACGTTTGACTCGGTAGGTCGGGGTCTCGAAACGCAGAAAGACGGGACAACGGGAGCCGTAACCACAACGACATAAACAACCGCGTTCGAAACTGTTGGTCATGACGGATTTAGACAACCGCGAAACATAGGGTTCGAGTAAGTCCACGACGAAACAACAAAAGACAACACGCCCAGGTATTTTCATTACCCTCTGGCCAAACTCTCAGAACGACGCGATCCTCAGCTGTGATACGCTCCTCAGCATACGACTCAGCGCGACAGGCAGTCGCGTATGTACGGGCAGTGATACCACTGCCAATGGTGTTCTCACGCAAATGCGTGCTTGGCGACAAACGAATTTTAGCTGGTTTCGAGCGGAGGACCACGACAGGTGGGGCTTGGTTTGTGGTTGCCCGCCGGTACCCGCACGGACGTTACCAGTGGAGGAGCTCAGCGCTGAGCGTTGGAGACACGGACAACACGAAACACACGGACCACTACCGCACGGGACTACTATCGCACGCAGGCGTGGAACCCTAGATACCGCTGGAAGCTTTACTTTAGGCAAATGTCCAGGTTGCGGTGGTGACGTCCTGTCTCACCTCTCCACACGACGATCTCAATACTATCACCATCATGTTTGAACCCGGAGGAGTGCATTGCGCCCAACTCGACGAGCATTTCAGTGTGCCGGAAGGGAAAACAACGTACTACAATAGGAGTAGAAAAATCATGCTCGTACGGATCGGTTGTTCGCTGACGTGAGGGGCTCTGCCGACGAGACAACGTCGAGCCTTTAACGTGCCACCGCTACAAATGTGCGAAAATACGGGAGGGGTAGGGTTGAAATCTAGATTTCTGAGTTGCTGACATGAGGAGTTCCATACATCACCCGAAACAAGACTTCAAAATAGTTGTTCCTGGAACCCGACCAACATACAAATGTGCGTTGATGGAGGACTAAAAGAAGATCGTACTCTTGACAGTATTGGTATCGTAGCAACCGCTAGGTACTCACGCTGATAGCTCAACAGGTCATACGCGCTTTGCCTCAGAAGGCAAAAACATGCACCCCCTGCCAGATGGGGTGAGTCTGCTGTAGCGTGGGATGCGTCTTTTTTTTCCGGAAGTTTTTACGGCAATGCGTGTCGCTCATACGTGATCGCCGTCCGAGACCTTCGGGGCCAGTGGTGGGGCCACGGGACATATGTCCCAGCACAGGCTTGGAGCTGGGAATGTTCGGAACGTATCACCAAAAACAAGAGGGATCTGGTTGCGTACATTGAAAACAAGCGTCGCCTCACCGCAAAGTGTGGTGTCGTCGAAAAAGCGGGTGACATCCACGTCTTCGGCGTCTCTGCAACCCCGCGAACGAAACACCGTTCGGGATGCCGTTGATCGCGGCGGGTAATCACCGTAGTAGTAAGCATGAAAGAGCGAAGCAAACACCAATATCACGGACGTACACCGCGTGAAACTCGCTGGATGGCTGTACATCGAATACATTTCCGCTGTGTGAAAATAACGCGGGTGTAAACTTCATCAGCGAGGGATGCGCATCGCCGAGAAATAAGATAGAAAATCGGGCCTCGAGAAAAAAAAAAAAAAAACACGTCAAGACACCTACCAGTTAAGAGTTGAAGCGTTGGTGGCGTTGTCTGCGCGGAGGTTACGCAGAACGAAAACGGATGACAAAGGTGAAAACCCGATGGGCATATGCGGTAAAGACTCGAGGGCCTAGAGAAAACGTGTCACCCCTCCGGCGTGGTGAGCCCGTGGGTCAATAAAAAAGAGGCTTAGCAAAACTTAACATGGCACGAGTCGAACGTCGGTACCGCCTCGCCAAAGCAGCGTACGAGCATTTGAGAGCAGGTGGTACACGGGCGGAGGCGCGCTCAATGGACGACAGACTCAACCAAACCCGCAGAGGCACTCACGTGGAAGGTACGCACTGGAGGTCAAAGTTGAGATCCAGATCCCTGCGCAAGACGGGGCGCATCATGATATTGCGCCGAAACAGAACACGTGAGAACGACGGTCTGCGCGTGAGACGCACATATATCGCAATTTTATCGGTTGCACATTGTGCATATTTTTGACCCTTATCCCGAACGGAGCGAGAGTCAAGGGTCACCTCACATCCTAAAGTGGACGGCGGCGATCACGTAACTGGGTACAGTATCATCACTAGGCGTCAGAGAACCGTGGGGGCGTCAGTGCATGTTGCCGCCAGACCATCGAGTCCCGCCCAACACTACACGCACAACAGATGACCCCAACAGCAGCCTTCTACGTGGATATCCCACCTCAAGATCAACCTCAGTCGTCCGGCGAACGTCAAAGGAATACGCCCTATGTCGAAAGGCAGTGTTTGTTACATAGATACAGGGATACCTTTCACGTATTGTTGCTTTTATGTGGCAAAACTTCGCCTCTCTGTCTATCTACCTATCTATACATATACCAATCGTACGAGCAGGAAGCCGACGGGGGCTCGGCGTGGGTACTGGCGCAAAGCACCAAAAAAGCACAAGTGAAAGACAGAAAGAAAGCAAACAGAGCACGGTGTACGCTGCAGGTGCTTTGCCTCGGAGCGGAAACGTGGCGTTGTGTAGTTCCGAAGAGAGATTCGAGCCCAAACTAAAGCGTGACCGTCACGGGTGAAAACATCGCTGAAGTTCTAGTACAACCCGCGATCGGAAACAACTGACACAGAACTGGAAAAAAAATGTTCGACGAACGGAAAGGGGAAGTACGCTGGTAGGGCGTACTCACTCTTTGCCTGCCTTAGTTATCGGACCATTGAGCACGCATCACTCTGGAGGCAAAGTAAAATAAAAGGGGGAGGGGGGGTGCGCATTCATTGCTTTTGTCGAAGCCATTTGAACGTGGACCGCGCATCCCCTCCGAGACGGATCACCGCTCCTACGTCTAAAAGAGACACCTCCAACGATTGGGGGAACGCAGCATGTTTTTGCATATAATACATTTACATATATTATTTGCAGATATCTTCTCCTTCCCGTTTCGCCGCCTGTGGCCACCACCTATCTGCTGTTAATAGCAGGGAGGCCGTTCTCTCGCTACTCTCTAGAGGAGAACACTCTGCTTAGTCCAACTTCCTCCTGCTCCCCCATCTTTCCTTCCAACACATCGCGTCCCTCCTTATCCATTCATGAGGCGGGGGCATGTACTCGATATCATATATAGCCGTAGTGGTATGACCATGAACCCTCGCATCCCTACAATCCCGGGACGGAGCATGTAGCAGGGGTTTTATCGATCAGGCAGGCATCGCTCTAGCACCAAGGGCGAACCATAGTGGGGTGATCGGAGCCGCATGAAGGGTATGCTGATGTTTTCTGAGGACTGATTGTAAAGCAGGCTTGCATGCAGACAAGAGCGTGGATGCGTTGAAGAAGCTTCCGGTGTGGCCTGTTCCAGAGGCAGCGAAAAGGAAATGCAATGCACCTGACTCGCGTGTGCCTTGCCGAAACCACTACTGGGAGCGGGTGGGGTGTACTCAGCGTCGTGCTTGGATGTAGTGGTATGAGATACTACGGGGAGGGCGGGGGGGGTGTACTCAACATAAATGTACATAGGATAACGGCTGACAGAGGACGCTCGGCGGTATGCTAGACAAACTAAGTGAACAAAACCAATAATGGATAGACAAAGTAAAGCGATCAATTACCTGTTTGATATAGGGCTTCCAGTGAACAACACATACTTTGCGGAGAATACGTTTATGCGGGGCTTGTATCGTAGGTTCCTCAAAACCGGTAAACCAATACGCAAAGGAAAGCTGGCACGTGAAGCTGGCGTTCGTCGGCGTCCAGGCGGCAACAGGTTTATGGTGGCAGTGGTTGTAAGAACAAAACAGCAACAACATGTAGCTTTTTGTACTGTAGCAAGTTTCGAGGGTACTAGGGATTAATAACAACGGGTCGCGGCCCAGCGGGAGGAGCAATATTCTGAGCGTGGGAAGTTACGCTGGAGCAGGCCTCGGGGCGCGATCCTTAGGCCGAAACAAACGCACAAAGGGTGGCCATGCTGGCGTGTATCGCGTGGTGGTTGGGCGCTGAGAGGCTCAAAACCACATTACGCATCAATGTTCTGTTTTATGAATACAGCATCGGCCAACCTCATGCCTGCATTTGGAGAACCAGCTCACAGTAGCACGGAAGAAGGAGGGCGCAGCGTAGCACCAACGTCGTTAACGCACGACAAAACGTCACGGCAGACAGAGCAAAACCCGTACGTTGGCGCTACATATAGTACGCTAAGGGTGCACCAATCAATACTCATGCGTGACGTCTCTGACTCTCGGGGAGGCCTATGCCTCACGCGAATACTACCTTCGAGGAGATATTAACTCCCCAACCCGGTGGCCTCAAGGGACATAAAACACGCCTATTTCTGGACCATAAATGTCTTTCGAACGATACATATTGTGTGGCGTTCCTCGTTGGAGGGGCCTCCGCGGTCAGAAACGGTTTCGCCAAAAAAAGCAACGCAATACCGTGTAGCTCTCGTCGCCCGCTCACGAAACAAAAGGGCACTCCACTATGCCGGTATTCCCGTCGGTGGGTGCACCTACCTGTCAGGCGCCCAGGGGATCCCACCGAAGGTGACGGCATTTGCTAGTTCCATGAGGGGGAGTGGTCGTTCACGCAAATACGATCAAAGTATGTGTGCACGGTTCTAAAGGAGTTCACGGAATGGACTGGGGTACGTGTTGCTTCCTTGCCCGAGTACAACGTGCAATGTCACTGAACGTTTTGATACACGAGCCAATCAAGCATCACCGGGATTCAGGGATTAGACACCTCGTCACCAACGCCGGCAAAACGTCGAGACGGCAGCAAACGTGGCTTACACAGGTCGAGCCTCAACTCGGTATACCGTGAAGGGTCAAGGACCCGCGTGATCCCCGCATGACTCTCCCCACAGACGCGTGCGATACCATGTCGTCAAAACGATGGTGGGGCACGTGGAACACTCTGGGGGGGCAGCTCTCGGGTGTGTAGGGCTACAACTGGGAACTACACTTGAGAAGAAACTAGAGGTCACCAAAAAGTGAAACGGTTTCGATCTGGTTAGTCGAGTCACTCACAGAGTCTCCAACGCAGGCGTACCCCTGAAAAGACCCGCCGGAAGGGTGACCAGATCGTTGTTCCTCAGATCCCTGGATGGGCACGCGGAAAGTCGCGGTAGCCTGTTGGGGAGTCTGCACTGTGTGCTACTAGAAAGCGGGTACAGGAACACATGGAATCTAGACGACTGGGGTATTGCTTAGACAGCGTGTGACCGTCCCGGAATTGAACATTTGTGGGTAGCTTCGTGTGCGCACTCCCGCCAATAAAACGGATAACCGTGAACAGGCAAAAAAAATATCGCTGTGCTCCCGACTACACAGATATCGAGCAAAGGTTGGGCCGGGGGGGCATGGCGCACACTCGGGGTCGGTGGTACACAGGAGGCCTTACAACATCTGCAGAGATTGAAGCTCATCGAACAACCCGGCCGGCAGGGTAGACAGCTCACTCCAGCCAATTCGTCTGGACGCGGCGGAACCACCGGACAGCGGCAAACAGCGGGCGTTGAGAGGAGGCCGACGAAACCGTTTGCGAGACAGCTAATATGGCGTGTTGGACTCTATATAAAGGGAATGACCGGAGACGGAAACAGAAACAAAATGGTTTTGCTAGAGGGCGACAAACATCGGTTTGCAAGACGGCCGGAGTGGCCACTTGAACCACCAAGAAATGAAAAAACGCAAACAAATTGTGTGAGATGCGTGCTACAGTATGACTAGCTCGTTGTCGTTCACACTATTTCGAAGTGACGGGCGCTCCTTGACCCAAACTCGTCGGAATGACATTTATTGCGATACGATATTGTTCAGATATATGAGCACATAGGATATTTCGTCGGGTTCCACCTTCATCATTTGCGAAAATCTGTCGTTGGGTGATCGAACAAACGTCTACAATCCCGCGATGCAGGGACCTCTGAAACACACTGGTGAATCTCCACCTTAGCGTGTGTAGCTCCCGTTTTTTTTTTTATCATGTTTCGGTTTGCTTTAGAGGGGGTTTCTTGTCTCCCATGAACGTTGACTACACGTCTGTCCTTACGATCAATCCCATCGGCTAGGCATTCGCCGAAGACTACAGCAAACCACGAACGACAACCTAACGATACGTTTCTCCCTTAAGGAACCTCCTCGGTAAACGTGCGGGTAGATACGGCCCGAAATACCGTATCGTACGTTTCTGTATGAATGCGAAAGAATGCCCTTCGTTCCACGCATCGCGCGGATGAGCACAGCCGGAAGCTCCGTACGTGCCTGAACCTGCAACAAGACGTAGGCCTGCTCAGTAGGCGACGCAAAATATGGGGACGGATAAAACCTGCAACTCTCGTTCGAGCCTGTGACAACATGCAACACGCCTCGACGCGACTTTGGGGATAGATCCCGCCTGGCATGAGATTGGCGTCTGCAGCAAAGAGGTGAAGAACAATGCTCAATATTCACCCCGGAAAGGTCGGGATGGAAACAGTATGAAATACTCTACATGCCTGCAACAACACGAACCATTGGCCTGCTGGTCATCTACCGTTCAACTCTGATGACATTGCATGCCTCATCTGTACGTATATGAGTATCCGATCAAGCGCCGCGGATAAGGGTTGCTGTCGTACTTCACTCGCGTGCAATCGTTGAAAGTAAGGGCATCGGGAAGTAGACAGCCCATGTATGTCACACACTCCATTTCTATAAAGTAAAAAATGGCACAGGAGACTTCGCGTGCTCCAGTACACAGCACAACAGGTTACTCACAATTCCTGCAGAGATCCAAGCCCGTCAAACACACCGGGCGGCAGGGAAGTAAGATCGTTGAAACCAAGGTTCCTGGGAGCGGGAACGCACGAAGGGGAGGATATTGTTCGTACAGAAAGTACACACTTCCCGCGTAGACAAGGCAGCGGTAGCTGGAAGACACACATTAGCTCCGGGATGTTCTGTCTTCAAATTGTACGGTTCCGCAGTGTATGGTTTTCATCAAGTACAGCCAGTTCTTCATCGCATTTCGTAGACACAGACGAAGGCGTGTTTTGCGAGCTCTCGCATGGTGGACGAAATGTACAGTAGCGCACGGATGTCACACGTACCATAATTGTTGGCCAGCTGTTGGGAATGAAATGGAAAAGTACACGTGTTTGCCACAAAACGTTGGCGGTGCCAAGCTTCGGACGGAGTGACGTTGAGGCAAATTCGAAAACTTTTGATCCTCACGGAATCATTTGTGTTCTCGCGTTGATTATTAATAGTTCATGTCTGTTATCCTCGTCCACAAGTCGGGCAACAGGTTGTCTAAATGTCGCATAAGCTGCGCCGGTAGATGTTTTTAGTCCCCCCAGATGTAACCTTAGGTATGTTTCTGGAGGGAGTCGATCGAGCCAATACCACAAAACAGTTCTCGTGAAGGTCTAGCAAAGACCCAACTCTACTGGCTGTGTGTGGTCGTTTCACTAGCAAGGCGATGGTTTACGAAGCCACGTATCGACTCCATTCCCCGACCACAAGGCCGTCACGTTAAGGCCACGACCTCCTCGACTTTTTTTCACCGCAATACATGAACATACTTCGCGCACCTTTTCCAGAACAAAAACACCTATATGGTGTACTTCGTGTGCAGCGCCCCTAAGATGATCTCTCTACGCACCGTGCGATTTCGTTGCCTCACGGCGCCGTGCAGACCGAGCGATGGGGCTGGGATACACCAGACATTAAGGACGCCCCTGAATGCACCCCCCAACACCGCAATATCGAGTACGACGTGAATCTCAAGAGGAGACGCGTGGCACGGCGCTTTCGGGCCCGAGCGTGTAAAACAGATATATTCGACGTACACGGTACACGAAGGTTCGTCCTCGCAGGCGTTGAGAAGGGCAAGCTTAGGGAAAAGGCACTATTGTATCCAGTCTAAAGCTTACGTCGCCTATTCCAAATTCAGTCTTTTTTATTTGGAACCACCTGATCCAACACATTTTTGGAGTGTGACAAAAACACAACTAACACAAAAAAAAAATCCGAGCCCTACAAGGTCTCTTACGAACGCGTGTAACGGGTTATTTTTTGTTTAGACACGAAGGATTTTTCTGCCTTTGCTAGTGTTTGCTGTCGGTTGGACAAACGAAGGTAGTTATATTTTGACTGTGACAAATATTGGTCATGTGACCACACACAACAGACAACAAAACGTGAGTCCTATCAGACCCCTACGTACTGGTTCGAGTAAAATGAATTTGGACGTTCAAGAGGTTTCGGCGATCTTGTTGTGCTGTAGTTCCGAGTTGGTCGGACGAACGAACGAAACTAGAACGTGTATTTGTATTTTAAAACGTACGCACAACGAACCACCATGTACCTGTCCTACCAGGCTTTCCATCCGGGTACGTGCAACATAGAGTTTAAGGTTTCGAGCCATTTTAGCAGTTTAATGTTTCGTGGTGTTTTCGAGCCTCAACTGTCTCAGCACAGTACAGCAAAGCACTGGTGGCGCAGTAAGCAAAAACAAACAAGCCTACGAAACGATTTCAGGCTATCTCGGGTGCACGACGAGCGCTGCCCTCCTTACGCAGAAATCTGCCGGGTTCCCTGACATGGCCGACGAAGATGCACGTGCCAACAGACACGGTATCGTGTGCCAAACCCACGTGGCAAGCGGCTCGATTTATATTCCTAACGTCGGGCGAAGGATTTCCCCAGGTTGGGTTAATCCACAGGGCGGACATAGACTCACGTAGACGACTGAAACGTTTGCTTCAAAATGTATTACGGGGGACCATATTTAATAGGACCAAATATTGTTAGTAGAAAAGGTTAAATATATAGGTTTTTATGTATACTACAGGTCCTATTAACTATGGTCCCCCGTAATAGTCGAACGGAAGATACAACGAGGGAAAATATTAGCCAATCCGCAGACGGCTAAGGTCGTGACACCCCCCCCCCCCCCCCCTTTTTTCTACGGAAAGGGCTAGGCACTGCCGCTGCTCATTGGCCGTGTTTGACGGAGTGTCCCCTCGTGAAGTTGAGTTTTCATCGACTGCAAATAACTTCGAATGTTGAAAATCACGGGATGACTCCAGCGAGAGGAGGTTGTACAAGTCGCACACCGTTTACTGCGCCCGACTGACCAGACCACGCCTCAGAAGCTTCGGCTGCACTTAGCCCGTCGTTGGCTTCGATCCCTCTGACGAGCACGACCAACTTAGGCGGGGTTGGATCTGTCGCGTTCCCTCACGCCTGCCCCGAAGCGGTTAGGGGGACAACTCCAATCAAAGCTCAGGTGGGCGATACACGCGGTGCTAGCGGTACACCACATCTATATGTTTTACGTCCCTCGCATTTGAGGACCTTCATATACAACCCTCAAATTTCTCTCAGAGAACGCGTGTATACATACACCTACAGTCGAGACGGGTGCTACGGGAGGGGGGGTGCGCCGATTTGCACTATAACGCATTTCGTCCGCTAGAGCGAGTGGCTCTGCATCTCACACAACTGAAATGGGCTCGAAGCCTAATAGCTAAGTGCAGCGAAGCCCATAGCGATGCGTATCGCGGAGACAGAAATGGCTCAACAGGGGTTGAAGACCGCAAAATCGATAGAGTAGTCGTTCCGCCGAGTAGCGCTGAGCGGATGAAAATACAATACTACCAGAGTGACCGCCCCTCCGTAGAACGTGTCCCGAGGAGCCATCCCGTGCTCTGGAGTAGGTCTACATGGGAAAAATGCGACCAGGAGCTTGTAAAACCCACGACGGTGTGGGTAGGCCCCTCGGTTGAGAAGCCTTGTCGATCAGAAAGCATTTGATCAAAAAATGGTATACCCTTGGCGTCGTGAGCCCCGGCCCTACTCGCCCAGAGAAAGCACCTTGATTAACCTTCCTGGAACGTCAGTACCGCTTTCAGGACTAACCACCGAAACTCCAAGCACTTTCTCCTCAGAAAGGGACTGGAGCACTGCAAGGGTTGATCACCTCAAAAGCGTGGAACCAACTTTCTTTCAGAGCTTCCAACCCGGGGTTCGTACGACACTACCCACCAGGCAACAGGTTAAAGTTTTGTATAGGCAAAAAGGAGAAAACTATGAGTAGATGTTGTTAATTTGTTTTTGAAATTTAGATATCATAAAACGTCCTCCTGTCAACGCCGGCTGCAATGTTTACTGGCTAACACTTTGACACTCAGAAGTCGGAAATCGTCGTCCAGACCAACGTTGGCTGCACTGCTTGTCGGCGACGACGAAACGAAGCAACGATTAGGCCTGGAATAATAGTGCTTCAGTCGAAGCTGGCCCTTTGTCGGTACGCGGTAGGAGCATTGCCAAAGCATGTCGTTATCGAAGCCGAAAAAATCAGTATGGGGGGGGGGCAGAAATGCCGTTCGTGCTTCCGCAGGTGAGAATCAGCCTGCTCCAAGGTCAGCGATGGGAAAGGGGGTGGGCAGTATGGCTTGGCAATGCCAATATGAGGGTAGGCTCCTGCGATCACAGGAAGACTGCCGAGGCCGCTACGTGAACAAACTCACATCTGGCGCTGAAAAAATTAATCAATATCCTGCGTAGACGCAAATCTCCACGCCAGAACTTTGTCATGCAAGGGTACACCCGGCTTATAATACAATGCCCGAGATACCACTATCGGAGTACATATACAGTTTATCGTTTTTTCTCTCATACACGACGCACGTCTGACTCACAGCCCACTCACAGGCTTTGCAGAGACGTCAAACCCTCGAAGGCACCAAACGGTATGGCGACCATGTCGTTACTGTCCAGGCGCCTATGTTCGTCCAGCATCGCGTCGTCAGCGGGGGGTGGGAAGCGAGTGAAAGCGACGAACGGGAAACGCGCAATGGGTGCGTTACCTCAGCCATGTGACCGCCGGTATAACAAAAGCGGACCGACACCAGAGTTGGATGGGAAATATCTAGCTACAAATCAGATCGTCTTTCCGACTTCCCGGTGATTACGTCAAGCCCTGTGAACAGGCAAGAAATATTATGTACGATTGCTGCTAACGACAAGCGGCACCATGAGACAGGAGAATCCCCTACCGCACATGCCCCGCCTTCCGCTATCCCTACCACTCTCTTTTACCGCAGAGGTTGCGGAGATCGAGACAGCGACATAATAAAAACGCCTCGCGCCTCGCTCACAATTGTTCCAGCGAGGTAGCCCCCTCAAAATCGCCGGCCTCCAAGGTCAGGGCATTTTGGGACAGAGACCTGTATCGCCGTGGCAGACAGATTACGCGACAGAGAAGCCACTCAAACAACCTGTTTTGGCGTACTTAAGAGACTGCAAAAGTCGCGGTACACACTCTGCATATACTTGTTGTATGCCAGGCATTTTTTGGGGTTTTGTGTGAGCCCAGCAAATAGTTGCGTGACGTTTCGCACACCAAGGGGACAGCTGTATGGCTCTGGAGTTCACATTGTCGAGATGCATATGGTGTTCTCCGGAGCGAATCTACTTACCCACACCTCCACACCGATACTCCTGAACTCGGCAGGAGCCCGGGGGCGGCAAGGTTGCTTGTACACACGGCGAGATGGATGAACCGACCTTATCAACAAAGAGAGAAACGCAGTGTCATTATATGTGTCGGAACACGTGAGGGGCGTCACAGGGGTGCAGGAATGCCCGCAAAAGTAGTGCCACTCACAGAATCTGGAGAGACGGAAAGTAGTCAAAAATCTCGGGCGGTACCGCGGAAAGTAGGTTGCCTCCAATGTTCCTGTGTGGCGTGCGTGCATCGATAATCGGCCGGGCAGAGTGGTCGGCTTGTAAACTGGATGCCACGACAAATTTTACATTATACAACCGTCGGATTAACACATTTGGGTCCCCGTCCGTTTCCCCCGTCCTTCTCAGAAGAAGCCACGTTAGAGTTAGTCACAAAATCCACCACCCGTTACACATACCAGGCATTTGCTTCTATATTGCTAACGAAAACGCCTTCGATATATATCTGCGTGCTCGGGTACCGTCACGGACACCTGCGTGGGTAACTCGTCGTGAACGGCAAAACACGATACCCGTGTAAACGTAACCCCTAAAAAATACGCGTACTTGCGCCAATCAACCGCGCTGTGGCGGAGAAATGTGACGTATTAGCCGTAGGAATCGAGGGCGACGACGTCTGGATGTGGCGTCGGTATTGTTCAAGACACACAACGCATGCATCCACACCTCCACCAAACCAAAACGTAGTATCGAGCGGTGCCGGGCGTAGTGTGGGCCACCCTCGCCTCCATCTAAACGTAAAAATATAAACTCGGTAGCACCATGAATTTGTGCCGCACCTTCGTTTCTCTACAGACAGGGTACTAACGGTAACAATATTTTCAACAAAAAGCCGACGGACCGAGCAATGAAGCTTATCAGGTCCAGGGCTATCGTCATCTTGGCGGTAATACGAGTAACACATGTATCACTATATCTACCATTGTTTGGTGCGACCGTTACACCCGGAATCGAGCCATGCCAAGTACCGGTACCTGGTAGGCATCATACCACGAGGACCAAAGGTAGTGGGAGCTCTCGTCTCCACGAACCAGCTAATGAAACGAAAGGTATATCTGCGCGCATCGGCCGTCACCAAAGCGACCCACTGCGTCTTTTCCTGCAGCTGCGCAGGCGAAACCAAGCAACAAACATGCTGATGCCCTGCTTAGGCAATGGAACAGCACGAACCGACACCTCTAGCGAAACCCCAACGGGGTGAAGGTTGGCCTTTACTTACAATTCGATCATAAATTCGCCGATGCCATCAAACGCGCCGGCGGGGAACAGGCTGAACTCGTTATCCAACAAGCCCCTGCGTCAGCACATCGCGCGAGGACGGTGTGAACAGGTTGAGTGAAGCCACCGAAGGTAGACGCCATAGCACAGCACTGTATATGACGCGCGTCAGTGACGAGGTTTTCCCAACATAAAGTAGCTTCAAAGAGGGAATCTGCACCAACAATCCTTTTTTTTTCGAATGAACTCGGACACTGAGGGCACTGAAATCTGTTTAAGGCCCCATCCACCTACTAAAGAGGCCGGGGTGCGTGCTCGTTCCCAGGACCCTGCTTAAGTTGACGAATCCTATTGCTGGTACGCCAAACGTTTCACCCAGCCACCCGGAACGCTTTGCCTCGTAAAACACTGTACGTAGGATATCGGCCTAGTCTTGGTGGGCGGGGTTCGAAAGACTGCACGGTATTGTGCAAGTTGAATATCGTAGACATGTCTGCTCTTGCGAAGCGTACAATGATCACGCTGAACGTGACCGGGGTGTTCGGTTTCACTTACAAGTGTTCCAGGGCTGGCGTTCCCGTGAACGTCCCAGGTTCTAGGGTGACCAAATTGTTGCGGTCGAGCGACCTGATTTCGCGCGGGTGGTGGCATCCACATACGGCGATGGCATTTCCGTTATATACTGAGTGGATTTGGGCTCATCTGTCGAGCATGGAAGCAATGTGAAAATCGATATGACGACGCATACATCTGTTTAATAATAGCCATTGCGACAAATCCGATTGAATCCCGCTCCGAAAACATCGGAAATTACGCCAAACTGAGCTACAGACGCACAATCCAGTATCCCATATTGGTGGAATAGATATCTAACCCAAGCAGAGTGTCATGTGTCCTTCCCTAAGCAGCGATCATGCTCTCACCCTTACCAACCGCTACCCCAGGTGTGACGTCCGAGCATCCTGACCAAAGCGCGATCAACACTGCAATGAACGTACGAGGCGTTCTACGATGGAGGTTCACCCTGATTGTTCTGAGGCTTCGAGGCGTTCTACGATAGAGGTTCACCCTACCTTTTCTGAGGCTCCTCACTTGAGGAGCTCCATACCTCACCCGAAAACAGACTTCAGCAAAAATCAAAACGCATCGTGGCGAATAGCCCCACGGCCCAAGTCTACCGAAACGTTTTTTTTCGACGAGTTGGGGTCAACGAACCCCGTCTTTTCATAAACAAAAAATAGCGGAAATGTGCTACCTCTATTGTAGAACGGGCCCTTCCCACTTTCGGAGCTCCCCACCTCACCCCCGAAAACTGATTTCATGCGAAATTGGTTTGCTTCCCGATGAGTTATCCCATGTCCCCAAGTATATGAAAACGTCATTTTTCGAAACAAGATTGGCATCCCGACAATTTCGGGTTAAGGAGCCCCGTCATTCGGAAACCCCTTTCAGCGGAAATGTGCTACCCCTCTTGGCACAACGCGTCGTACCCCGCTTTCACGCAGGCGAAACGACCCAGATAGACCTATGACGGAGGGGCTTCATCCGTTGGGGGGCAAGCGGTTCGGGATCAAGCAGCTGCGTCTACTACGCAATCACACCCCTCATGCGGTACTATATGCTGTCACGATATGTTTCCTTCTGCGAAAAACAAGATGTATACGGGTGCTCATGGCCGGTCGTGTTTTTGTCGGTGTTTCTCACAAGGACGTAAGCGACGCCAAGTCATCCAGCAGTCCGGCTGGCAAGGCGATAAGTTCATTGGAGAAAATCGACCTGATTGATCGCCGCGCAGAAGAGGCGATGGACGAGGATTAGACAGCGATTAACAGGCGTTGTACACGTGCACGGGTTTCACCTACGTACGGCGACTAACGTTGAGGGCATCCAGGCCCAAGGAGCGCGACCCTGTCGGTCCCGTTTACAGCGTTTACAGAAGTCGTCATCGTCCCTTGCGAATGACCACAACGCCGGAGACGGGTCGACCGCATGGCCTACCTCCGCAGGTTCGACCTGTCACCCGCAATGAAAGAACAAGCCAAAAAAAATACTGGCGTCAGGTAACCGACCGTCACTTTCGAGACGACCTGAGAAACCAGTCTTCCTGCAAACCTCCACAGAGCCATTTTGGACTACTCCAGTGCCATGCTCAGAGGTGCTGAAAACGCGGGCCGTTGCTGAACTAACATTCCTGCCCGGTTGCACGCTGCACGGTATACTGCAGTACCATTCCAATCGAACGTATGCTCCATCTTCGACGTTTTTTTGTTTTGGCCACCGTTTCACTTCCACCATCTCACAGTCACTCACAGCTTGCGCAGAGATGTCAAAGCCGGCGAAATCGTTGTACGCCAGGTCCCTGTCGTTTTTGTCGGGGGGAAAGGAGCGACGGGCAATGGTCAGTGCAAAAGACACGATCGTGTGCGTGGCTTTCTGGCGCTGCAGAAGGTGAACTGGCAGGTATCAATCGCGGCGACCCAAGACGGTCGTACTTTTAATTGTCACATCCATCGTAATTCGTGTTGGCCAATCTCCCAATTGAACCTTGTAAGGTCGCAGAGCACTCTAAGGCTACAACAAAGACAAGTCCCCACGGCAACGAGAGTGTCAAACATGTTGAGCCCATAGGTCTCCGTCCACATCAGAAAGAATGCTGGTATTACTGCCGGAAGATTGATGAAACAATTTTCAACAGATTTTCAGACAGACTGGGAATTTGTATTATGTCGGGTCCTTGAGACCAAATGGAGGTGCGGAGTACAACGAGAACGGAAGAAGATATTCATTAACAGGAATATCTCATGCATCCGGTAGAAACTGCATGTCCGTCGCCAGCAGTGCTATTACGGGGAACCATAGTAAATAGAACCTAACATTGTTAGTAAAACTACTGAAATTCATAGGTTTTTATGAGTACCGTAGGTCCAATTTAATATGGATCCCAGTAATACAACACGTAAAACACAGGTAAAAATGGTATTACCGCTTATTCGCCTACTTGATAGAACGTGTAACGCTAGCTCACGTGTCGATGACATGACCGTCGTTCGCCGCTACAGTTTTGATCAACGCTGAATTTTCACTATCCCAGGGGCCACTCCAGTTCTCGACTAAAGACGTCGACCGGCGGACGACATCGGCTGGTTTGGAACACATACCATTGCCGAAAACATCATCGCTGATTTGCATGGCTGAGTGATGCTGAGTCCAGTACAATATTGTTTGACCGGGGCAGCTGGTGGTGTACCGACGCTAGTACGCCAGACCTCATGGGTGGAATGCCCTCGCGAAGCCAACCACGCAGCGGACATGCTACTGCTTACGCCAAACTCATGAACCTCTCCCACCCCTCCGGCGACACGAGCGCCATGCAGGTGTCTCAAACAAGTATGCGAAGGCATCCCCACTCCGCTACCCATTTCAATCCGATGGGAAAAAACTGTCGTCAACACGTCCTTTCCAAAACGCTCGAGAGCACGACAGTGTGTTGTACCGTAATCGTCGATTTCATCCCCCTTTCCGTTACATTGGTTGTCTCAGAGCAGACATACTGCAAATATAGAAGTACGGGCATTTACAACAGGGCCCCAAGACCCAGCTTAACCAATGCGGCCTAATCTTAACATGAGACAACCCAGGGGGGGTCATCGACAGGGGTTCGTATGTCTTGAAGATGTGATGCAGTAGTAGTTGACTGGCCGGTAAGCACCCCGACCTATCTGCTTCTGTAGATAGCACTCATTCGGATCGACACAACAGTTGCTCTCTACCGCGGTAAACCAGCAACGTGTATTACGGGGGACCATAGTTAATAGGACCAAATATTGTTAGTAGAAATTGTTAAATATATAGGTTTTTATGTATACCACAGGTCCTATTAACTATGGTCCCCCGTAATAGTAAACAGGGAGAGTACAGCATGCCCCCAGAGATGAATCAGCACCCGCGGCGAACGAGGGGGTCGAAGGCGTCAGCGATATGTCGACGACAGGTTTCCGAGACAGAAGAGGGGTGGGGTGCGACAAGCATGCTGGGGCAAATAAATTGTCGCCGACAAAAATACTAGTGCCGCCGGTATTGATCACATGCGCTCGGAGACGTGATATACACGTGGTATGTCGTCTTTCCGGTTGATATGCCCACCGACGTACGGATCGCTTAAAGGGAATTTGAACAACCGAATACATTTCAATGGGTATTGATCAAAGCACAAAGATGTGTTGTGGTGCTGGTAGTAGGATTCATGCCGAAACGCTTCTGACTTCAGAGCAATGCCACCGTTGTGAGGGTGTCCTTTCCCGTTGTGCTCTCCGCACAGGATGAGACATGTATATCACCCGACCCACATGACTCGTGAGGAGTTTGTCGGAGCAACCCGTCCAACGTTTGTATGCGCCAAGTCCGAACAAAAATACACTCTACAGTTACCAGTTCCATCATACCAACCTAGCGTAGGTGTTCACTCAAAACGCTCACCAGACCACAACATATTTGAGATTGAACGTGTAGCCCCTGCCGAGGGATGGGTCACCACCAATATTCGTTCGGTTTGGCACAATGATTTGACGTAAACTTCACGTGTCCCCAAGGGGTAAGAATTCAGTTCTTCTCAGGGCCGTGGTTGGATGGTACGTCATAGATTATTTTACGCAACGAAACTCGAGAAAAGTCGCAGGGGTATCCTTACTGCTGTACCATGTGTCCACCAATCCACTTGAAATCATTTGAAAGTGAACTCACAGTTCCTCTAGCCCTTCAAAGTTTGCGAAGACGCCGGCTGGCAAAGCGGTTAGGCCATTGCCGGCAATATCCCTGATTCGGTGCGACGCCAGAAGCAGCAAGCGGCCGTCGGCGCAAGGTGGGTTCCCAGGTGTTTTCGAGGCTTTGTGCGGAGGGCACAAAACGGGGCACATATCTGCTCGGCACCACCTCGTTCGGCGAAAAACGTCTAAAAGTAGTGTAGATGTACCACTGCATTGCCAACAGGTCGAAGCAACACGATCACGAGAGATAAGAACCCCTTCCGGTCGACGTCATACGTTTAGCGATACCACGTGCCGCAGGCAGGGAGACCACCTATCGCCACGCTCTGGAAGGCCCACCAAAACACTCGTGAACAGGAAAAACCAAACACGCTACGTAGCCTAACGCATGCCATAGCGGGTTCCTGTGACGGGGTGGAACTCAGAAAAACGACGGGGCGGTGTTGGAGAAGTGCTCCCCTCGAAAGTTCTTTCAAATCAGGAGAGCCACAAAGAGCATGTGTCTGCTGTGAAGGACACGCAAGGCATCCCATGGAAGCTACAATGATGCAGCGTTTCAACCGGACAGTAACTATTGGCGCGCGCGTATGTGTTGCCAGCTCGTTCCTATCGAATATGCTCACGAATACACGCATCACAAGCTAATGTCACAAGCTTAGAGCCCACTCACAGCTCGCGGAGGGTCGTCAACTTGTCGAAGATGCCGGCCGGCAACGTCCCCAACCGAATGAACGAAATATCCCTGTCTCGTCAACGAATAAAATCCCGCTAGGATAATGTCCAATGTCCTCTTGTACATCGTCGAGGTGACGTGCGCGCCCTCGATTACAGTCGGCGATGCCAGAACACCTCGGACGCCGCCTAGTTTGATTGCATGCTGGGGGGAGCACCTCGTCAAAATGCGGCATCGACGTATACCAAACACATTTCATGGATTCTTGAGTGAGGACACTGCCCGGCAACAAGGGCGTAACAGCCCACTCACAGTCGTCGTAGCGATGGTGAATAATCGAACTGGTCGGCCGGCAAGCTGGCAAACTTGGTGCCCGCAAGACCCCTGGTTCGTCATAAAGCACGAGGCAGCGATCCAGTGATAACGTAAGTCAGGTGTTAGTCGTGAAACAAACACCCCGAACGCGCATGGCTTACCGATTCAGAACGCAATAAAAGACACTTACGTCATTGATATCTGATGGCCTACGAGTACTGCAAGAAATGTTCCAGGGAGAAATTCGTTTCTACAGCAGTAGACATTTTTTTCTATGACAATTAGCGCAGGCAGCGAGTGCTTTTGGTAGGAAAGCCGCTTGGGTTGGCAAACGAGTACAGAAACTACACATCCCATCATGCGCGCGACTGGGATATCGCACAGGATGCAAGTATTGGCTTCGACGCAGTTTTTTCGATCTCAGATTTTGGTTGTTCTCGAATTTTGAAGTTTCAATTCTACAGCTATGTGACTTTCGTATGTTGGTCGCGTTTGTGACGGCATAATGGGTCCCCTGTAGCAACTGGGGTTCTGGTGCAGAACTCGCATTCTGTCGTCGGTTTGCACTCGGTTTTCGTGGGAAACCAATCGATTGACCTAGTTTAACTCAACCGGTCCCAGACAACTGACGCCCCGACCTTCGCCCGGATTTCGTCCGCCTTCTACGAGCTTACCAGCTCCTCGTGCGCTAAGCACACATATACAAGCGGATCAGCACGATACTTGTTTGCTTCTGGGGGGCACTGAAGTCACAACCCTGCCTCATTATGACATTGCCAGCTTTCGACACTACTCAGCTCGCCGGGTTCCCGATAACGATACGAAACACTCTGTTGCGCAGGCACGAAACTCTCGGTTTCGCGAACCAGCCCGTATTTCAAGCCATGGTTAGATCGAAATCTCATGCCACGCCGGAGTGTCGCAAATATGTGTTACATGTACTTGGTGTACAATTCGCGTCGAGGGTCGCTGACTGCCGCTTCATTGTGCTGACTGTCCCAATCCGGAAGGTATCGGCTGGGGTAAAAGTTCGCACCCGCGTTTCGTTCCTGAGAGTGCGGGGCCTTCACCCCTACTGCGTTCTGCAGTGTATGTCTTCGTGGACGCCTCATGGACGCCATGTACGGAGATGCGCGCAAATTAATGAAGTCATCACTCTGACTCGTGAGAGTCCTGACACTGGTTTCCCGGTATTCAATCCCATTAGTTGGTGTAACACGTGCTGTAGACAAGAAACAAAAACAGGTTTCCCGCATGCCCATGATTGCCATCTACAATGAAACCATCAAACAACAAGTATACAGTGGATGCTATTTAGTAATAACGCTGTGGTAATCGACGCTCGTCAAATATGGTATCGAAATGAAAAGCGTCACACTAAAAGTCTACAGAGAGGAACACCACGCGTTGCGCAATTCATTGAGCACTCCTGCGTCTCGGGTGGAAAAGGACGTTGCGCAGGCCCTTCACGACAACGGACAGCCGAAACGACGAACTGATGAAGGCATGGAATATGTTGGCCGGGGAACCATTCGCAGGGCAATCAATCGTAGAGCACGCGGGACGTCGCTATTAATAGGCCGTCACGCCTGCCTAGCCCTACTGTGCACGAGACCAGAACTGTTTGGTGTGCGTTCTACAACGTGTGCTCGTACCGTTCACATAGAACCCAGCCACTCTACAGCTGGGGCACTGCGGCACCTCTCCCGGCGCACTCACAGTCTGAGCAGAGATGGCAGATAGCTGAAGGTGTTTGGCGGCAAGCTGGTCAGGTCAGATTGCCTCATGTCCCTGGCCCATCGTCAAGCACAGGAACGACCAAGAGGTATGCGTAGCGAAATATCGTTGGTACGTGTGTGCCGGGGCGTACAAATAAGGGGGAATTCGACCGCCGAACAAAGTGTGGGCATACGTGGCTAACACGAGTGGGTCGCGACGGTCGTGCAAGTACTGATTCTGTCGCGTGCAAACTGCGGCGCGTGCCCGCACAGTATCAACAAGTATCTACTTCGGAAAAGGAGGAATATCAAGCTGGAACACCATTATTATCGCGCATCGGAAGACTGCCTACAGAGTAGTCCCGCCGTAGAATACCAGAAAATAGCGTGGAGTAGTGCATCTCGTTCGACAGTGACATAGGGGACCACGAGCTAAATGCTACAATCTGGAGTATACATGAAGCCACGGCCGCTCGCCCTGAACACAACCAGACCGATAAAACGCGATTGAAAGCTCGCGGCAAATATATGATAGAGACTATTAACCGCATGTTTCGAGTCTCAGAGGTACACGAGGTACGTGGGAATGCGACGGACCACGAGCATAAATATTATGCGCCCGTATCGTACGCCTGCCTGAACTGCGGTTCGCACACTAAACTATTCCTCTCTTCTATAATGTGTATGTGTCCCTGTCGAACCGGGCACGATGGCATGGTATTGCAGCGTCTACTTTGCTTCCCTGTGTCGTAGGTACAGAAATGAAATCTCTCTGTAACCGACTAGGTGGGCAAGGATCCTCGTTGTGCTCGATGTCCACGGGTAGAAATGACGGTTCCATGTGAAGAACGCTCACGCATCCGACAAAGAAACGATCGAGACCATCTACATCGAATGTATGCCGTTGGAACATGTTGGGCACGTATCTGAGCAGAGTGCACTGATCCAGGCCAAGGACATAAGCGCGCAAATAATTTGAAAGCTTCCGGCTCTCGCCCGGCAGTTCGACATACAGCCCTTGCATATCAGATAGACCAGGAGGGCGCCGCCTGTCCCGGAATACACAGGTCATGACATCGAGATGCGACCCAACCGACGTGTAAATATGTATCACTTTCCAACCTGTTACGGTGTTGAAATCGGCCTGCCTCTTGCGCCTACTTCCCTTGCCTGAAGTCCTGAACATGTTCAGCCCGAAACATGAATCGCCAGCGTTTCTGCCAGAAATATGAGATACTTGCCCTCGATGGTGCCATACATTTACTCACTGGGATGGACTATTAGAAAAGCCATTGTGATATCCCGCAACGGTGAGTTATACCCGCATTCATTTATGACCCCCCCCACCGCTCACTCACAATTCACGTAGCGATGTCAAACCTTCGAACACGTCGGCCGGTAGTGTTTCGAAATCGGAAGCACGCAGTTCCCTGGTTTGTCGTGGGGGAAAATGTTTAGCGCGGGAGTCAGCAAAATTGAACCTCTCGATAGTTTACGGGGATGACCACAGAAGCTTCGTTCGGCTGATACGTTATCCAATCGTAAATGATTCGGTGAGGGGGCTCCATGTTCGCAGATACGCCCCTTCTGTGGAACGGGCAACCGCGCCTAGATCTCAGCTTGGACGTACGGTCGTAGTGACGCTTAAACGTACGGTCGTAGTAAAGCAGGAACCAAGAAAGAACCGGTTATACACCAAGATGTGAACTGTGGTTCTGCAGCCGTGCCCTTGGTGTCCGAACGACAACGATACGCCGCAAAAACACATCTTGCGGTGAGGGAGGCGAGGAACGGGGGAAAATCGACACAAGCGAAGGAAGATGTACCAAACAACGCGGAGATATTGCTACACATGTTGATTTGCATGAAAATCGTCGGGCACATGTAGAGAGCGTTCGCCTACATGAGTATCGGGGGGTGTCCACAAGTTTGATTTGTGGAGATCATTGATCCACGTTTTGACCACCCGGCTGGTACCGTGTCCCGATTCACTCACAGTTCGAGCAGGGTGGGCAAATTCTTGAAGAGGCCGGATGGAAGGGTGTCAAAGTCGTTGGTGGACATCTTTCTGTTTCGTAATTCGGCAGAAAGCGGTCGGAACGGAGGCCGTAAACGCAAGACGCAGGTCGTGATAAAGGAAATGGGGGGGGGGGGTGGCTCAGTAGCTTATTCCGCGGGCCGCGATCATTCTGGAAAACATCGTAACTATCACCCGCAAGGAAAGATCGTCACTGTCAGATTCTCCACCGGCGGCTGCAATGAACTACGGGGTTAACTACGCTTGCAAACGGATGCGTCGTGGTACGAGCGAGGTACTCTACGGTGGTACCGTTTATCGGGCGTTTTCTACTTCACCGCAATACTGGATTCGAGGCAACCTGTACGATGGACAACCCCAGGGTCAACGTGATTCGTCTATCTAAGTCAAAACAGGTTGACCCGCGCGTCAGATGTTTGTATGCTTTTTAGAGACTGCGGGCATTTGTTTTGGAACACCAGTCGAGTGCACGATTAAGGTACCTGCAAGACGGATTGCGGTGAGACTCGCAATAGCACGATACAGCCGGCGGCACAGAACTACTCACAGAGGTAGAACGAAGTTTATAAGCATCGGAGTTACCTTGTCTACAACTTAAGGGTCATCACGTTCTACGCACACAAGCCCAGCGTTGAACGGGGCCACAACGCACGGCAAGAGCATGTGAAACACACGATTTGACGGTCACTTATCCTAGGCATTGGATAGCTGTCTTTATCTCACGCTGCCTCACAGTTCTTCCAGAGACGACAAGCCGGCGAAGACGTCAGCCGGTAAAGTCTTCAAAATATTCAAGTTCAGAGTCCTGATATGGTGATCAACAGAATGGCGAGGAGGACGAGACACGTTTAGTTTTGAGTGTATTGACCGTGCTACGGCGTCACCGCACAGGCATGGAGTTGACCCCTACGCAATGCGATTGTTCCTGCTTGTCATCAGGGGCATTCATTATAGCCAATTGGTCGTTTGTACCTAGAACAACGGAACCAGGCATGCAAATCAACGACTTCATCGATACGCGACGGAACCAGTATCACAACGACTCGGGGCAGAATCTACATTCAGCCGAGTTTCGGAGACGAGAGCAAGGAGGACGACTGTATGTGATGAATGTACAAAATACTCTACCACGTACCGTCATAAACCCGCCGTATTCACATGCATATACGGAAACACAATCACGTTTCTCGAGCACGCGGTGGTACAAGCGTATGCTTCGTCGTGCGTGGCCAGAATGCAACTAACGCCGACAAACTGGAACTATATGTTATCCCAAAACTTCAGCAAACGTTCCGAAACACAGCGCACCTATTCCGAAACACGTCGACCACGCGCGGCCCACATACACGTATTACGGCGGACTTTACCCCTCTACCAGGCTAGACGGTTCAGGTGGGACCATGACGTAAGATGGGCGGACGCCAACGTCGGAATGACATCTCTCGCAGACACGGAGGGAGAGGGTACGCATACCGAGACGAAAAGCCTTGCGTAGGGACGATCATGTGGCCACCTTCTCGTTGGGGGTGTGTGCGTGTGCACGCCCAGAGTTCAGTCCTCGCATAGAGTCGGAGATACCCAGTCTATGAGTGGAAGTGTGTGTGTTTTTTTTCCCTTCTGGCTTCATGCGTTTCGCAAGGGTCACTCACAGTTCGAGCAGAGATGACAGCTTTCCGAGGTCTGGCAACGTGTCAAGTTTATTGCTAGTAAGGCACCTGAGTTTTTCGTGGAGGACAAATGCGACGAACGGGGGGGGGCAGTGCGCTTTAGCGGATGGAGTGTACCGAAGTCGCATGCCACCAACCGTGGAATGAGAACAAGCACCACAACGCCAAGATTTCTTTCTCATGGCGGTGTTGCTCCACAAATAATTCATTAGGGTGATAGTTGAATGCGACGGGATGAACAAGGTTTGAATCACGGACAGTATTGCGAAAGTCACACAATCGAGTTGGGCGCCGTCTGAAAAGGGACGCGCGGAAAATATCGTCACAAAACAAGGACGAATACCCATGTCTTAGCCCCGACCAGACAACGTCATACAACGATCGGCACTGCCTTCGTTTTCTGCCGACGCTGGATCCTGTCCCTGATAAACTTCTGTACCAATGCAGTCACGACTGACTCACAGAGTGAGCAGAGACGGAAAATAGCTCAAGACATCGGCTGGCAACGTCGACGATTGGTTACTGAACATATCCTTGGTTTGTGATGAAAAGAAACAGGCGGCAAAAAAGAGCGGTCGAGGCTAGCTGGGAGGCGTCAAAGCAAAATTACCTCACAAAAATGAAATACCAGACATGATATAAATAAGTCGTTCAGCGAACGCGATGTAATCAAGGTTCGCGCTGTCTGTAGAATTACCGTAGAAGACCGTTTCAAGAGTACGCAACGCTCCTGTTCAGACGCAACGATGCAAACTTTCTCTGCGTTTCGGCAGTGCATTTATTTTTCACTAACGATATATATATATCCAGTCCTTGACAAGCTTCTAGAACTGCTGTAGACACGACGGACTCACAGATTGAGAAGAGACGGGACGTAGCTGAACACGTCGGCCGGCAGCGTGAGCAACTGGTTGCGCGAAAGATCCCTGGTTTTGTGATGCAGAGAAGGGCGGCGAGCACGAAAGGTCGAGACACGTTGTTCGGCGTGAATCGGAGTAATCCCATCGAGTCTGATCGCATCGCAACGGAAGCACGTGCTACATTATGTGGCTATGTTCACCGTGAACAATAGTTTTAATATTTGCCTGAAACAGACACGTGTTACACGTGACCACCTGGGCTTATAAACGTCATGAATCACAGGGGTCAAACACGCAATCACGGTCGCTACCATACTAAGGTGGATATGAAGTCGGCGACGAAACGTAGACTCTCCGAACATGTCGTCGCCCTACACGAGTCACACCACAAGTATCCGCCGAACATGTCCGGGTCAGACGTGCACGAGCCCCGCGATACGTTGTTTGGCAGGCTTGCATACCTATTCAATAGTTCCCCAGCGGGGCAAGAGGTTCCAAGAAGCTGCGGGTGAGGGTCGATCTTAACCCTTCTAGAACCGCAGTCCCATATGTGGGGACAAAACACTCAAATTTCAAGTAATTTGTCCCCAAAACGGGACTGCGGTTCTAAAGGGGTTAACGAGGAGTGGTTTTCAGTTATTTTTAGTGTTTTCCCGAATTTTCGGTATTTTCCTATCGGAAAAAACAAAAACAAAATACCGAAATTTCGGAGAAAATACCGAAAAAAAAACTAAAAAACAGCCCTCGTGAAAGTCGACCCTATTTTTTCCCCGTAAACTGGCTATAGGCCCAGATACACAATAGCTGGTACTTACAGGTGAAGCAGAGACGGAGCACCGGCGAAGACATCTTCTGGCAAGGTCGTGAAAGAATTCTCCGAAACGTCCCTGGATCCGTGATGGGCAAGACGCGGCGAGATACGAACTCGGGAGCGCACGGTCAGCCGTAATAAAAATGTGTCGCCGCAGGGGTGAATGTGACCATGTGACCACTGAGCAACGCGATGTCACGTAGTGTTGTTGATCGGCTTTCGCATAGCCAAGGTTTACAACTCTCGTGCTGCCGCAATCTAGACATAATACCCTTAGTCATCTGCGAAATCACACACGCTTGTACAAACTGTGCCTACACCGGTTACTGGTATTGTATCCGGAGACTGGAGGGGGTGAAAACACCGACGTGAGACATTCGCCGCCCGACCATAGGAATACCACGGATAGAAGCACAGCCAGTCACGGATAAACGTACACCAATCCGCTATCTCGGATACCCTCTGCGCAGGTGCTGCCAGCCGGTCACACGACCCGTCAATATCCATTCGGTCGAAACGTCTCCCCCCTTCCGTGCAACCCGCCGACCATCTCACGCTGCTTCGCGCTCGGTGAAAGCACAGTCCGCCTGGTCCGTGAAAACTCAGCTGAAGAGACACATGTGTGAAACTAGTATGTTTCCCATGTTTTTTGTCCTCTCAGCTACGAGTGACTTTATATTATTTTTTAGCAGGTGGTACATCGCGGCAACTCACAGCTCGAGAAGCGACGGCAAGCCGACGAAGGCATTTGCCGGCAACGAAGGCAACCCAATCTCCGAAAGGTCCCTGGTTCGTCAGGGACCAGCGGACGAGAAGCAGGAGCCGGAGGTCGGTTGTTCGTCAATGACAACAAAGCCGCAAGAATGACCCTGATTACCTATGCTCGCTTTCGTTTTAATTGTAGATCTGTTTAAATTGTAGATCTGGAACTTGGTGATAATAGTATCCCCCATCTCCCGCACCAGGGACCGTTCCTACACCACATCCTCTACAGACCCCAGCAGTTGACGACGAGGTGAGACAGTTTGCCATAAAGTGCGTTCCTGCGTGCGTTGGCGACTGCAGCAGGGCTCTAAGCGCGGCGAGCAAAAGGGACGTAAGCTATTCATTGTCTTGAACTGTCTCCCCGGGCTGGCGCAACTACTTACTAAGCACCTGGGGAGGGCTGGCTGTGTTCCAAACCCAGGGCATCGGCACGTCACCATGCAGGCCCACGTACGTACATGACGAAAAAACAAGGAAATAGGCATCAGGGTGGTCTACATACCTACCTGGTATGTAGTATGCACATCTGTAGTTCAAGCTTGGGTACGTGCTGAAGACGCTGTTGAAGTAGGACTCTCTCTTAACTCCTTTAAAAATTCGGTACCGCTTTGTGGACAATCCAATCAAATTCCACGTAATTTTCCCATAATTTTCCCCTTAACGAGACTGCATGCAGTCTTAAAACTCACAGCTTTTGTAGAGATGTCAGCCCCTCGAAGACACCAGATGGCAGGGCCTCCAGAATGATCCGATCGAGGATTCTGTTAGAGTCGACAACCACGAGGGGGCAGCGAGACCAACAGCGATGGTTGAACCGCGAAGCAGAAGCAATTAGCGTTGCCCTGGAGATTGGACAGCTATTGCGACAATGGCTCTTGAAAACCTCGAATGGCCAACAGCTGCATTTGCTTTGCGGTTCGTCAAGAATTTGCAAAAATTCTGAAAGTGAAAAAGCTCGCCCCCAAATGGAGCGCGCTGTAAAACAAAGGGGGGATTGTACCTCGCCAAGAGAGAGAGATAGCCGGTCAGGGCTTGAATATGATCATATAACAGCGAGTATGTCGTTGGCACTCTACTCTCTACGACCTACCGCCGTTCATCCGGTCATACAAAATGTCGATGCTCACAGAATTTCCAAAGATGTAGCTTCCTCGAAGTCGCCGGCCAGCAAGGTCAAAGGATTCGCAGTAAGGTTCCTGGTTCACGACGGGAATAGACGTTGCAAAGCCAGAGATACCAGAAAAAAAAAACATGTGCGTAGGATCGGCCTCAGTCCAGCGATTGTGTGCACTTGTTCGGTACATCCCGCATCCGTTCAACACGTTGCAGTACGCATCGACGCCTCCCACTCGACAATACGTGCTGTACACTTGAAAAATAATTGGCCAAGATACCGGCCGGCCGAGTCCAAGTTGTAGCCGGAAGGCACGGTGCGAACACCGGTATTCCTCCGCGCAACCGTGATTTCGTGGCGTGTCACTCATGCATGTGTCCATCCGTGCCTCACGCGGACCAAGAGGGGATACATTGGATCCCCGACAGCGCGAAAATTTAGTGAGTAGTCCCGCTAATACGACCTTCACCCGAGGCGGCAAAACCGAAAACGCCGGGATCTTCGAAACCCACGGGGTGTTGTGGAAGGACAAGTCTGCTGTATGAAAGGCAAAGAGACACACAAACAACGATTGCCCCCGACAAAATCTTGACTTGGGTGCATGGAACAAACTACCTGGGTTGTGCTCGGGTGAACGAGCGAAGCGTCGTGGGTGGACGTGCAAGCCAGTGTGGGTGCAGGAACCAACATGTTTTTTTTTGTTTACTGGTAACTTGTTGGCATCTAAAAGCATCGTTGATGGAGCCGCTGCACTGCACGACTGGCACTGAGGAGGGGCGTACTCACAATACGCGGAGGGACTCTAGGCCCTCGAAGACACCCGACGGTAGGGCATCGACCTCGTTAAACCGGATGCTCCTATTGCAGCCCATTGACATGCCGGCGGTGGGGCGGCGACGGAGCGACCACGAAAATTGAACGTCCAAAGCGATTAACATGGCACCAAGCGCCATGAACAAACGTCACATATATATGACACAGTGTTTAAGAGATTCACTAAAGAATTTCATGGCGAGCCACCCAACAGCTTTAGCGGGAGTTTGTCTTGCAGTTTTAAAATCTTAAAAAGTCTCCTAACGTACAGACTGCAGTCTTCGTACCATATATCAAATATGCGAAAATATGTGTCCTACGTCAATCGTAGGTAGTTGGGCATGGCCCTGTACTGCGACAGGAGTGCGTCTCTGCATTGGTCGACTAGGTTTCACGGATGATAACATCCACTGCATTCCCCGATGCCCACAACTCGACTACACGAAGGAGCCGATGCTGCTGCAGTAGCGCCCCGCTCACAGTGTATCCAGAGGGGTGGCACCCTTGAAGTTGCCGGCCTGCAGGGTGAGGTCATTGAAGTCCAGAGTCCTGCATCCCCGTTACGGCAGAGGCGCAGAAAAAGCGTTACAGCAACGCGTGTAGACAGTAGTATATACTGATGTTTTATTCGATCGGAGCGTTTGGTTCAAGGCAGACTGACTGCACAATGTCTCCGTACGCTGCACTCCGACGTTTGTCAAACACGGCTCAGGAGAACATTACCATATCGACTCTTGCTGAAATATTTTTGTTATCTGTGTAGTGTCCAGGCCCACGATTCGACAGACTCTGGAACTTATTCAAGCGCCCCTTCTCCGTTAAGCTGTAGTGAGCCAAGGAAGTGGCCGCGAAGAGCGCACCAAGCAATCCGCCTCGCGCCGAGAGAAATGTTTTTCTTTTCTGAGAGGAGCTCCATTTCCAGACCAGCGATTTGGGAGGCCGGCGTACATACGTATCATACCATACAACACAAGCTTTGACCACAACGTGCTGATATGTAACGTAACTCAGTTCAAGACAGTATCTGACCTTGCGTAGCGGATACTTCGGAAAACGATTGCAGATACATCATCGCATATTCTCTGAGAGTCACACGGAGATCCACCATGCTGAGATTCGACAACGGACCTTACAACTCGAGCAACACCCTCGACGATATCAAGCGCGAGTTTGTTTACGAACCCACGACAAAAACAGGGCATGTGTATACTGCAGGCGTCGCTCACAGATCTGTTAGAGCCCCAAAGCCGTCGAGGAGATCGAGTGGCAGAGCGGTGAGGCGATTCCTGTTGAGGTTTCTGAAACAGCGAGGCGATCAAAACGGTGGGTACAAAGGGCAGTTCAACCCCCAGTCCTTGAGGCTGCTGAGGTATCCGTTGCAGGTGATAGAACATTTCCCACAAGATTTTGCAGCGATGATATGCTTCATTCGCGCGATCTTCAAAGTGCGATCATCCTTCGTGTCTCCCTACTATAGTACAAAAAACAGAAATACGAGGAGAGACAGCCTATCACACAATTCACCAGATTGGGCCATACCTATGCCGTTCGTCTCAGCCATGGTGGAGCGGTTTCGGTTGCCAGCCCTCTATGCAGCCGCAGAGACCCTCTAGGCGGGAACATCAAAATAACCATGTATTGGCAAAATTTTGATGGTTTCTGGAAAACACGTGCCATGGTATGCTACATGCTACGGTACACAGAGAGGGGGGATAGCAATAGGGTTGACAACTTTGGTTATTCTCATCGCTTTGTTCGTTTTGTGCCCTGGTTGTTTCGTGATCGAGTCGCAATACTGTTCACGCGTTTCAGCCTCGTTGAGACATCCAAACGACGACGAAGATGCCAGCGGGCATTGTTTGATCATGCCTCGTCTGTATGCAGACAGTGTAAACCCGCGAAACACGCTGTGGTACGTAGCCTCCTCGAGAGAGCGACACTCACACGGAGGCGATGCTGCTCCGTCCTATGGCGTCGAAACATGCCGCAAGATCATTCGCATCTTCGTCTCGGATTCCACATGATTCGAAGTTCCTTAAACAGACGAGCATCGCGCGGAATCGCACGGTATCGTTAGAGGGCGGCAGCACAAGCTACAATCAGGTAACACGAAAAATCAAGTTTGTGCGTACCTTCGCTGTCTACTATTCGCATCTCGACACAGGTTAGGTTAGGTGGAAAATTCGATCGTTACATTGGGTTCAGAACCCCAACCTGAAGCGAGGACTGCGCATTCAAACTTCCAAAAATGACATTAGCCAAGAGTTGATTTCTTCGCGATAATATAGGTACTAGACAATAGGTGCAGGTCCCTCCACCCCAGAAGGCGCAGTGACCAAGACTCGAAACTGATATATATATTCGTGCGGCATAGGTGGATGACATGGCGATAGCACATAGTTTAGCCCAAATTTTACGTAGCCCCTGCCGACTTTGTGGTGGTCTACATCGCTCTCGCACGAGGCTTAACCCTTCACAAAACCGGTCGACATACTATTACGGGGGGCCAAAGTTAATAGGACCAAATATTGTTAGCAAAAATACCGATATATATAGGTTTTTGTGTGTACCGTAGGCCCTATTAACTATGGTCCCCCGTAATAGCCATGACAGATCAGTCGACATCCTATTAATATCATGATAACAAGGTATCCTAGACTCTTGAAGAATAGGGGTATATCTTCGCCCAACGGTTCGCGAACGGCACATTAGACGGCCTTGAAAAGTCGGGACAGTAGTTTTAAAAAAGGAAATATTGTCGGTTACTCTTCGAGTTTATCAACGACCCCTCGGGTTGCTTCGCGCATCCACTGGGCCGTAACTCGTGTAAATAGGGAGATTCTAGATCGCAACCGAAAAGAGCAGTAATTTTGTCCAAAGTCGATTCCCACAGACGAGATAATAACACGGTTTCCCGTGGGTGGTCCCAAGATCTATGACGCCGGAGACCAAGACGAAACGGGTCAGGAATACGGGCGACACAGGGCAAAGGTTTCCAGTCACACAATGCAGCAAACGACAGTAGCAGCAGCCGCGGCAGCGCCCCCTTTGTTCGGGCGGACGAATTATACCAGCTCGAATCGTACATATCATTGCCCTGAGCACGCGTGTATCCGTGCCTGAGCCCTGCAAGGCATGCTCAGATTGCGCTGGCAGTCGAACTAGGCGGACCGGCAAAATATTTTTGTACGTTTTCCGTTGCAATGTCGACACACCACATATACCACTCTCGGGTTTCAGGCGAAGCATTTTTCGTAGAATCAGCAAACCAACTACCTGGGCGTGCAGCAACTGCAATGGACGCGGTACTATTTTTCCGAGTGTTGTTTCACGGATTGCATGACGCCGGAGTACCAGGTTCGCCAGAATTGGCAACCAAATTCTAGGCGTTTACGTATCAAGTAGTGGCATACGGCAAGTTTTTCTCTCGGGATGTTCACGATAGGTGAAAATCAACGCCTCCGACCGTTCAGCTACGGGGCGAGCTATGCGGAAGCTGCACGCAATAGACTCTGCACGCGAGTATGTCGTGTATTGTATGTGGTATACTTACAGGGATGTAGTTCCCGAGGTGCACACGTCATCCGTAAAACACCGGGTGTCTCCTGCCGAAAATCGACGCGGGGGGACAGCAGAAGAACATCAGACATCACTGAGAGTCAAACGGCCTAGGGACGATCCAAAACAAACATGCCCATCGATCATGCATGCGTGCCAACGACATACTTGGTATTTTCCTACCGTGGCGGCCGGTTTACAAATCCAGGGTGTGTAGCAGCCATATCTCAGGCATGGGGTCAGGAAAGTGGGCCTGCGTTTCGTGATGTAACCCGAATCACCTCTCCTCTTCGAAGAGATCTGAAATCGCGCCCAACACATAGTATACCCGCAATAACGCGCCTCCGCGAGTTACAAGTAAACGCGAGCTTCAGGCTTCGTGGTACGCACCGGTCGTGGCCACGGCCAGAAGTATGGGTGCCAACAACCTGGCGAACCTCATCGCGAATGATGCCACCTTCGAAGCGGCAGCCTGGATATATCGCAAAGAAGTCGGGACGAGAGAGGGAAGCGCTCTACAGTGATCGCTCGCTGTCAATATTGTTGTGTAAAACGTATCGTGAGCAGCACCGGTTTCATGTCGTCACTTGGTCTGGGTTGCGGCGAGATCTACTGTTGTTTTATCGGTCTTCGGCCGTGCGCGGGCAGCCAAGACGTTGAAACGACGCCGATAACAACGGAAACAATAGCCTTGAAAATGTCTGACCTTTTCGTATACACTACTGCGTGAACAGTACTACAGGTAGTCTCCGAGGGATCCACAGCACAGCACGGTGATCGACGTTTACCCGGATACGACTTCGATTGTTGCATTCATCATCTTCAAATACTCTGACGGACCGTCACCCGTTAACTCACCCGGTCCGGATGAAAGCCACGCCCCCAGATCATTCGAACGAATAAGGGAATGGGTTTGTCGAAAATACAATATTGCTTAGATACATCATGATAACCGCTCACCTGAACGAGAGGTGTTCGACGCTGTGCCGATAGCGACTTTATGTTGAACGTTGCTGTCGAGCTGGGCCCGTAACACATCTGGGCCGAACGGCGAACAACCGTTGCGGGCGGTGCGATTGACATATACAATATATATCAGGGTTGATTTTAAAAACGCCATTGGCAACGCAGACGGGCTGGATATGTGGGCATCATCAAGGGGCGTTTGTCGTCGGCGGCCGGGACGATTCACGTCTATCATGAACTTTATGCTGTTAATCGTCAAAATACCCCTCATAGGCTCGTCTTCATACAATACATTTGACTACAACGTGAGTATGTGTCTTCCATCCCTCACCGGGTCTTTTGAGCTATGTTTACGTTTATACCGTAAAGCCTCAAGGCGACTTCCTAACCCCCAGCACACCCAGTCGACCCGAGCGATAGTATAGGCCGGCTGTACCTGACGCCGACCGCGCTCCTCGTCTGGGCAAATCTGGGTAAGAGCAGATTACCGCGGTGCGTAAAAGTTGAGGTGCTTCGGCGAAGCAAAACCCCTTCTTGCGCTGGCAATACCAACACCCAAGGTCGTCCTCGATTAACAAAGGAACCATTTGCCCTAAGCAACAACTTTCTGTTAATCTGTACAGTGCTGCTGTCAGGCGTTGAGATGGCCGAAGGCCATTTGGGGTACTGGGTCGTCCGAGACCCCACAGAACAGTAGGCCCCAGTGGAGGGGGCCCCAAGGCAGGGAGTAATCGGACTATGGAGTAATACGGGCTATTACACGGAGTAATTAGGGCTGTTACACGGAGTAACAGGGTGTCGGTACGAGGAACTCGTTAAACCGTCAGTGACGTCGGTTGCATGCCGAACAATGGAAACCGAAAACCCCATTCAAAGGAGAAAAATTACATAACAACATACCAACCCAATCCGAAAGATGAAACAAATGATGTACATAGTGAAACGATATTTAAGTTGGCACAGAAGACAGAAGGGAGGTAGAGGCAAGTTTTAAATATTAAGGGACAGTTGACGCCAGCTATTTTCCAATAAAAATGGCTGAAAGAACGCGAACAGCGCGAGCCATGTTCCAATTAAATCGCTGTATTAACGGGAACCACGGGAACCACGCGAAAATCACGCCGCACACAAGCAAGGTGAAGAAAGGCACAACTCGCAGCTGGCACACCCATAGTCACGAGACGATTGACCTTCGATCTCGACATGCAATCCATCCATGGTCAACGAGCTTCGTACCGGGCAAGGCCAATGAGTGAAAATTATGGCCTCGGAGGTATCATCGGCATCCGCGGTCTAGGGGGCGAGAGGTTACCCGCGGCGTCCTACGCCCTTCGTCAAAACTTTCAAAAAGTTCTATTTTGTGCCAACGCAGAGGAATCGAGAGTATTTGTCGTCTGTTTTCCACACACCAGCTGCCAAATATGTTTTTAGGAGACGCCTAGCCCACCCAACGTCACATATCACCGACCGAAGTGTGAGAACTGTGATACTATTAATAGTGTGGGGTGGAGCCTCTAATCAGCACGCTTCATTCTGAGTTCGTGGCGTAATCGTTGGGTTTGTCGATCGATGTCAAACCTAAAAAAATGGTCGACTTCTTGGTGTCGGAGAGGGGTCAAAATTTGTAGTCGTCTGTCTTGCACAGACGAGCGCCAAAATGTTTGTTCTATCAGACGCCTGGTCGGCCCATGCCACATATCACCGACCGAGGTGGGAGCACTGTGACACTAGGGTGGGTCGGAGACCTTAACACACAGCGCATTACGTTCAGATTTCATGACGGTATCGTTGGTTTTGCCGAGGATCTCAAAAAAGTTGCCTTATGTCAATGGGAATGACTCCAGTGCCTGCCAAAAAAGGGGTTTTATATACATTGCGCGGCGCGCAATTAAAGTCCGCGTGAGCTGTCCCGTGACGTAAAAAAAAATGCCGGAGGTAGACTTGGTGCATGGGTCTCCTTTTTGTTTCCGAGGCTTTCTTCTTTCAAGAATATTATGAGTGATCCCATGTTGCAGATCATGCTGCACATTGTCGGATGGCAAGAAAAATAAAAATATGGAATGAAGCTTAACCCAAATGAAGTCGAACCGAATTCCACGGAGAAATAAGCTAAAAAAGGACTACGCACGGATATACCGGGTATGCTACTTTTTATGTTGTACCAGTCCCAAGTACGAAAATAGGTATTACTGCTACCAGGTACCTGGTAATATATAGTATGCTGTAAAAAAAAAACTTTTCTCTTTCCTCCCATCCTCCCGGTACCTGAACCCAAACACCTGAACAGCCTATTATTAATAATACCAACCGAAGGATCTCTTCTCCCAGATTGTATAAGGTCCTCTTCTTCTATTTTGATCTGACTATTTAACTTTTTTCTTGTTCCTCTGTCCCTTATATTAGTCCCCTTTCTTTCAAGGAACGTGCATGTCGTTCCTGTCGTGTCCAGGATGAAGGTTGTCTACTAATACGGGGGACCATAGTAGTTAATAGGACCTACCAGGTAGGCACAATTCGATGCGAGTCGACGAGGGAAGAAAAGGCTGAAATCTTCTCGCGATAAAAATGAAGGCACGTACCGTAGCGGGAAGGGGGGAGAAGAGCCTGCTATGTGACCCCGGATCTGAGTTACGAGTTGGAAGGAGAGAGAGAAGAAGATGTGCGGAGATAATAAATGGGATGAAAAAAAAAAAAAAAAAAAAAAAAACAGGTATGGTATAGATAAAACCTACCAGGTACCAGGGTATATATTTACCCCTTTTTACTGACAATATTTGTTTCTATCAACTATGGTCCCCCGTGATATTATATCAATACATTTTCAATACTGCTGTTCTTCATTAAAATAATAGTACATGGCGAGCAGGCGTCCTCGGTGGCTTGGTAGGCGGTCCCCGTTCCCATCAAGATCAATTTCGTGGATTCAAGTTTCACCGAGTGCATGCTTGTAAGGCCTTTTTCTTGCACATAAGAAATCATTATTAGCGGAAAACGCGACAGCGTGTGTTGGCTACATTCGATGAAAATGGACGAGCAGTGGGAATTAGTGCTGAAATGAACCCTATGCGCGACAAAAAACAAAAGACACGTAGCGGGGGGGGGGAAGGGTAGACACCTGTGACCACGGCTTGTCCAGCAGCTCGTTAAGGGTAAAACATTCTACGGGCTAGGCTGGAAAGTGAATGTGAAGATTAAAAAACAATACTCCGAGTAAAATGAATAAAATGCTGTTCATATCTCTTTTTTTGCGTAGTTTTGTGACCAACGAACCTGTACCTGTTAGTCTTGTCCGTTTTGCTTTTTTTGCGTTTTGCCCTCTGCTTCTGTTTTTTTTTTTTTTTTTTTTTTTTGCTTCGCTTCATCTTTTTTTTTAGGTTTTTGTCCGCAGTGGTGGAGGGCGTATGCTTGTCTTTTGTTTTTGCCTCTGTTTCACTACCGAGGTATTTCTTCCACTCTCAGACTGATTGGAGCCTGTCCTGCGACCACGGACTGCATTGCATTGTGAGTTAGTGTGGGAACAACAACAACAACAACAACAACAACAACAACAAGAACAAGAACAAGAACAACAACAGGAACAGGAACAACGACAACAAGAACAACAACAACAACAACAGCAACAACCTGGTATCAATCTTCCCTCGGTCTAATACGATCGAAGAATCGGCATGAACACCGGTTGTACTGGATGTCGACGGATAGAGTGGACGGCGCAATAACGCTTCAATAGAAGACAGATACGAAACATCCTCACTTTATATGGAAAATCAAACGAAACCGTGAAACAACATTTATTTGATGGTACTTGATAACAGGTAGGTGGCACTTAATACGGGAAATGAAACGAAACCGTGAAACAACATTTGATGGTATTCAATAACAGGTAGGTAGCTTTGCGACAATATTACGAGTAGTATGGTAAGGGTCATTCTTATCGGAGAGCTTTCAAGGTCATTCTTATCGGAGAGCGTTTTCCCCAATTTTTCGACATTTGTTTCGCGCAATTTTTCAATTTTTCAATCTTCCATATTTTCCTGTTTTTTTCCCAAATATTGGAATGTTATCGAGCTTGATATTTTTGGTTCTGGAAAAATTAATAAGACTGACAGAACGCCTCCGTACATTAATACATATCTCCAATTATTTCCAACTTTGGAAATTATGGAACAAACACTCTCCGCTAATGAACCTATGTAGAAAGAAGATAAACGACAATGGACCGACCGTACGGCAAGACCTCAGGAAGGATCGAGCGAATTTCGGGCTGTACCCCAAAGACTGCTGCTGGGCGATACCGGGTTTAGTCCTGGAGTACAGCCCCGGTGAGGCATATGCATCCGCCGCAAAACTGTTGTGCTCTGTGTTGCACCGGGTGTCTGATAGTACTTGAGCTCGCTGATGTGGTACAACAGACCTGAATACTGCTGCTGTTCTACAGCAGTAGTAACTGCTGTAGTATTCAAAGGTACCCCTGTTCGACTTACATGTAACATCCCTCCAGTCTTTCGCGATGATCACTACAAGAGGCGTTCGTTGCAACGCTTGATTTCGGTGGTCACAAGCTGGAGTGGCGGTCCCTCTCCCGAGCGGCTAGCGTGCGTGCGCTGTGGAGCGTGACGTTGCCGCTCTCACTCTACGCCAGACACCCCCTGAGGCCGTTTTGCAACTGCTGTCTGTCCTGTCTGCGTCCGCGTCGTCAACTGTTAATACAGCAGCGATATTGAGGTACCGTATTGAGCTGCGACATGAACTATTAATATCAATAGTGAAATGTGGTCCGTCTATTAATTTCGATTTCCAGTAAATTCCAATTCGGTTTCCATATAATAAATACCCCGAGAGACGATTCCATGACATAAGCCATCAAAAGCCCCTGTTTCATGGGCATCATCGGGTGATGAAGCGAGTAGAGAGTAGGTTGGCCGTCTTCGTCCCGAATAACGCAAAAAGTGATACTTTATACCTGGTACCTATTAATAGTAGAGTTTCGTTTTTTTCTCATCACTTGTACTTTCCAGCCAACACCTATAAATAGGCCCATTCTTACTACCGGAGGGGGGGTTTTTCCATAATTTCCGAAGTTTTGAAATGATTGGGGCATTTGTATCAATATACGGGGGCGTTATGTCACTAGCCGTAATTTTTTTCAAGAAGCAAGAAAATCAAATTTGGTGAATTTTTTCATAATATTATATTTTGAAAAAAAACGGCAAAGCATGGAAGATTAAGAACTTGTGCGGAAAACATCTGGAAATTATGGAAAAATAGCTCTTCGAGGAGTTTGAACTTCTTCTGCCATCATAAACATCATACTGTATTAATACCTGCATAAAATTTGCCCCACTACATGCACGTACGAACTATGGTCAATGGCCAACCACCTCTATCGCCCCGGTGGTTCAAGTGGTTAACCTCGAATTCTACTTGTTTGAGTCCTGGGTTCGAGCCCTAGGAGGGTCGGACTTTGACTTTATTTGCAAAAATAAAAAAAGGGATTCAATTGTTGAGAGCGCCTTGCAGCGTGGGTAGGCACAATTCGATGCGAGTCGACGAGGGAAGAAAAGGCTGGAATCTTCTCGCGATGAAAATGAAGGCACGTACCGTAGCGGGAAGGGGGGAGAAGAGCCTGCTATGTGACCCCGGATCTGAGTTACGAGTTGGAAGGAGAGAGAGAAGAAGATGTGCGAAGATAATAAATGGGATGGAAAAAAAGAAAAAAAAAAAAAAAAAAAAAAAAAAAAATGGAGGTTTCGCCCTCAGCGATTTTCTGGGCACTCCTTGGTCACAGATGCCGTCCCTTTTGTTCCCCCCCCGGTGCCCGCCTACCCACAGGGATAAGCATTTCCCACTGCCGGTAGACGTTCATCGAACGCTGCTATTAATACTGACTTTGTGTAACTCGCGATTACCCCTTTGCGCTTGTCATGCTAAATTTCAGGGAAAAGTGCCCAAATAAATGCATGCACTCTCGGTGAGGAGACTCGATCCCACCAAATGGATCTTGCGGTAACATGAATCGTACTGATGATGATAATATTACAGGGGACCATAGTAAATATAACCGAGTATTGTGGGTCGGACATTTGACCCTATTTGCAAAAATAAAAATAAAAAGGATTCAAATGTTGAAAGCGCCTTGCGGCGTGGGTTGGCACAATTAGATGCTAGTGACGAGGGAAGAAAAGGCTGAAATATTCTCGCGATAAGAATGAAGGCACGTACCACCGTAGCGGGAAGGGTGTAGAAGAGCCGGCTATGTGACCCCGGATCTGAGTTGCGAGTTGGAAGGAGAGAGAGAAGAAGATGTTCGGAGATGATAAATGGGATGAGCAAAAATAAATGAATAACAACAACAACAACAACAACAACAACAATGTCAGTTGAAATAGGGGGGATATATCGGTTTTTGTCTGTACCGTAGATCCTATTCTTCACGTACGGTCCCCCGTAAGAAGAGTAGGTTTTCGATCCACCGACCCACCAGGGACGCACGTATGGTACCGTATGTATGCCGGACCAAACGGCTTCACGTGAGCTTGGTCTGCGGGGCCGGTGGTCCACTACTATGCGTACGACATTTGTCCCGCTTCCACACGCAACTCCCGAAAAGAAATCCTGGCCCAGTTACGTAGTGCTCCCACACCTCTCTTGCTTGCTGCCGCCCTCAAAAAACAAACGTTACAATCTTCTTGTGCAACACACACACACATTCTTTCGCCGATACGTATATAGAGCCTGCCTCTTTCTTCCAACTAAGTGCTGGTGGCGCCCCACGAAGCGTGCGCTTGCCCGCCCAACCGCCGAACACATCGTCTTCGAGGTGAGCAGGGGAGAGTGGCGTGTGGAGATACATCTGTTTGATATTGTGCCAGATAGATGCCATGCTACATTTCCTATAGCCTACTATGATGTCTGCAGAACGTCTACCACGTACAGCGCAGGCGCAGTGGATATATATATGCAAGGTGAGTACATTCCAATGAGGGCATAGAAAACCGGTAGTATGGGCGATCGATCAAAAATTATCGTTACAGCCGTAATATCACACACGTCTAGCAAATACCAGCTTCGACTTAATCCTCGACCTCACAGATGCTGTTTTTGAGCAGCGCGGGGTGTGGAAGCATGCCTGCTTTTGTGTTTCGACGGCATGACCCATTTAAAGGCAGGAACTAGACACAGCGGCACCAAAGGGCGTGAGGTGGAATATGTATGAGCTGCTCCAGGCTGTTTGTACGATACGAACTACCTTCCAGCATAAAAAACAAACACCTTACCGTACCAAGCAAACAGTTAAAACGCGCACAGTCCCCTCGATGTAGCACGGCACGACCGATGGGGGTATCACAATTCCCAGAGCATTCCACGGGACGTCTTTTTGAATCCAGGGCGATAACACGAACACGTGGGAATCAGTTACCCCGGGACTTCACTGCATGTCCTTGTACAGGATTTGGTTACCGCGGGACCCCCGGGGACGGGATATTGCCACGATGGGATTCCACAGGATTGTATATTGCGGGATCGGGCCACCGCGGTACTCCTCGGGACGGGATCCAGCCACGACGGGACTCAGCACCGAATCTACTCCAAACGTCACCGCGGACTTTACAATTTTGTACCTATATAGTACCGCGTTTACAGTGCCACCGCAGTTTGTTGAACGCTTTTATTACGCAAAAACGTTTTGGGAAGCAACATGAAGCAAACGTACAACAGAACGGAACGCGGAACCTGACGTGTGCACGTGCATGCGAACAAACCCTGTCATAATTCCGCCATTTGTCGCGAGGTCGTCAACGTTTACGTGACAGTGTGTGAGGGATATATTGTTACTCTATTTATTTCCAGAACTCGGGATATCGTCAACTTTGCAGGACGCGCGAGATTTTTCGGGAACGGGACATATATATCCATGTGTATTGTACTGGTTCAAGGGTACGCCCATTTTCACTACGTACCGCGTTTATTCCCTTTTTGGGCTGCGGTCTCGTTGTAGGAACAATCTTGTGTGACTGTATCACCTACAGAGCGGTAGGGGTGAGATATCGATCGTTGGATTACCCACCCACCCACCCACCCACCCCGGGTATTCCTTTTGGCATTCTCCCCCCCTAACTGAACGGCGGAAATTGTAGGACGTCGGTACCCGTTTCGAAATTACAAAGAACATAGTAACCTCGAAGCTGCAACCGTACGAAATTCGGCCAATCGCTCGCACTATTACGGGGCAACATACGATACAGTAGTAAATAGGACTAAATTTTTTTTTTTCGGGGGGCCATGGTTAATAGGACAAATTTTGTTTTCAAAACAATATTGAAATATTTAGGTTTTCATGTATACCATAGGTCCTATTAACTATGGCCCTCCGTAATAGTAAAAATACGCATGCCGTTTTGGTATATTCCGTAGGCGCTATTGGATGTCTGCTTCGATATTGTGGCTACGCATAGGCTACGTTGGACATTCTGACTCCTCTACCGTGTGAAGGGAGAAGAGACCCTTCGTTATACGATACATGGAGGGTTAAGGCGCGGTGTAAGAATGAACACTCATTCACGCGGCCCAACAAACTTCGTGAAAGCATCAAAACTGTGCCTATTTCGTGTGGGAGACTTGCACCCGCCAGAAAAAAAAGAAAAAGGTACACCGGTAGATGGGCAGGAGGAGGAAGTAGATTCACAGATGAACCCTCGCGGGGCGGGAATATAGAGTAAGACGCACGTAGTGCAAGACAGTACAACATGTAATGAGGGACTGGAAGGGTTCGAGGAGGAGAGGAAAATTGACGAACGTGGCATGGAGAAGTTTGGTACACTAAGATAATGGCGAGAAAAAGATCGAAATCCTCGAAAATAAATACCCGCCACAAAAGACGAAACAATAAGGGGATAAGATTCGCAAAACGTAGGGATGAAATACTTGGATACCATTTTGTTTATTGTAGGTGTCTTCGATAGGAGTAGGAACCGTGCGCTCCGTCCGTCTCGAAGACGACGCGGGGTCGGTGTTCAAGTGGTTTAGGCGAGCAAACAGATAAGTACGTCAAGCCCCCTCATACGTTATATTTTGTATAGGTTGGGTTGGCGTTGGTTAAGACCGCCGCTGTAGAACATGCCGCCGACTACGTGAGGTGGAGAACCACGGTACCGCTTTCGTGTTTTTGCTTCAGAGGTCACAGCTGGTGATTGAGTCATAAATCAGAGTTGCGGTGTGGAGACTCTTTACTCCGCACAATGGGATGATTGCACAACTGTTTGGTTTAGGTGAGGCACCCTGGACGTAACCCAGGCAGTTTTGTGTTCTCCTATTGCTGTCTTTGAATGTCGCCACACCGGAAAGTAAATGCACTCTTTAAAGCAGTCATTCATGTGCAAGCCCGCCTCACAAGGGCTCCCTTGGAAGATGCAGGTCACCTTTCATGCCACTCGATAAATATGTCGCGGCGCTTTGCGCTTGGTGCACGCAAAGCCCGCCTGATCGGGGGAACCCCGACGTCTTCCGTCTCGGCATTGGGACGCAAGGACCTATGGACATACATATATCACCATGCATCTTGCCGAGAAGACCTCCCGCCCACCCTCTACCGTAGCACCAGTCATTTTTCTCGGAACCCGTTTGAGCGGCAACGGGATATCATTCTTGCGGAGATCGTCCCGACGCATGCCCTGATTATTTTGGCTACTTGACAAGTTACAAACGACCACGGGTTGCACAGGGCGACACGCGTGCTGCTGTCAGCTGTAGACCACGCCGCGTAGTGCAACTGAACGATTGCGCATAACGATCAACGCAAGGTAGCTGCTGCCAACAACCAGTTTTGATGGGCACTATTTCTCTTATCGTTTTATTTACGTTTCTTGCAGGAGATCGTTCCCAAGGCTTAGCCATGCTGTTCCTTAAGCTGTTGGCACTCCTACTCTCGGCCGTGGCTACTAACGGTGAGTACCTTGGCTTGTAGGGCTCGAATTTCTTTTTTTTTGTTTTTTTTGAGTCGTGTATCGAATAACTGCCTAACGACGGGTTTGATTCATTATCCCGTTTACATAGTCCACCTCTTCTTCCCCAGGAACAAGCTCGGAAGAAGAGAAAATAACAACAAACGTTTATTAAAAAAAAGGGAAAGAGTGTAGGGTAGGGGACCACAAACCAGGAACGGCAAAGAGTACAATACAAGAGCATGCCTCTCTATGCTTAATTCAACAAGGAATATCGCGATGGTTGAACGAAAGCTCTTCACAGGCAACGGTCTTGAAAATTGGTCCATATTATCGTTCCGTTTGAACAAGAGGCACGTTCGAGCATGTGGAGGTGTGCTACGCATCTGTGTTTTGTCGGGTTCCTCATGTTCGTAATTTGTACATCACGAAAACCAACATTTCAACAGATGTTGCCGGTGCCTCCCGGCGGCCGAACCTATTAATAGTGGCTAAACAGACCTGAAAAACAAATAAAAAGTAGGATTAGGATGCTTTGTGATTGCTGAAACATAAAACGAAAGTACTCTCTTAGTTGCGAACAGTCTCGACTGCCGGAAAATGGTTGGCCCAAGCATATCGCCTCTTGAGCACCGTCGTTCCGCTCAGAGGTACCTCTCCATGTTTCCCGTTCCTCCCGGTAATAACATGATCGTGCTGTATCAAACCCCCTTTGCTAGTAATCAATATCAAGTTGTGCTTTTAGGCTCGCGTGCATAACATAACCGCCAGTTCGATGGAGCATGGGCTAGTTGCCGGAGGCTGACCTCTAGGAAGTTCCTTACAGTGTTCTTACGCCAAACTCCATTTCTTTCGCCCAATCCCGTTTTCTCTCTTGATCGAACGGGTCGCAGTTGTAGCGCCCGACGTTATGGAGAACGGGCAACCTCTCTGCCGCAGCCGCCACCTGACCTAGCTCAACCGTACCGATACGCCCGGGGCACACGTCATACAACGGTCTCGACTTCGACATCATTTAGATGAACAGTTTGTGGGGGCCAGACGCGATGAGATGTGTTCTACGATAGGGGTTCACCGTGCATTTTGTGAGGCTCCTCACTTAACCCTTTTAGCACTGCAGTCTCGTTTTGGGGACAATTGGGGACAAATTACTTGGAATTTGAGTGCCTTGTCCCCAAAACGGGACTGGAGTTCTAAAGGGGTTAAGTAGCTCCATAACATACCCGAAAAAGGGCTTCAGCAGAAGTTAAATGGCATCTCGATGGATAATCACATGGCCCACGGATATTGAATACGCCATTTTCCATAACAAGATTGGCATTCCGTCAATGTTGCGTTCAGGAACCCCGTCATTCAGGAAAAAATGTAGCGGAAATGTGCCACCTGTATCGTAGAACGCGTCATGACAGACATCGGCCGAGATATAAATCGACTCGTTTGGGTTGAACCGTGTTCTTTCACTGTACCTATGAAAACGATAGGAAATGCAGCCTACGTTTTTGTGGGGCTTCTTCCTTGGTTCAAGACGACAGCGGAAAATTCGACTGTGAAAATTGTGCACTCGTCGGACAGACTACATGGTGATCTAAACCAGATTATTTCGAAGCGAATCGCTTCCCCGGTCTTGTAGGGTCTGGCGCGTGCTGTCGAGTGGGACACCCCCATAATCTGATTTATCCAGCACGTCTTTTCCTGAGTTGGATGAGTATCAGGCAAATCCGGCAAGATCTCCCGCAAACGACGGGTGAGGAACTAGGTGATACAGGGAAAATGTACGAAAATCCCTGACCCCCGCAGGCGTCTTACTCTGAGATGGGTAAAAGCGCTGAAGGTTATATTTCCAAAACCTCATGGCATCCAAAGTTAATCAGCGCGTAGCTCCCCATCGGAGGGGCAACGTTACAGTGAGAGGTGTCTTCGCAGAGAAAATCGCGAACCTAAAACCGTAACACCTAGTGGTAGGGTTGCGTGGTCGCGTCGCCGATTCGTTGAGTTCCGCCAGTCTCTTTTTCACAACCCGTGGACGAAAACCTGCTTCCTTCGTTTCGTTCGTTACGTTACACAGGCATGAACGAATGCTTTTCGAGTGGTGCGTGCGCCCCTGGAGCTACATCCTTGTAAGTATATGTCACGTACACGACACAACAAGCAACACAGCTATTATTAACTGCACATAACTGCACATAACTGCACATAACTAACGGGTAGGCTGTGGCAGGGGGGGGGGGTGTTACAAATCTAATCTTCCTTTTGGCGAGGCTGTCGCAGAATATTCGCCCAATGTGAACCGTGGGTGAGCAGTTCCACCACCGTTGTATCGTTGATCCCAGTCAAACCAACGCAATCCTGCATTCCATGATCCTGGCGTGAACAATTTGAAGATACGCAGCAATTCAAATGGTTTGCCGCGCCTCGATATTTGTTTCGCCGATGCCACCGGGGGGGGGGGGGGGTCGTAGGTCGCTTCGGTCTTCGACTATTCGTCCTTCAAGGGAGTGTGCGTCAAACCTATATTTCGCAAGCACGGCCGCTGCCTAAATTAACTAGACTGTTGCCATATGTACGTGCGAAGCGTCGAGCTTCTTGGGGCATCTTGGTGGCAGCGGTACAGGAGTAGATTATTTCGCTGTAAAACTCTATGCTTGTGGTCCGGCGTGTTCTCGATTGTAAGCACTTCGTATTGTGTCGGGCCCACCATCACCAACCTAGGTGCGTCTGGGGTGCGGGTTTATTCGTCTTCAAGTGGGGTCATTTCGCGAAACGGCTTCTAAACATCGCTGGCCGTTTTGTCGCAAAGATACGCAAATCTTTCCCGGAAGAGGACGGAGCGCGGAGATGCCCTTATGGCGAAGTCGGGAGCGATAAACTCCCCCTTTCTCGCCTTGTCTTCACAACCACTAGGGCTTGGAGTATCAAAAGGCGGGCGACGATGTTACTGTCCTGTTGCATACCAGGGGTACCCTAAACAACAGAAAACGGCTCGTGCGGGACATTTTCATTATTCCCATCACGTGTGGACATGCTGTCCATCGTATTTGCACTTTGTTTTTTTTAGCCCATAACCAACAAGCGCGGGGTGGAACCTCGGGGTAATGCCCATTTGTGGTTTGCTTCAAAACGAGTTGTCGTCTTGATGATGCATTGTTTGGTCGCCATGCCGTTTTTAAATATCGCCGTCCAACCTCGCATGCGCTGCTCACGGCCGAAGGGACCTTCAATTCTGCGAACTCACAAGCGAGGATGCGAATGACCTCGCAGCATGCCTAGACAGCGCCGGACGGGCCAACATCGAGGTCTTGTGAGTAACCCCACCTGTGAAAGGTGCCACCCCACGTTTGGCCGCTTGCGACTGCCCTTGCGAATAGTGTTGTTCTAACCCGTGGCGTCCAATGCAACGTTTGGGCTGGGCAAAATAGTATTCTTTTTTAGTCGCAACGCTGCTGGGTACATGTTCAAGAATGTCCATAAGCGTCAGGCCATCAAAGTATGGGAACCTAGTTTATCAACGCGAAATGCCGGCTATATGTGATACCATATCATGTATTGTTGCTCCCTTGGGCATAACCATGCGCATTGTAGTGCCGTGTCCCAGTTTCACAGACATTGACCGATAGATCAAACTTTAGCCAAGGTGCCGAGATCTCTACTCATATCGTTTGTGGCATCAGATATCGCGTTCTATGGGTGGTATGCAACCATGAGGGTGCACGTCTGTGTGGCGACTTCGCCGGGTCTACGAAACGAAGCCTAACCTAGAGAGTTTGCGCGTACACCGACGCGTCTATTCTCTCTACATTGCGAAGTACTTCTTCTGTGAATGAAATCGTTACCCAAGCCAATTCGTCTGGTTTCGCTTGACTCCCGCTCGTCGCCCCTTGCTCAATGACGAACCAGGGACATTTCGGTCAATGACTTCTCCACCTTGCCAGCTGACATCTTCACAAGTTTAGCGTCTCTCAATGAGCTGTGAGTGACCCCCTGATAAGTTGTTTGCTTAGCAGTGGCCACATCGCGTCTACGAGAGTCTGCCGATTACACGTAACAAAGTTCCCGCAACAAAGATGTCCAACGTTCGGCATGAAAGCCTGTAGACGAAGCAGTGATCGGTGTTTTAGGCGGTAGCCAAAGTAAGCGAGTGCCCGTATAATTTACTGATGTCATGTGCACTGCCCACCGGGCCCAACAAAAGTTGTCAACTTTTGACACATCTATTCTCATAAACGAAGCGGTGATCCGCCGTTTCTAGCCACGGAGCACCTTCCCAGCCCGGTTGCTTCAATCTATTCGGGGTAACGGTGCTTCTACGTTGGTTCGTTTTTCATCAGCATTCAGATGCCTAATTTTAATACCACGACGATCAACCCGCCTCCGTAACTATTGCCCTAGCTCTTTGGCCTTGTCCTTCCCCGTGGGTTTCGGTACAACGTGTGAGGGTGATGACCGGTTGTTGTTAGTGCGAGGGAGGCGTCGCGTGGAAACACTCACTCGTGCTGGCGGCTGCGACTCCGTTGCAGACCACGGTATGCGATTTTTACGGAACGGATGGTGCCTACATTTTGTTTTTTATTCGTTTCTAAGGCAACACAAACGTGAGGTTCTCTATTCCTCACACCCGGACAACGTGCACCCGATGCGCACTCCGGAAGCCCATACCACTATAGGTATGTCACGAACCCTGGTGCAAAAGCAGGCACGGGTTTCCAACGGCGTGTAGTGGGCCCAGGTCGGTCAGAAACGTTTTGGGTTTTGCAGAAGAAGTGCGGTCCTCTATGGCAACATGTCTTTTCCCTTATCTGCGGTTGTTCACGCCTGCCCGCCGCCGCTCTTGTTCACGTTAAATCAGAGATGTTTCGGGAAATGCCTTGACGACCCTACCAGCCGGAATTTTTGACAACTTGGCATCGCTACGAATCTTGTGAGAGAGAGGTCTGGGATAGTATGCGCTGTACCAGCTTGGGAGTTGCTGCGCCCTTGTCAAAATATGAACGGAGCCTAACCTTGAACGTTCGCGTGGCGTCTCTGTGCTATACATGACGACGTAGTTCGTCTGCTTATATCGTTGTGTCACTCTGGCCCCTCCAGCAATGAAACATTGCCGCCTTGCTACTTGATACTGCTGCTACTGGCGTCCGTTCGAACGTCGATATCATTGATGATTCCGTGTGCACGAAACAGAGGGAATATTGCAGTACTCCAAACCATAGGAAGTCTCCCTGCGGGTGTTTAATCATCGGGTTGCATTGCGGTCTAATTTACTTCAACAATGGTTGCGCCACACCGGTATCAACCCGTTCTCGCTTCACTTCTGCTCGTCTACCCCTGCTCAACGACGAACCAGGGACATTTCGGGCAATGACTTGGCGACCTTGCCAGCCGGCATCTTCAACAGCTTGCTGACCCTAGATGAGCTGTGAGTGACCCTCCGACACGCCGGTTGCTAGCAAGCGGCTGCATCAACTGGACCAGAGCTTGACGATTGCATACGCACTGCTTGTCTGAGCCCGACACAAAAATTGTGAAGGCCTGTGCACTAAGCGGCGATCGGCGTTCTCGACGTAGCCAGATAACGAATACCAAGTGAATACCTGTACAGTTGAACGATGCCATGTGTGCTGCCCTCAGGCCCCCATGAAAGGTGTCACCGTTTGGGCAAACATGCTCATGACGGAAGAACAAATCGGCGTTTTCTAGCGGCGAAGGACCCTGCAAGCCCTAGCTCGAACCGAGTACTTAAATATTAATATATATACAGGCACCGCGCTTCAACGTCGATTTTTCTTCCCGTGTGCATTCGGCTGCTCCCTTGAATACCACGCAGAGCCTTGGTGTATATTGTACCTGGTAGTAGATTTTCGGCTTCGCCCTTCCCTTTTGGGGGGTCCGTAGAACAAGCGAGGGGGGCGACAGGTCCTGTGGATGCGAGAGAGGCGACGCGTAGAAACACTCAGTGCCTGCGGGAACTCCGTTGGACCCCGCTCTTGACGTAACTGACGTTGTGTCCGGTAAGGGTTAGCCTGTATGGCGCCTGCATGTTTTGAATTGGTTTCTGAGGCCCCAAACGTGAGGATCTCGGTGGCTCTCACCCGAAGAACGTTCACCCGATGCGCACTCCCGAAGCTTGCGCTAGGATGGGTTTATCACGAAACCTTGAGCAAAAACTGAAACGGTTACCCGACGATGTCGCGTTAGGGCACCGGGTGGGTCAGAATGAATTTGCCGAACGAAAACAAATACATATCCTCCACTGTGTGTGTTATCCCACTTCTGTGCGCCGCCTGTTTGTTTCACGACGAATCAGGGATATCGCGGGAAACGACTTAACGACCATACCAGCCGGCACTTTCGACAACTTGGCATTGCTACGATTCTTGTGAGGAAAGAGGTCTAGGATACCAGCTTGACATTTACTGCATCTGTATAAACTAATAACGAGCATATATATCGCGAGGGGGTGACGCGCGGGTCTCGCGTTGATGTCACGTACGCAAGCTGGCCCATGGATGATTACCCGGCGATGTTTCTCGCCGTCCACAGCAGAGATACCCTGAAAGATTGTGTTTGCACCATGTGTATCCTGCTGTCTGCTTTGTAGACAGGTTTAGATCGTGTTGCTGCCCGAGCGCATACAGCTCCCGCGATAACGTAAGCAATGCCTCCACTCAAATGTACCAGATATTGGTTGTGTCCAGACTAAAATGGCTTCACCCAAGACGTGACTCAACACGTGTTTTTGTATGCCCGCGAGAAAATAAGACAATACTGGCAGTAGTGGACGAGGTCAACATGGTACAATGCGCTCGCATAGCTTGGCGATTAACATCGATGTCGCGGCAACCCAGTTTCACTCTATATAACTCGCCTTCGCTGCTTTGCTGCCTTGCCTTGTCCTGATCTTGCACAATGACGAACTAGGGATCTATCATTTAACGACTTGCGCACCTTGCCCGACGGCGGTATCTTCGGCGATTTGTCGAATATACGAAAACTGTGAGTGAGCGGTAAGTTGGTACCAGCCGGTCGGTTCGCTCGTTGATGCATCTAGTAGAAGCATAATTATCGTCAGTGCCCCCCCCATACGTAGACGTACCAAGCGCGTTCAGATCGCACATGCGTATCCTGTAGGTCGTTATATGTCCCTATGTAATGTTGTCGCACATGAGGTAGTACTGTAGAGTTTGCAAGTACCCGCATCCGTCCACCAAGCCTGGACGTTGTTCAGGGTAGGCTGCCTGTTTTATTTCTTTACAGTGTTAAGATCCAGCTCGTTCCTACAGCTCATATTTCCCCCACGATGCCGACTGTGCCTTCGCGTTTAAGGTCATCGTTCACAGCTAGTGTCCGACGAAGAAGTAGGAGTACGCGCAACATAAATGGTGCCTTCAAAGCACACTGTCATCGCTGCGGTTCACGCGACCCATACAACGGGCATGGAGTCATACTGGTCGCCAGTAGAACTCTATTCCCGTGCTTCCGCGTAACACCAATACTAAAGAACTGACTTCCGTCGATTTCTGCTGGCGGTCTCGCGTGGATTGACGAACCAGGTTCCTTGAGTACAACGAGCTTATCATCTTGCCTGCCGGTCTCTTTGATGGCCTTCTTACGTTACGCGAACTGTGAGTGACGCGAAACAAAGTGTTTTTCGCGGCGGTCGTCAGGGAGGGGGCTACAGTAGGACACAAGTATAACCAAGCCTGAATAATATATCCTATCGCTACGGGGGTGACGCGGTTTTGGTTCCTCCTCTAGTATCTACCCGTCCCTACTAGAACACTGCAGATGATTTCCCAACGTTTTTTAGGGTAGCGGACGAATCAAACTCGTGAAAACGCAAAGGTGTATGTTATCTGAAGGCAAACGTGTACCTCACCTCCGGTTTGCTCGTCACATTCGCAGCCGTCGTGTTCTCACAGGCACTCGCCTTCGTGTGGAAACCGTTGAATCGTTTGGTGACGGGGTTGCTTGCGGGTGCCCGCCCACACGTTGGGTGTGAGCTCGACTGTCTCGCCTTCAACCCACATCGTTTTATTCGACTATACCATGTACAATAAGCTTTGCACGTCACGAGACTTGCATACCTGTGCTGTCATGTAGATAGGCGTTGTGTATTGGCCATGCTCCAACAGCAACTGGTTAGTCCCATGTAATCCCTCCGGATCACTGACTCCTGGCCCCGTCGCCGCCTGTTGCGTAAACGACCGACCAGGAATCTATCGGTGAATCTCATTTCCACCTTGCCAGCCGGCATCTTCGACAATTTGACATCGCTGCTCGACTTGTGAGTGAGCACCCATGTCGTGGAGGTTGAGAGGAGGCGCGGAACATGTTGGTCCCTGGACGAGCCCACAAGTTGCCCGTGTCTGCCCTGAGTATGTTGTTTTCAGTACGCATGTCGACGTTGATATTGTTCAGACTATACCATCCGCTTCTGCAAGCCCACCTGCGACGCAGACATCAGCACTAACACCGGCTCTGTGAGGTTTTAAAGGCGACAAATGTTTTAGTTTTGTCATGGCCGTCGCGCTACGTAGCCTATTTTCACAAGGATACTGACCGTTGTACCGAGGACGATGCTGTGTTGGAGGTCCGTCCCTGTTGTTGCAAGTACATGCAAGCTGTAGGTGTATGCCCTGCAACTTTTATTTTTCCCTCGACACAGATGGGCTATATATCTGAGCGACCATACGTGTATTACGTGAGCATTGTACCCTGGATCCCATGTAGATATTGGAATTCCGTAAAAACCGATTTGTTCACGGCACCTCGAAGCATACGTATGCGTATATGCAACGCGTCCCAATCGTTGACTCCTGGCTGCCGTTGCTTGCGTCCCAATGAACCAGGGACCTTAAGAAAAATGACATTGCCTCCTTGCCAGCCGGAATCTTCGACGACCTGACGTCCTTAACCGAGTTGTGAGTGCACCCCTAGGTTTCTGTTGCAGAAGTGGCGGAACCTGAACCTGGTGATGATGTGCATATATACATATATGCATATATATATTGCACGTACCCCTCCGTGACGTACACGTCGTCCCGTACATTGTTTGTCCGCACCAGCCACTGCGCTACAGTAGTACGTGAGTTATGTTAAGGTGCTTTGGTTCGAGAATAGATCCAGCCGGCCAATGTATGGGCAACCCTACTCCTCTGAAGTGTCTCGAGAGTGCACTTTCCTTTTGTTTATTGTTTCGCGGTGCGCGACGCCCACGGTGGGAGTGTACTTCCGGCGTCCGCCAACAGAGTGGTTTCTAGTCCGATTATCGCGATCGAGGTGCAGAGCTGCTGCTGTAGGACGAGACGCGTGCCATGACCTATTACGGGGAACCATAGTAGTAAGTAGAGTACCTACTACGGTCAGTGAACACTGGGAACTACATACGTTTTTGTGTATATCGTAGGTCCTATTTGCTATGGTCACCCGTAATAGAGGGGTACCGCGTTCTGGCATGCAAGGTTTTTCGATTGACGGGCCGGATTCAGAGGAAAGGTTTCAACTTTTTTTTCCCGGAATATATTAGGGTAGTATTAATCCAACTAGGCGACAGGATAGTTCATTCATGGGGATGCAGGTTAACTTTTTTTTTTTCAAAACTAATGTCAGTGCTTCGGGCGACTATTCCAGCTCTCTCGTTCTTGATGGATCAATCCGCTCTGGCAAACCCTCGATGGTAGATGCGTCGTTCGTACTACCCGCCCCAACCACTGACGCCCGCTCGTTCTCCTCTACGCGCCATTGTCAATCAGGAAACTTTTGCGAAATGACCTGGTTGCCTTGCCGGCCGGTATCTTTGATAACTTGGAATCTCTCCTCGCCTTGTGAGTAACTCCTTGAAATACTGCGGGTTGTGGAGCGGCTTGATAAATCGTTGAAAACCCAAATGCGAAAGTACCGACAGCCACTAGTTAGGCACTATTACCATGAGCATAACTGCTCATGAATATTGTGTTTGATCTGACACCGCGAGTTTAGGCACTGTTGACACGGGCGTTGTTGCGCGCACGGGCTTGCTTGTTCGGAAGAGGCGTATTATAAGCCTCTATTGCTACAACAATGAATGCTTCCGCAGTAGTTCGAGGCTCTCAACTGGACAACAATTCCTTCAATATCGCATCGACATCACACATTTTTGGTGCAATTTGGCGCATTATTCAATACCGGTATCTTGCAATGACTATTATGAGGGTACCTTAGCGACACACACGCGTATGGGTGATGTATGTTGTTGCGACGGCACCGGTACGATAATAACGCAAGACACATTCAACAGAGCGGAGTGTAGCCGCATTTTGCGTCGTGTCCGAGGAGCAGCATACACGAGGCAACGAACAGTTTACAGTCACACATTTCAGCATCCAGACTCACAAAGCGTCCTTGTGAACATGCGCATCACGGCGCCCTTGTGCGATCGTGCAGGAACCTGAGCTTCAATGATCTGGTTAGCCTCCGGGCGGGGCTGTTCGAGGGAATGCCAGCTCTCGAAATCTTGTGAGTGACATGCTCAGAACCACAATCGGCGTTACACTTGTGATGGGGGATATACCTCATCATGTGTCAGCCAAAGCGATGGATACATGTCCGCAAGGCGCCTAGTAACAGTACCTCATTTCTCATTCGTCTGTCACATACTGATACACATGCATGCGACGTACAACAGTGGACATGACTCGAGAGATGAGCTGTCTAGATGAACTGATGTCTTCAAAACACGAGCATCCGAAGACCCCTTCGTGGGCTTCTTCCTGGGCTGCCGTGTCGACTTAACCGTGTGTTTTATATTATGGTAGAATTTTAAACCCCGACGTTTGCTCAAAATTCCGTTCTCCGTTGAACCATCGACGACGAGGGGTGTTTCCTGTGGCCCTTGCTCCGCGTTCAGTTCTAAGGCTCCGAACTCGTGCGAGTCCACAAACGGGTTTGCCAAACACAAAATACCAGATCAACTAGATAATTTGTAAGAACGCCTCTTCTTGTTGCATAGCAAAGTTAGCTATACTGCCTTTTTAGGACCATGGGGCGCATGGACCCGGATGAAAGGTGCCACGGGCGCACTCTTAGCCCTGCTCGGTCTGCTGTTTGGTTGGTCTGGTCGGGTCTGCACGGGTTTGTTACCCTGTTACTCTGTTGTACTTTGTGTTTTTCTGTAGGAGCAGCGTTGCTGGTTTTATTTTGTCCAATCGTTTTCGTCTCAGGCTTGAAACACAGGATGCTTCAGTTTGAACTACACAGCGCAGACGCCATACCCAGTTCGAGGCACCAGCTACCGACCAGTAGTGAACCGCAACGCAGCCGACAAGTGGCTATTCCTGTTGGTGCAGTTGGCATGGCCTTCATATCAGGGTGGCCCATGCCTGTTCCAGTGTTAGGTTTGAGTGCACCCGGCATACTGTTGTATTCTTGGACCTTCAGGCCTACTGGGTCGTTTTAGACAGTTTGGCTAGTGTCTATCGTGTAGAAAGTGCAAAGGCGCTTCGGGATACGCTCGGTTAGAAACATATCGGGAAGTACATTGTGCGTACTATCCATCTTCGGGAAGGTTGGCCCGTAGATGACATATTGTTTTACTTAATAGTTTGGGTCGGTTGACAAGGAGTAACCTACCCTCTATGAAACGAAAATTTGTTCCTATGTCCCGGTACATTGAGGCATGCACAATTGTTGTAGTGCCTGGCTATTGCTATCTTTTGCGATCGCCTCTTTGCGCCGGCAACGAACAAAACCTATTATCCTTTCCGCTGGGCTATCCGAAGTATTTATATTCGTATCTCCAAAATGTTTGTAATCGCCATAGCGTGCCTCCCCGTCAGGCCCGAGCAGTGCAAGCGCTCTTTTTCACGTTGCTATGTGATCCTGCACGAGGATGTTCACGCCGAATGGTCGCTAGTTTAGTTGGTTTTCCCTTCCTGGGTGTGTTTGTACAGATGACGCATACAAGTCATAGGGGGTCGAAAGATGGGAGACCAGTTTACCGATATTGTCTCGTACAATACATCAATCCTTTCACTGTCTAAACCTATTATGACGATGGTGTGTACTGTAGTACCAACCGATAGCGAGGTACGCAATGCATTCATGGAGATCGGCGGGTAATGCTATCCGACTTGTTATTGCTGCACCCAAGGTACTCCCACGGCCCTTCTCCAATCTCAAATTTAGGGAAGCTCCGATCGTGCAATACGTTGTCCCCCACCCCCTCTCCTTTCTTGTGTGTCGCGAGCGTCCCCTCCGAATGTACCCATCGTATTCGTCGGGTGGGTAAATATTGTTGCCTGAAATTTGTCTTTTTGCAACATTTCGATATGTGCCTGTTTTTTCAGGAACATGTTGAGTAACGACGACCTTCAGTGCCTACCCGACACGTGAGTGCGATTGGGACACGAGGCTTGTCGACGTTAAAGTGGGTCCCACTGTTGTCAGTGTCAATCGCTGACCGCTGTAGAGGGTCATCGAACCGAGGTATTGATAAACCCTCCGCCCTATGACCGCAATGTCGGAGGTGTTGTCCAGGCACTTCACGGATAGTCGCGTACTGCCTATTGCCTCTACTACTCCTTGCCGACATACTCGATGGTTTACGGGTCGGATGGGTCCAGCTCTTCACATCGAAGTAAAAATGTAATGGTTTCATGAAGCGAAGTAACGAGGTCACAATGAGACCGTTGAGCGTTCCTGTTGCTTTGTGTGAGCCAAATGCTATGTGTACTATTTATACGCGAATGAAATGTACAGCCCGACAACGTATGTACATGGTGTTTCACACGGTGGAGTGCCAGCCTGGTGGAGAGGCCACCGACCCGCCTGCCTGCCTATCTGCGTGATCATTGCTGACAAAGTTGTATGTAACCCCTGCCATCAAACGACACCTAAAATTGCTGTTCGGTTACCTCCGTGCTGCGGAATTGCAGAGACGCCGAAGACGTGCGCGTAAGAATCGACGAGTTATCCTCCTGCGGTGAGGAACTAATAATTGTATTACCCTGACCGAATCATCGCGTTCAGGTGATTAGTACGTCCGCGTGTCTCGAGTAGAAACTGGAGTACAACTCTACTGGAAAGGGGATGGGGTTTCGGTGTACTAGAGACAGTTATCACATGGTGCAGAGATTATGGCGTCCCAACAATACGCTACTTCTTGGGTGAACAATGTGTGTCCTTAGATGATTAGTCAAATACCGTACTTTCATCACAGAGCCACAGGCAACGCTCGCCATATTTTGTAGTCCTCAGAGTGTCTCGCATCTATCGCTCGAGGCTTCACCACGCCCTTCCACGCACAGCAGCCGCCAGACGCATGGGCATGGGGATTCAGGGTGTAATCCACCTGAACTGCTGTGACGACGACTCTGTCCTCGTGATAACTCACCCACCCCCCACCCCCCCCCCCGGACCGCCGACCTGAAGCTTGTTGTCATCTCGTGCTCCGCAGCTCCGACGCCTCCAAGGCCGCCGTATCTATGGCCATCTCTCTGCCCGAAAACGACGCCAGATGACAACACGGTACACGCGAATGACCGATATTCGGCTTCTTCTGTAAAGGTCGTGCAGGCACCTTTGTTTGCCCGTGCCTGACTCAGCGATAAACGTGTACCTGGTACATGGTACATGGTTCCGGAGATACAACCTTTATCTCGTTTTTCTGCGCCTGATTTTCGCGCAGGGTGCCCAGAAGAACCTACATGCGACGAAGACGGTGTTTCCTGCGAATGCCAAGAGGGACTAAACGGCTACAGTTGCGGTGCGTAGCATAATCGGCTTGCGCGACCGTCGAAAACGATCGATGTCTGTACCGCTGCTGTATAAGTAGAACTGCTTGGAAACGCGTGACGCCGAGCAACCTCCAGACATGATACGTGAAAAACATGGCTTGTCGGAACAGTAGTCGGTCGGAAGAGGGGTGCAAATCGAGTAATGAGGTTACAATACAATGCTTTGGGGTTTCCATTTACCACTTGCCGGCCGCGAAACATCGACGAAGTAACGGAGGAAGAGCAACGTGATAAGCGCCACAAGGGCCTCAAAGCGGCAGGTCTCAACGACGACTTTTGACGTCGACACGGACGACGTCGCGCCACATGTGACAGGGTTGGTTCTGAATTTGTGTCGACATGGTTCATAACTTATCTTGTACGAAAGAAGTCCAACAAACGATGTCAAACCAGTCACCAATACAATGCAGATGGTAAATTGTATACCAGGTATGTGGTGTGTGAAGAGTGACTCACCAAGAAGACAAACATCGGAGTCCCCCCCCCCCCCCCCGAACAAGAAACAGACACAATCCGGTATCTGGAATACTTGTAAAACAACATCGAGAGAGTTTTCAGTTAGGATTGGCTGTCGGACGTTCTGTTTCTGTACTCCCTAAGCGTGTTCCTCACCGATTGTGTCGGGAAAATAAAGATGCAGTTCACCAGAAAACGGGTGGTATCAAACATCGCGGCGAGGGATATAGTCACACCCATACGTGCCAATTAGAGACTGCTGTGCCACTAAACGACAGCCTGTCTTAAGCGTACCCAACGAGAGTCGGCACAACGCTGTTACGGTTTTTGCGGTGATCACCGGGATATTTTTAAGTCTAACCTACGCCCGTCATAATACGCGTTTCATCGTGAGTCTCCTTCCCTCTGATGTTTCACCTCTCGCAGTGGGACCCTCGACCGATCCCATCACGGCGTATTCGTGTCCAGCTTTAGGTGAGCGTTCGTTCTTTCGGCAGTAACGATGCGTCGTTCGTGCCCGACCCTTCGGGCGAGCGGCGTTGAACGCTGAACACGCGCCTCGTTCAGGACGTACACGTACGTACTGTATACTGTACTGTAGTCCTGTAGCATTTCAACACCTGGAACTGAGGTGTAGTGCCCTATGCGTCGGTTCTTCCGTCCCACCTTACCGATGTCCCCAGCATACGGATTCTGGTTCCCTAGGTGCACTATGTTTGCGGCTGGATATCGCACACGTCCAACCTGAGGTTCAGTTCTTTCCTACCAGATCCTCAGATTGTGTACTCGTAGTTATCCACAGACTCTACGATACACGCTTTCGATGTCAACGATATTTCGGGCCCGCTATATATCTTGCTCCAACCTCACGGGGGAATCTCCCACCTCCGCTACCACAACTATCGCCATCAGGACCAGTGCCCGTCGAGGCTGCCGAAAAGACTACCGTGGCAGTGGTGGCTACCGCGTTCGACGAGAGAACGTCCGGCTACGGGTGCCGTCCAGACGGCTGCACCGCCGAGAACACTAGAGACAACAACCTCGATGCGAACTCTCGTTGGTCGTGCAAGGGTGACCTCGTCGAAGCAGGCTCGAGGTGTTGCATCGAGTACTACCTCTCAGAACCCCAAGACATCGTCGGGATGGATATCGCATTCTACAAGGGCACGGAAAATGTTCGGATGCTCAACGTGTATAACGACGGTGTATTCAACGCCCAGCTCGAATCCAGCGGTTCGACGTCCGGGTATCAGGGGTTCGTCGTCACCACGGAAGCAACCGGTGTCCTCGGCGTTTGCCTCGACGACTCCGAGTCCAACCCTGGCACCACATGGCTGAGCTTGACAGAGGTGAGAAACCGGATGTTCCTAAACATTTTGTTGGAGTTTTTGCTCAAGCTCTCCGACTGACTGCTCCAGTCTAACTGGCAGTGCGTAGGCCGACTCTTGCAGTTGAGACACCTCAGCGTGAATGTGATAGTGGATATCGACGACGCCAATCAGCTTGAAGCTAGAAATACTGGTATTATCGGCACGAATCTAGGGTGTATTTACGGTGTCATATCGCCCCGAACAAGGCATGACATTGACCTATTACCGAACAATTTGAATTTGGATTTGAGGCATTCCTTGTCCAGAATGACCGTTTGCTGTTCGATAGTGTGGTCCGTTGTGAAGCGTGACTTCGATACGTTGCTTACATGAGGGCTACCCACTACTTTAGACGTTGTCTTATTGAAACACAGACATTTAGGTAGCGAGGTCAGTTCATGGAACTTCCCTTTCACCGTAAAATAATGTCTACACAGGCATAAACGCCTGTACCGACACACCCCTACCAGTCACACGGATGCATAAAGCGTTTTCGGAGGACCGTCTGAGACATACTTCGCTGTGACTGTTCCGTTGGGTGTCCCATCCAGTGAGTCCATAAAATGGGGCTATCACATGGAGAGTCGTTGCAGACTTGGCTTCTAACTCAGATCGTGTTCGCTGTTGATGACGTCATTGACACGTTTCGAGCTAACACCAGCTTCGAGGTTAGATCAGATCCGAACATAGCTGGAGAGTCAGCGTCGCCATACTCGGCACGTCACACTTATCGAGCCATCTCGTTGACACCAAAACAATGCATCTGCGTATAGGCCTTGATCGCTCAAGTGACCTCGTCTATCGAAAGTCTTTCACAATCAGCTCTAACAACGCTCAACACCAAGTTCACGGGCTTCAGGCGGGTATCTCGTCACCACCCGCACCACCTTACGTTTTTTTGTTACCAGACATTTATACCAGGTGGTTGAATGTTGGCTTAAACTCCCGTGCACTGACCAGCCCCCCGCTTACGTTTTGTCCGATGTTTTCTTGCCCCTCGCCACAACGTTCAGGTGAAGATCATGGTCAAGTGATATCACCTCGGATCAATTCCTTCCGGGCCTGTAGTCCCTTGACGGAGAGCCATCCAAACGTATCATATGTATCGTGCTGTTGTACTTTGGAGTCCGTACACCTGCGCACTGTACGTACCTGGTATCCGTTCAGTGTAATGTTGAGCGGAGTTGATATAGGCGGGGGAACACGCGAATGCACGGGCTGTCGAGGACGCCACCCGAACCTTCTCCGGATCATACAGACGGCAAACAAATACCAGATAAACTCGTTTCGTGTGACTACGCTTAGCATCGGCCGGACATGAGAATGCCCTTCACGCCGACGTCCCTTTCGTCTGTTGGTACATTTTTGGTGAGCTATCACTATGGGCACGCAACACTGGGCATCGATGGTATGTCTCTCGACGCATGGTCCAATAATGCCGCACACTCCCAGCGAGGCGGAGTGTGTCGATGGCAGCTCGTACATCGCAAGTAAAGTCGACAACCCAGAAATAAAATGCACCGGTACTGATATCGAATCCAGATGAAAATACGCTGCTATTTTTGAATAGATGAATCGCATCTTTTGCGACTGACGTAATCGTGCAGGGGCGGTGAACAAAGCGCTAAGGTCTCTGGGGGGCAAACTACTTTCATCAAAATCTTGTCGAAATAGGGGGGGGGGGGGGGGGGCTCTGGAAGTACTACGGAGGCAGATAGATAAACATGCCAGATGAATGGCTTCGCGTGTTGATCGGTATTTATCTGTACGGAACAGGTGACATTTTTCTTGGGAGGAGCTGGGTTTCTGGTGTGCTTGCGTTCATTGTGGTCTCCGCGAACGGCTGGGTCGCATTCGCCAAGGGCAGTCCGACTATTTTTTTTTGTCACCTGCGACGTTTAACATGCTCGAGATTTCTGAGAGTCGTAGCGGTCTTAAGTACGCAAAGTGAGGCACTGTGGGGGTGGGGTTACTCAAATGCTATCGTCGTGGGCAGCGATGGATGAGATGGGCGGCAGTTACAGGGTGATTACACCCCTTCCATGGTAGATAACCACAGTTAGTGTGTGTATTTTCTGTGATCAACAATCGCTCGATACGTATGCCGAAGTATGGGTGGGTTGATGTTCATGTGGGATGCTACCGTCAATACTACGGTTCGCGGCATGTCGTCCACGATTGCCAAAACGTCCTATCACCGCACTACGATAGCTTCTTACATCGTTCCCTACCTGGGTGTGTCGAAGGGATACTTTCCTGTGTCGAGGCACTGCCACACCCGACATGCATACATGGTTACCATATACCTTCGAACCAAGTCATGACGCTATGATGACCTTTCATTTATACCATGAAGTATACATCTATACGTTGTATGTTTCAGGTAAGACCGGCCAACGGCCGCAGGGTGTGGTTCGCCTCGTTTGGGAATCACAGGGAGGTACCTATAGCAAAACCGCACGTTACACGAAGCGCTGTATCCCAATGTCGGTCACACAACTTTTCCGCCCAATGTGCGAGGGGCTACGACGAAGCCATGGACACGAATTACCTGACACGGTGTGGCCTCGGACAAAAGCCAAGGATAATATTGATCGTTATAATTCGCTGCTAAACGACAAAGTTTGACGAATGAACGTAATCATACGTAGGGTTACTACGGCAAATCTACCGACATGTTTACGGATGGAGCTCTGTATAGCGCATTGTGAGCAATCGGCAATGGCGGCTGCATCATATACAATATGTCTAAGCGGATGCACGTTGCCTGCTGCTTGAGTGTTACTACTCAGCATTGTCTGAACTATGATTGCAGCTGATGGGGGAGAGAGTGGCTCTGCACCCAGTCCCCCCGCGTGCATACTCTCCCCCCACATAGACAGGTACGAAGGGAGGGGGGGGGGATGAACTGACCCGCCATATTACGTCCCGCGTGTTAACGCCTCCTCCGAACCACAAACAAAAACGCTCCGACCTCCCAAACGGTGGCGTTTCCGAACAATAGAACTCCTTACTTCACGAGTCCAAGGTGCTCCTCTGAAACACATACTGAATCATCCATGTTTTATCCTAACGCACACTATGAAGGCGTGCGATGACCATCCTCGTCCCCTTGTTTGATGAACATTTCTGGTCCTCGCTTCGCTGCAAATACGGCGCCCCCCCTTGCCCCCCCCGAGTGCAAGACAAGATCATCCGGAGCCAGTCGCGTCATCGACCCCCTTTATATCCATCACTCCTCTTCCCTCCTACACCTGCAGTGCCACGTTTCAAACATTTGGTGTGCCTGTCCAATTGACCATATCCTCCATCTCCCCCGCCCCCCAATACGCAATTATAGGGGTTCCCCCATAGAGGTTCCTGCGGTCGTACATTCTGAAACGGCCTATTGACAGACTTGCTGCCACCCCCGTCCTGTCCAGACTCTCACATCTTCCCTCTCCCTACTATCACGGCCTCTTTTCTTCCTTGAACTGTTTTCGAGCCCCCGAGCCCGACCTTAACTGTATCCGCCTCCTGGCTCCTGCCTGCCTTCCCCCATCTGCGGGTTAATTATTGAAAACACCACACTCCTCGTTCGCGAGCATTGGGTATGCACTGTGAAGCTCCTCCTCCATCGCGAACAATTCCGATATCCGCATCACCAGGCAACAAGACGACGCCAAACCTACCCGTAACACCGTCCCCTCTTCCCCTTGGGAGGGGATGTTTTACTGCATCCCCCTCAGTACACCCGCACGCCTATGGCCTTCTCACTCCATACTGGGGACCGTTGTCTACATACGCCCTCCTGATTCCTTGTTTCATCCGTTTGTTCAGCGGTTTGCGTAAGGGCACTGATAGACCCACGAACCGCTCGTGGTATTCATTTTTCCCCACCAATCCGCTCGCTGTTGACGTTTCCTTGCTCCATTTCGTCTCGAAGCAGTACCCCACAGACTTTGCTAATGCTGTCGCAAGCCCTGTCTCCCTCATTCGTGGTGTGGGCCAATGATCCTTTCCCCCAAGAAAGGCCTCGAACCCACCCACATGCCGATGCAGTATACGCAACGTATCACAAGTAGTGCCGGGTATGGGGCGTCCGGTAGTCAGCTTACCGGCAGACTAGATAGTTCGACCAGCGGATGGATGGGAGGCAACCGAACCGCCTCTCGTGGAAAAAAACAAAGGTGACACCGTCTCGGTAAATGTGTTGAAGACGTGGGCGGGACGGGGGCAAAGACTTGTCATGGTCGTGGGCATGCATTCAGAGGCAGACGTTGGGCGCGTGGTGCGTGAGGTAGGAGCCGCTACGATCGGGCAAAACATTTGACGGGCTGATAAACGCAGCAAGAGGTGTCAGGGTGCGATGCCGATACGGTGAGTATGACCATTGCCTTGCCCGCACGGAAGGTAGACGAGTCGCGCCCACGAGAGGCAGCGTGGCCGCTGGGATGGCAAACAGCAAGCCTTGAGAAAGTGTTGTTTCGGAAGACCATAGAAAACAGGACCTACGGTACACACAAATACCCATATATATATATATATATATCCCCTTTTTTGTACTGTGGTCCCCCGTAGTGGTAATAGCGGGGAGGTTGCACCACGTGTTCTTCGTCATCCGGCCCAGACGGTACTTCGTCCGTTGACTCCTGCAGCTATTCCGTCTGCGTCTCACTAGGATGGAACGGGCCGAGGGTGAATGAGGAGGGCGTGGGTCACCTTCGGGAAGCAGGCCGAAGCGAGACGATGTTTACGGTTGTCACGCGATTTAATGCCAGGAGTGGGGTGGTGAAGATGGTTTGTGGGTAGTGCGAGGGAGATACGGGGGAGGCATACCAACAGCATGGTTGTTCAGCTTCGTTTCCGAAGCTTCTCGTTGGAACGTTGTTCTCAGACGCCTATTCGAGAAATATAGGGGGGCTGTGCATGAAGACGGCTGTGTGTGAACATTGGACCGGACTCGACGGAGGAGGTGCATAAACGGACAATCAGAGGGCGGCAGGCGGTGGGTTACCCAATTTCGATTAACTTGCTGGTTGTCGTGGCTACTATCATTGCTGCGTACGTGATGGTACCCAGAAGGGGGAAGGGACCGGTTTTTAAGGGGGAAGCAGTCCTAGGTAGTGCCCAAACCGAGTCGGACGTAGCCTGGGTAAATATGTGTCGGGGGGGGGTGGGGGGGGGCAGGTGTGATTCGAGGCGTTGGTGAGATGGTGAGTGTATTGGCATCGAACGGAGGCGCTATCGTCAAGCAAGACTTGTATGGGGGGTTGAAAAGCAGTTGGCAGACGGACTGACGAGGTACTAAAAAGAACAGATCCCTAAGAGACACATATACGCAGGATGCCCCCATATGGCTAGGCCGGTTCGGGAACTGGGAGTCAGCGAGCAGCATACTTGGTGGAATACATTGCGAGAGGGTACACATTTATTTGGAAGAGTTGCATCTCCGACTACTGTATAATCAACTTCGAGGCGAACAGGAAGATCGCCAGTTTCGAGCCTCACCACCTTGGCCTCCCTCGTCACCAGACTTTCACTCGTAAGACGGCACTGAGGTTTGCGGCCTCAGCACGTACCCAAAGGCCGCTGTACCGTCGGGGTATAATATAATCTTCATCGGAGCGGTTTTGTAACCCCCTTAACATGACGATAAACCGCGCTCGGCCCCCAAGCTCGGCCTGTACACCAACCATCCTCTGCAAAACATGGCGCATCACGCCAGCCAGAGCACAAGCTTTAATCTGCTCTCTAATTGGTCTCCCTCCCTGCCCGTCCCGGTGCTCGAAATTCGTGTCGCGAAATCGTTTATTAATAGTATGTTTACGCTCTTGTACGACCCCTATTGGTGACACTCGAGACCCCCGCACCTGCCTCGTTTGATGCTTCTCAAAACCCGAACGCTCTACCACCTGACACACCTGCAACGGCCTTTCCCCACACTTCCTCGTCGAAGACTTTGGCGCTCGAACGGGCTTCATATGCAAGCTCCTCCGTCAGGGCTGCGTATGGCGGCAAGTCAACATAAACCCCATGGCACGCGATGTGTGTTCTAGTTCGTATTTCCCGGAACCTGTGTTGTTCGCGACGAATGCTTCCACACGCTCCGGGTTCACATTGCGCACTGCCTACGACCCGCCAAATACACGAACCTCCTATCCTACGCACTCCCGGACCCACACACCTACCCTGCTGCCCTCCCCGAGCAATTTGCGACAACCCTTGTCCGTCCGTTGTTGTTACCACCCCCGTCAACCACGTGCCAGTCTTCCCCTACTATCCTATGGTCCCACGACTACAGTCATTAATGAGATCGAGTACATCTCTCCCATCAAGAACACCCCCCCCTGCCCCTACCGCCCTTATCACGCCCGTGATATTCGCGAACCCCTCTGCTTCTCTCTATTTTGGCCGGACAGCGTACGTTTTCCGACCAGATCATCAACCCTTGACTCGCCACACCCCCGCGACTCGACCCTCGTCTCGAACCCCACCCTCTCGCCTTCGTCGTAGATCCCTTAGTGCAGTTTGTTGCTGGTTTTTCGTGTAGTCGGTCCCACCGCTCTGCAGAGCCTGTGCTTCCGTTTCTTACTTCACCCGTGATCGCACCCCAACCTGACTCCGTAGTCCTTCCGATCCCATGCCTGGAATCCCCGTCTCCCCCTCTCGTGCGCTCCCAAAACAATATTTTCCAGCAGTAGGAATGTATGTGCCGCTCCAGTATCGTTCAACTGTTCTCGTGCGTGTAGCTGCACGGCTTCAACTTCTGTGGCTTGTGGATGCACGCGTCACATCCGGCGTACTTCTCGCAGTAGTCCCTCCCCTGTAGCCTCCGCCGCTCCCCGCTTTCCACCCCTACGTGTCCCCCTCCGCTTCCTGCCCCCCTCTGTTGCGCCCCCCCTCGGGTCCGCCAGAAGCACCCCCATCCACCCCCGCCTTCCTTGCCGTTATTCAATCCCTCCGGCATGGTCCCCCCTCCGTCCGCCACCCTCTCATCCTCTATTCCAAGAGCCGAACCCCACCTGTCCCTACCAGTGGATCGATATCGCTGAGATCCATATGTAATTCCGTGAAAACGGAGGCAGAATTGTTGGGCCCGCCGTGTGTCGGTGCACAAAATAATCTCCTCGGTTTCTGCCGCAGCAGAGGCACCCGTCGCGTCACCGATTTCGTCGCGTCACAGTTTGCCCGAACATTGTCGGCAATCTGGTTCTATTAGGCTACCCTCACGTTCTTGAGCATGAAACATCCGACCGCCGTGGTGCCGTCCACTACGCACTACGCGAGATTCACGCCCAGGGGAAACAACGCATCCACCCTGAGGTCCAGTTACCTTCACTCCCGCTCCGCCCTGACTAAAATGTTCGATCTGGGCGAGCCTTCTGGACATTTCTCCCGCGCATCGATGCCACACCTGTTGTGCCGGGCTTCTCTCCAGGACGGACCCGCGTGTGGTTAACCTCGCGTTCTCCGCTGGTTTGCACGGCGGGAGCAATTCGTTCCCGCGCTGTGATTCCCAGGTTACGTTGCTGCGGCCGGACGTCCGCCACGTTGTCTCCAGACTGAGAGGCTTCCCCTACCCCTCAATCGCCCACTCTCCCACGATTGCCGCCCCTCCCCTCTCTCCCCCTATTTTATACCAGGTATAGGTTGGGTTGGCGTCAGCTGGCAACGACACTGTAAAACATGCCGCTCATTAGGTGAGCTAGACTACGAGGGTATCGTTTTTTTGTTTTGTTTTTGGCGGTCGCCCACAGCTGGTTGCCGAGTTAGATCATTCGTGCGAGGTAGTGAACCTTTACTCCGCACATTGGATGGTATCACGTCGTGTTCAAAGTAAGGCACCCGAGAGGCAAATATAAAATACGCCCATTGCTGTCTCTGGAAATGTCTACACCGGAAATTAGTTAACTCATTGAAGCTGTCATCCGAACGCAAGTCTGCCTCACAAGCGGTTCAGAGTAGGATGCAGCTCACCCTTCATGCGACTCGCCAGACACCCCACGGCGCTTGGCGGTTGTTGCAAACAATGTCTGCCTGGACGGTGAAAACCCGACATGCTCCGTCCCGGCATTGTAGGGATGCGACGGTCTATGGTCATACGACTACGGCCATGCATAATATCGAGTACATCTCTCCTATCGAGTACACCCCCCCCCCCTGCTCCCAATGGGTCAGCGGCCGAAAACCATATTCGATAGCTCCTCTCGCTTCTTTGAAATCCCCGCGTGAAGCCTCGTTGTCCCTGTGCCCCCCACCACGACCGGATGTGGTGTGATGTGTGTTTCCTGTCTTTCAACCCCCGGCTCGACGTCGGGCGCCCCTGCTCATCTGGTGCCTGCCCCTGTTCTTCTGGCGCCTACCTCCCCCGGAGTATTTCCTTCAAACCCCCCCCCGGCCTTGGAACGTCAATTCTCCCACTACTGGTACCGATGCGGACCTTGAAAACTACATTGTAGCTGTCGTCGCGCCGATTCGTCTGCCTCCCACTGGCGTACTCCCACCGAACCTCTCCCGGCTTTATTGCGTCGCCTCTGCTGCGATTTCGGCGGATCTGATTGTTGTTGTTGTTGCTGCTGGTGCTGCTGCTGCCACTGCGGAGGACCTGGCGGGCGCCTAGACGACCGACAGATCTCATCCCGCAGGTTTAATTGGCCGTGTGTCCGCGGCGAACCACGTCATATTCATACAAACTATCTCTACACGCCCATAAGGGGTCCTTCCAGCTGTCTGGGAGGATAACAATGTTGCTGCTGTGAGAGAGGGGGCCACGGTGTGTAGAAGGATGTCGCGCATTGCACCTATTGGGGTCGAGCCCTCGTTCACGCCCTCTCTACGTACAGGCTTCACGGCCCCTGTGAAGGACATACAACTCACCGACACTGCAAAGAGGTAACGGCATGCAACCTAGTGCATGGACTCCCCTCCTCGGTCGAGCACGAACACCCGACGAGAATATCAAGCTACCCGTACGTATCGTAAAGTCTCCCAAGGTGTTGCCGAGCACGTCACCGTTACCCAGCCCCGTACTCAGCGGTTTCCTGTCCACTGCTGCACCGCCGGCCGCCCCTTGGGTTTGTCCTGCTCCTCTCCCTGACTCGATCACCAGTTCCCTCTCCCCCTTTTATCTTCTTCACCCGGTGCTGATAGATGTCCGGACGGTTCCCGAGACGTTCCATCCTGCCTTGCCTCTTCGCGATCTGACTCCTCCGAACTCCCAACAAAAACAATGTGAAAAACACCAGAACGATGCTTGACAATTCCGATCACTTGCTGCTCGGCGACTGCCTCTCTCTACTGTTCGTACCGGACCTCGTCTGCTCTCTGTGGACTCTCATTGTTCCGCTTTGCCCGCTGCTCTTCCCGCGGCTGCTCCGAGTTTGTTTTTTTTTCTCGCTCTGTACGCGTAAATAACCCAGACTACAAGCGGTCGGCAAGAAGATTACTGGTGTCAATTACTGTCTAGGTCTCGTGTACGCAGCATAACCGTTTGTGTACTTGGAATGAAATCGTGCATCGGACGTCCGAACTGAGATTTAGGGGATGATGAAACACAAGCCACTAATATCGTGGACCACACAAGGTATCATGTACAACCGGGTATGGAAAAATATACCACAGGTGAAAAATATCTCAGGTACTGGCTCTTGCACACACAACCGGAGAGAGTTCAAGAGGACTTTTGAAAATCTGGGAGAAGGGATTTCAGGTTGGTATGCTGTTGAGGTGTTTTATGAGGACCTTTACAACCAGGGAAAAGTGATTTTGAGGTTGGTCGGCCGTTCAGGTGTTTTGGATCCTGTTGGGATCGAGGTACGGGCGAAGACCCAACCCAACACCTGACTCTAACCCTAACCCTCAGACTGACCCCAAACCGGTGCCAAAAAGGAGAGTTTTACGCATAGAGTTTTACGTATTATTGCTCCTATATTGCGCCCACGACTACAAACCGCCGCAAACACAGAAAACGACAAGAGAAGGCATCGTTTCTAGAACATCCGGAAATCTGGAGGACTATGGAACGAATCACCTGGCGTGTTCTTGGTGTGAGGGAGCTGACAGAGGCAGGTTGATGTGAGCGCATACATCCTGTAGAACACCGACAGGATTGTGTAATCGGCGCAATGCCCGACAGATTTTGAAGGCACCAGGTATGCGGAATACCACAGTAGTACGCAGCATCTTGATCGCGACATACGGGTCTCGTGAGTAGACACAAGGTATCCAGTCTCTCCACACACTCCTATTCAAAACCGTCAACACGAAATGCAAAATTATACACTTTTTATATCAGAGAGAAGAACCGGTCGCCCCGGTGTTTCAAGTGGTTAACCTCGAATTCTACTTGTTTGAGTCCTGGGTTCGAGCCCCAGGTGGGTCAGACTTTTACTTTATTTGCAAAAGTAAAAATAAAAATGGATTCAATTGTTGAGAGCGCCTTGCAGCGTGGGTAGGCACAATTCGATGCGAGTCGACGAAGGGAGAAAAAAAAATGCTGAAATCTTCTCGCGATAAAAAATGAAGGCACGTACCGTGGCGGGAAGGGGGGAGAAGAGCCTGCTATGTTACCCCGGATCTGAGTTACGAGTTGGAAAGAGAAAGAAAAGAAGATGTGCGAAGATAATGAATGGGATGAGCAAAAAAAAACAGAAAGAAAAAAAAGAGGGCTGCATATTATCACAGCTCTGCTCGCGACGAGAATCATGGGCATGGCGTAATCGTCTCCTACACAGACACACGCTCCTCCCTGCCTCCTCGCTCTCCAACAAGACCACGTGATTGGTTTCTTTGAGATGTCCGGAAGGGGCAAATCAACAATTAATCAACAATTTCAAGGGTTGTTGGTGCCACGCCGGGTTACCCGCGAGTGTCGAAGTAGGGAGCATTTAATTTGCTCAATACATACATGCGGATTCCAAACGAGTACCTAAAGGTTCCAGCGGGTATTTGGCGTTATTTTAATCGCAGACTCAGCAAACTATACCCGTTAGATATCCGGGTATTTGTTTTTGACAGGATGCAGTTGTATAATAATAGTATTTTCTTCGCAATTACTTGGAGAGGAGAATCTGCCGACCAGACTAACGAACCGTCTTAGTGAAGAATGCAAGAAATCAAGAGGATGAATAACAGTACGAAAATCTACGATTAGAGATGGAGAATACCCCCTTGCCTTGAGGAGTTCGGGGAGAATTCGAAACGAAACAAGCACAAGCTTGAGCGCTTCAATCGGTGAAAATATTACCCGAACACTTTCCAATTTTTCATAAAAGCAATCCATATGACTCCACGAAGTCTTGGACATACGAAGTACATATTTTCAGGAGGAGCTATACAGACCATCATCCCATCATATACTCCTTTTTTTGGGACCCAAGTAACTAGCATGGTGCCATCTATCTGGGCAATTTTGCGCGTCTGTATGCTCCAGTGCCTGCCTTTCGTATTTTCTTTCCCCCCCGCCAGTGATTATCGCTTTTTTGTCCCTTCTTTTTTTTCATTTTTCTTTCATTCCCGTTTTTTGTACCTCTTTGTGTCTTTGTTAGTATGGTCAGTTTTGCCTTTTTTTGCGTTTTGCTATCTGCTTCTGTTTTTGTTTTTGTTTTGTTTTTTTGCTTAGCTTCATCTTCTTTTTTAGGTTTCTGTCTGCTATTAATAGTCTCCTTTTTGCTTCCCTGGTGGTGTCCGCAGTGGTGGAGTGCGTACGCTTGTTGTTTGTTTTTACCTCTGTTTTTACTTGAGGTATTTCTTCCACTCCAGAGTTATTGGAGCCTGTCCTGCGACCACGGACTGCATTGTATTGTGAGTTAATGTGAGAACAACAACAACAACAACAACAACAAGAACAAATAATGTTGAAGAGCTATACATCCCATCACACCATATTTGACTCCGAGCACGGCATCTCAAGCAGGCAGGAAGATCGCGACTTGAGCTGGTCAGCGGAGTACCAGGTAGGTGCGTGACCAAGGGCAAACTCGTTGCTCGTGATTGAAGATCAATCCGCCAGGCCTTCCGGAGCTTCTCATTGTGCGCGCCGCCTAGCTGTGACCCTGTTCTCGGGTGGGACGACAAGATCACTGCACGCCTCAGTGGTTGAGAGTTTCGTTGCGAGGGTTTCGATCGTGATGGATCACGCATGACAACCCTGAAATACTTCCCCGCTGCAGCCACCCTTTCAGTACTATTGTGAAATGATGAGTTCACGTTAGCTCGCTTCACTGAAACCTTGACTGTGGTCACCAATCGGGGTGCAACAAAATGCCTCTCGATGGGAGCAAGCAAAAAGCAAGTACGAAATAGTGCGCACGCCAGTATCCTTCTATTTCGGGGGGTCATACAAAATAGGACTTACGGTACACACACAATTCTACCAGGTATATATTTGGCTGTATTTACTAACAATATATAGTTGGCCGTATTTACTATGGCCTCCCTTATTAAGAGTCATCAAGACAACCCGGGTGCTAATCAAATATTCCATCTCGTAATACCCGAAACAAAATAGCACCAGGAACATATCTATGTTAGTATTATAGTAACACTCGAACATCAAGGGACACGAAGACGTGAGGAGGGAAAAAAAAACATGAGAGAGAGGAGAAACATAGGGAAGAAAGAAGAAGAGAAACGTGAAAAAACGGCGGGGAAAAACAAAGAGAAAAATACGAAGCAAAAATACGTGCGCTCAGGGCGCAGGCTAGATCCCGAGGACAACGGTGCAGGTTTTCCTCGTACCGTCAGTCCTATTACGGGGGACCATAGTTAATAGGACCTATGATACGCATAAAAACCTATATATTTAATCATTTTTACTAACAATATTTGGTCCTATTAACTATGGTCCCCCGTAATAATAGTGAAATATGTATCAAGACATCACTATCCTTGTGACAGCAGTTACTAGTATTAATAGTAGTAATAGTTCTTCGGAGATTTGCTACGGAGATTTGGATCTGGTACGGAGATCTGGCGGGACAATGCGGGAATTTGGCTTTGAGTTGTGGTTTCATTTGACCAAGGTGGTTCCCTTTTTCGTGTTGGTATGGGCTCGCGCCGAGCCCCCTTCCACTTCCACAACTACTTCGAGAACTACTTCTTCTCCTAAACGTGCACGATAATACACATACATGAACTAACAGGCCGGTCTAGGCCGCCTGCTTTCATTCTGAGAGCCCCGTCAACTGGGCCGACAGCACCATTCATGATTTACCTATTTATTACACTAGTGTCTCGTGATCGTGGGTGAGTGTTGTGCGAAACTACAGCCTGAGTTTGGCGGTTGGCAGTGATACATGTCTTCTACATACCTGGTACGACGTTTCCGCTGAGTATGAGGGATGGGACACCATTCCCTCATCGACACAGAAGAAGATCAGAGAGGCGCACCTCGCCAGGGAAGAAGCGGAGGCGAAGCTTCTCCAGTTACAACGAGAAAATAAATATGAAGAGCAGCAGGAGGCAGCCGCGTCAGCGCGGTCCGACATTCCTGAGCCAGAATTACCACACGGGGCGGACATGCGAGGAGAGTCATCGGCAGTGCACGCACGAGATAAACCGCAGCTGACATCCGGTGGCCAAGATCTGGCACACCAGCTGGCCCGAGCAATGACGCTCGGAGCCAACGCAGGCACGTTAACATCTGATTCCATGAAGCCATGCGACGGAACGATAGGGGTAGGAGATGACGAACAGACCAAAGTACCGGGTTTTTCGAGCATGATGATTGCTGCGTGTGGATAAAACGGCACTTTGTCTGTGTTGGAGCAGAAAAAGGCAGTGAAGGTTGGACTTCAACATGCTGACAGGGCTGCATTAGTAGCCGAACATTCGGAGGAGACAGTGAGAAAGTCATATGAACTGTGGGTCATGCTCATCCAGATGATTACGTACGTCCCTATAATGAGGATGATTTTGTCTGCTGGTAGCCCTCAGGAAGGGTGGGCTTGTTTTAGGAAGTACTACGAAACGCGTGCTGGGATAGAGAAAGCAAAACTCCGTAGAGACTGGAGTAATGTAAAGCAGGTAGAGGGCGAAATGCCCAGAGAGTACCTGGCAAGGGCGTCTGTAATTCGGACAAAACTTGAATCGTACGAAACCCCCCTGGACGATGTTGAAGGTAATCATCATATTGCTGCTGGTCCCTCCTCTCTCTAATAGGTTGAGACCAGCATTTTGCTTGCCACTCCTTCTTTATCGTTTGCTCAAATGCGCGAGGTGGTGCAGTCCGCTAACGACCGCCGGGAGATGAAGAGAAGGGAGGAGGAGATCGAGTACGGGGGCGTGGCATTCATGGCTGCCGGACCTGGGCGAGGGCACGGTGCCAGGGGCGGCGGAGGATCGAGATCGCGGCAGCGCCATCCCGCTGACGCTGGTGGAGGAGGCAAATGGTGCCGTCAACACGGACATTGCAACCACGACGACTACGAGTGCCACGAGCAGCAGCGCCAGCGAGAGTGGAACAACAGCGAGGCCGAGCGCAGGCCCCACGAGGCCTACCGACAACGTCAGCACAACCTTGGGTTCGACGGCGGCCTACCGCGCGGAGAACAGCGGCCGCCAAACGCCGGAGGAGCAGCTGCTTGGAGCTACGCGCCTGCACCCCAGCAGGGTCGCGGTCGTGGCCATTCAGGTCGCGGCGGCGGCCGTGGTGGTCCCGGCGGCCGTGGAGGTCCCGGTGGACGTGCATCTCGCGGAGGACGTGGAGACGGGGGCGGGGGAAGATGGGCGCGCGGCGGGGCTGGGGGGAGGTGGTCGGCTTACGATTGTCACTACCCTCATCAAAGCCAGCCTCGCACGCAGGACGCCCGCGCATGCATCGCGCAAGAAGTTCCCCCCCCGCTCCTGCTCGACGAGTACGGCAGCCTCTTTTACGACGACACCTACTACCAGCAGCATCAGTACGAGTACGGCGGCACAGGCGGGTCCTGGGGTAATGGAGGCGCAGGGTCCTACACTCCCAACCCAGCCATGGTGAGCAATGCAAATATTGACACCGCCGCCGTCGGACAGCAGCAGCAGCAGCAGCAGCAGCAGCAGCTGCCCCCGCCCCAGATTTAACGTCAGCCCCAACAGCCCCACCAGCAGCAAATGGTTCTATACATCGGCAGCCCCGCGCCCCCTTCTGCAGCTTACTTCCCTTCTTCTCCTGGATCGGATCCCGCGCCGTCAGGACTGCACGCCCTCGTCATGCACTTTGTGCCAGTAGGCGAGTTTGGTGTGCCTGGTATTGATAATGGTTTGAATGACGGGGATGAGGGTGACGTAGAGAATGACAGAGTTGGAAATGCGCTTTTGACACAGGCCAACAAGTTGGGCTTATGCCAGCCGCCTGCTAGCGAGGAGGTACTTGCCGATTCCGGTGCTAGCGGTACCTACATCAATGGTGACGCGCATATGTTTGACACTCTCCGCGGCAACGACATCCCTACTAACCAGAGATATGTGCAGGTTAGTAGTCGCCAAATGCTTCGTGTTGCCGCGCGTGGATGCTTGATTTTTTACTTTCACCTATGGAAAGCTGCCGGTGTGCGAGAAGGTGTCTGAGTGTTTTTGCCGAACGTGTCAGCCGTTGAGGGATTGAACTTTAATCTTCTTTCGCTCCATGAACTCTCCGCGCACATGCCTCTGATGATTGACGTGAAAGGTGTGCACCTGCCCCCCCCCTTGGTTTGTCTTTCCCTCGGAACCAATCTGGGTCATCTTTGTTTGCGACGCGTGTGAATGTGTCTGGGATTACGACTGCTTTGCCGACATTTGTAGGACTTCTCCCTGGGTCACATTTCCCCCCTGAATTCCCCCTTCCCTCCGTTGATGACCCCTGTGTCGACAACGGGTGCGGGGCGGGACCAATGCCTGGATTCCCGCCCGCCGGCCAAGCCGGTGTCGTGTTTTCGAATCCGTGTGGTCTTGGGACTTCCACCGCCGGCCACGCCGGTGTAGTACCTGGAGACGTATGCTTCCCGCCCATCGATGACAACGATGTAGTACCTCTCCCGATGAACCGTTTTGCGGGGCGTCCGAAGGTTGCTTTCCGCCCGCCCTTGCAGGCGTGGTACCTTGGACTGGTAGCTTCCCCCCCGCCGATTCAGGTGTCGTGACTTCGCCTTCAGTTTTTCCAGGGCCCCCGGACCCTTGACGGATTGGAGTTGGCGTTAAATGTGGTGGCCGGGCTTATGGACGAATCAGAGATGGACGGTATACACGGAAAAGATCTCCATGCTGTGGGCCCCCCTTTTAATTCCGATGTGGAGGCTGCGTTTTTGGTGCAAGCGTTTGACGATGACCTTCCCAGTGTGGAAGGCGGTGCTGTTTTGTGTGGTATTTTGTGTGGTGCGCTTGCTGCGATTGCTCCCAAGAATCGCCCCTTTACGGTTGGTTCCCCGACCAAAACGTTTGACATCAACTTTCACCACCGCTGCACCAGCCACCTTTGCTAATTTTCGTTGAGAGAAACCGCTAAGCAACAGGGGCACTAGCTCACCGGGACCCTGGAGACGTGCGAGCCGTGCGTGCTGATCAAGGGGCGAAAAGCTGGTGTACCGCGGACTGGTGGAAGGGCGCGAGAGCCGGGGGTCACGTTCCACCTGGACCTCTGCGGCAAGGTCGCCGTGTCCATCGGTGGCAGCATGTACCTTCTGGCCGTCTTGGACAGCTCTTCGCTGTTCGTGCTGGTCTACGGGCTTCGACGCAAGTCGGATGCCCTTGCTGGAGTGAAGGTAGCCATCACCGACCTCTCCAAGTACCGCCGTCTCAACATCGAATGCTTTCGCGTCGACGTGGGCACCGAGTGGACCAAAGCGGAGTTTCGTTCCTTCTGCGCCGACGCCGGCATTCGTCTCGTGTTCACCGCCCCCGACACGCCGTAGCAGAACGCACCCGTCGAGAGCGCTATCTGGCGCTTGATCAAGGGCGGTACCGTGTGCCGCCGCAGCGCGGCGGAGCTGTTCGGCACCCCCGTTTTTTTCGTGATCCCTGGTCTTGACCCTCGCGGGGACGGCTTGTGGTTGGAGTCGGTGCGGTACATCGCGGGTTGCCTCAACAGCTGCAGCACCAAGGCCAACCCCGGCAATATCTCCCCGTACGAGGCCTTCACGGGCATCAAGCCCGACGCCGTCGTCCTCCCGTTTTTCCAGCCGGGAATGATGCGCGTTATACGGAAGACCAAGTTGGACGACCAGTCCGCCAAGTGCTACTTCCTCGGCCACGGCTACCAACACGGGTGTTCCACTGTGCGGGTGCTCAAGACCTCTACCGGCCAGGTGTGCCACACCCGGGACATCGTGTGGATTTCGAGGTCTGCCGCTTCGCTACCAACGCCGCTGGCCGCTGCCCCGCCGCAGCCGCCGACTGTCCAGCCTCGGTTCCGGCCTCGGGCGTACCGCCACCCTTTTTGGTTTGCTGGGCCTGCCGCGTCTGCCGGGGAGGGGGGAGTAGTTGGGATCCCCGCCATGCAGCAACCCCTGCCGCGATCATCTTCGCCACCTACCCCTGCGTCGCGTCTCCCGCCCTCACAGCTTCGGCAGTCTGGGACGGGGCTGCCCCTTGCGACGCCGCCACTCACATCGCCGCCACCCGCGCCCCCGCAACCGCTCGCGCTGTTGCCTGGGGCAGCCGGACCGTCCGCGAGTGGGCCGCCACCGGAGGAGACACCGCTACCGCGTCCTGCGTCGGCGATGCCGCCCCTTTCCCGTAGGGCGATCACCGAACTTCGGCCGGGTCGTACGGGAGGTCTGGCCGACGCCCGCATCACGAGCCGTACCAGATCAGGGGGGGCGCGAGGCGGCGGTGATGCCACCCGCCACAACCACGGTCTTCTGTCCATTTCGGGAAGGGATGTTTTTGCTGTCGGCTCTTGCCACGCAGGACTTGGTCAACACGCTTCGCACGGAGCCCGGAGGAGGGATGCCGGGTCAGGGGGAGCAGCATGGTGGGGGAAGCGTGCCGGTCGCCCTTGTGACTCACTTTGCGCGTCGAGAGGACATCAACATCGCCATTATTATGAAGCAGCGCCCCCCTCACGACCGTCCGGATCTGCCGCTGTGCCACGGCAGCGACCTGCGCGTGCCGAAGACCTTCGCCGAGGCGACCTCCCCGCGCTACCAGTACCGCCATCTCTTCGAGGACGCCGTGTGCCGGGAGTTTCACGGACTGCTCAGCGCTGGGACCTTTACCATAGCCAACTGGCAATCAGTCGAGAAGTGGGTTGATGCTCAGTGGGTGTATGACCGGAAGTGTGATCAGTATGGTTGGCCGACGAAGGTCAAGGCAAGGATTGTAGCTAGGGGTGATCAGCAGACGCAGTATGTAGACTTTGGAGAGGTTTTCGCCCCCACTGTTGCGGTGTCGTGTGTGCGTTTGCTGGCCGCTTTGGCTTGCGAGCAGGAACTCGAGATATATCATTTGGACATCGAGCAAGCTGTTTTTTGTGATTTCAAGGTTGGAAGACGGGATTGATGTTTACATGCGACTGCCGAAGGGATGTGGTACGATGTCTGGCTTGGTAGTGAAGCTGGCTAAGAGTCTTTACGGCTTGAAGCAAGCTTCTCGGCAGTGGCATGCGCATCCGAAGAGGTGTTTGTTGCTTTTAGGATGTGAGCAGCGTTTGGCTGATGCTTGTGTCTTTGGACTGATTGAGGATGGTATTGTCGTTCTGACGTTGGTAGTACACGTAGACGACGTATTTTCTGTCGGGAAGAAGGAGAGATATGAGCAGGTTTGCAGGGATCTGGGGGAGATGGTGCCTGTTAAAGACTTGGGCCCGCTCAGCTGGTATTCGGGTTGTTTTTATGAGAGAGATTGGGAGTCGGGACGTTTGACTATTTCCCAGGAGAACTACGCGTTGGAACTAGCGGAAGAGTATAATGTCGAGTGGGGAAAGAGTGTGCCGCTTGGTATTGGAGTTGGAGTGAGACGTGGGGAGTTTGATGTTGATAAGGAGGATGTGCGTGAGCCTTTTCGTGAACTGATTGGATCGCTGATGTGGCTGGCGACGATGACGAGGCCGGACATAGCAAATGCAGTGCGTGCAATAGCGAGGTACTGTGCCCACCCGAAGCTTAGGCATTGATTGGGAAGCAGCGCGAGATGTTTTGGGCTATGTGAAGAGAACGAGTTCGTTGGGGATATTCGTTTGAGATGGGGAGTGCAATGGGGTTGAGTATGCAGTCATTTGCGGATGCTGACTTTGCGAGTAAGGCCGCGGATCGCCGCGGTGTGAGCGGAGGTGTTGTGATGTGTTGCGGTGGACCTGTTGCTTGGTTGTCCAGGACTCAAAAGTGTGTGACGACCTCTACCACAGAGGCAGAATATGTCGCGTTGGGCGATGTAGAGAAGGAAGCGTTATTCCTCAGGCGGGTTTCGCGTTTCTCTCTGCCGGATGCTAGCAAGCCGTTACTTCCGGTTTTCGAGGATAATGAGGGGGGCTATTTCTCTTGCTATGCATCACGTCCAATTGGGTTCATGGCCGCGACCCCCCTGCTACGCGGGAGCGATCTCCAGAACAACCACCCACACTACAGCAGTAATCCCAGAATGACGCTGATGCTTGCTTTAGTCATTGGTGCGCTTGGTCGCTCGTGTGTGTGTTGTGTTGTGAGTGTGCTTGTGGGGTGATGTGCACACTCACCCATGTACGTGCACACGTGGCACACACATGCGTCAACCGAGGGACCCGTTTTTCTATTATTGACACCTACCCGGGCAACTATGGTTGCATATCAACAACTACCAGGGCCAGTAATTGCCTGCAGACAGAGGAGTTGCCTGCAGACAACTATAACTATTCGTCCAGAATCGTGCGCAACTAGTTGCCTGCAGACAACTATAGGTTCAGTATCGTGCGCATCTAGTTGCCTGTAGACAACTATCTGTCCAGAATCGTGCGCAACTAGTTGCCTGCAGACAACTATTGGTTCAAAATCGTGCGCAACTAGTTGCCTGTAGACAACTATCCGTCCAGAATAGTAGGCAACTGCAACTATTGGTTCAGAATAGAAGGCAACTAGTTGCCTGTAGACAACTGGTGGTTCAGAATCGTGCGCAACTATTAATAGTTGCCTGTAGACAACTATTGATCCAGAATCGTGTGCAAGTAGTTGTTTGCAGACAACTAGCAGGTAGTTGTCTGGCGAACAACTAACTAAGTTATTAGTTGAAGTTATACAAGGGGTGCAGAAGTTCTGTCACAAAACTACCTTACAGATAGACTACTGTTAATGTCCTCACATTAAATCGCCCTTTCTACCCAGCTTCATCAGTACACCCAGTGTTCGTCGTGATTACATACCCTAGAGAGATACTGATTATGTGGTCACAGACTAAACTGTGAGACAGAAGAAGACCAGAAATAAAACTAAATCCCATATTCAAGTGTCAAGCAATTGAAGTGTCAGCGTACCGGTTACGAGACTACAACAACACAAGCAAGAAGACAGGAAAAATAAGAGCAAAAAGACAACAGAACCAAAAAAACAGAAAACTGAAATGAATTCACATATATATATATGTTGGCATGTCATCACACTGGATACGACAGGCTAGGCACACACATCATACGAACTAAATGTATCACAAACGAAACATACGAACAAAAAAAAGCAGAGAACCAAGAAAAACAAACAAAAGAGACAGACTGCAGTTGGGTTGTTTCCTATGCGGTTTGATGTATAGCTCCAGCTTTTTTCTTTTTCATCTCGAAAAATAAACGCCCCTTCTAACGTATGCAGTCCAATTTTTTTTGGAGGCGTTCTACTCGTACGATAATAGAGGTTCATAACTTTTCTGAGAACCATACCTCACAGGAAAACTGATCTCAGCTAAAATCATATTGCATCCCGATGAATAATTAAATGACCCAAGGATACCGGAAACGTAATTTTTCGAAACAAGATCGGTGTTCCGACGATTTCGGGTTAGGGAACCCCGTCACTCAGGAAACCACTTATTAGGAGCGGAAATGTGCTAGTAATACTTCTATCGTCGAACGCGTCTATAGTATGCAAAAACAGACCGCAAACAAATCTATTTGAGAATCCGACGACCGAAGTCGTCAGAACACAAAATCTGACGACTTGGGTCATCAGATCAGATGTTTAAATCCAAAAATGTCATCCTCTATAAATTCAATATGTTGTCTACGACAGCGAGCAGAGGCAGAACGATCGATAGGTCGAGGAGTTTGATGGTTGGACAGCTGTATATCGACGTTGTTTCGAGCCCGACGCGCGGTGGGCGGCCCGAGGGCTTCTCGATGGCCAGACTACAGTCGGCTGACGCAGGGTAGGACCTGGAGTCCAAGAGAAGCGAACCGGGCGGCGATCCTCTCCGTGGATACGCACTCGAGGACAACACTGCTGTACACCAGAAGCAGCAGCAGCCGGTCACATCGTCAAACACAAAAAAGGAAGACATACATGTTGACTGTAGCGATATCATGGCAGCCGTCTCGTGGGTGTCTCGAAGCGGGGGGAGCACAGACAAAAACGCCTGCCTACTCATGAGAATGACGGGGCGCCTTGAACTCGCAGGCGGATGGAACCACACTGCAAAACATGTTCCAGGCGTGAAGAACAGTTTAGCGGACGGCATTTCACGGTGGCCTAGGGGGATGTTGGCAGACATAGTGAGGGAGCTATCCCACTCCAGCGACTGGCGCGAACAATCCATTGGTCCGCGGAGGTCGAGGATGTTTGACATTGTACTCCAGACAAAGAACATCCTCATAAAACACCTTCATCATCGTCAAACAGGAGGAAATTGCATCTACTTATTTCCCTTCTACCATTTTTGCTCTGCTCCTGCTCCGGGGCCTAGACTGTCGCATACGTCGAGTAAACGAGGAATGTCCTGCTCAGTTACTCGTAGTCTGTGGGCTTGATTTCGAATAGAAAACGGGTACTGAAAATGTCCTTGAAAAAGCAGGGTACGCCTCTCGCTCGACGTAAATATAGGGCATATACAAAACTAAACCAGATAAAAAAGGTACGATACGACGTACAGGTCTGAATACGACGTAAACGATGTAACCTCCCGTAGGGAGGTGGAGTTTATGGAGGCGGTTTGGCATTTGAAGAAGCTTGCATAATAATCGTGAGACGAGGTCAGATCAGACCACTGCCGAAAGCGTCTAGGCAGTAGAGCTAGCTCCTTGGGCGTAGACGGCAGCGGCGGCAACAACGAGAACTCGAAATAAATCTCAAAGTAGCGCGCCCAGGCAATTGATCGACGTTCACTTTCTGGGCATGGCCGACCAGCCTTCCCTCCAAGAGGGAGGTGAGCGCGCCCGCTGGATGTGATGGCAGGTGAGGCCGCCCCTCTAGATGTGGGAGGCGAGCATGGGGAAGGAGTTGGCTTGCCTGGCTCCGGAGCACCGGACGGAGGCATCGGCCTAGGCGGAGCCGCGGGCATCGGCCTGAGTCTTCCCGCGGCACAAGCCGATCCTGCAGTGATGGCGGTGCTGCAGCAGTTTTTGACGAGCAACGACGCGATCGCGGCACGGGTCACATGTCTTCAAAACAGCCAGGGCCATCCGCAGCAGCAAGAGCAACATCAGCAGCAGCAGCAGCAGCAGCAGCAACCTCAGCTACTTCTGCAGGCTCATCAGCCTCTCGGGGGCGCCATCGCGGGGGGCCTGCTGGCCTAGTGGGCGGGCGGTGCCATGGGAGGGCAGCCGCTGCCCGCGCCGCAACACGCGAACCGCCAGGCCGCGATCTCAGCGGGCGTAAAAGCTACCTCAAAGCAGGCGGCAGACCTATGGCACGCTCGGGAAGGGCCTAAGTTCTTCATCGCGCGCGGGGGGCTACAATATACGGAAGGTCATAACCCGCCCTCTCCTGCTTCTCACGCTCGAGGAGGTGGCGTGCGTGTCAGAAGCTGTGACAAAACAGCTGAGGACGTTGTCCGAATTCGCCGTAGAAGAGTTTTACCCTCCTCTGCCAGCCGGGCAGGCGCCTGCGACTTTGCCAGCTCAGGTGCACCTCGCCACGTACGTTCGTCGTGGCGTTTTGGCGACCCAGGAATACGGCATGCAAGGAGCACAGGCGGTCTGCAAAGACCGGGTTCACACCTTGCGAGAGGAGCTCGAACGACTACAAAGGACGGTGGGGGTATATACGCCGTCACCACACAACAATACTGAACATGAACAACAAAGACAAGGTGCGCGAGGTTCTTCTCACAGCAATGAACGGCGGTCCGAAGGCGGGTATGATCGACCTCGCGAAGCAGGGGGGCGTCCTGCACCGGAAGTACCAATACGCGCCCCCCCCCGCCCGGCACAGGCATCCCCATGCCTACCCTAGAATTCACGCGGCTAAGGGAGCTGGTCGAGGAAGGCGCGGGATCCAGCCTCACGGAGCGTGAGACGTTCTGGAAGCAGGGCCCCGGAAGAGCAGCCTCTAAGAGGAAAGGAGCTCCCAGCACGGAAGGACAGCGGACTGGCCACTCGCAAGGCCGGGCACGCGCCGGGGGAGGAGGCGGGCCCACGTTCAAGGCTCGCATACTGTACAGGTTCGTTTGGTTCCTGTACAGGTATATAATAGTGCGCCAGGTAATCAAGTACGTTTTATCCAAAACACATACATACGTAAAAAAATATTGGAGGGGTTGACGAAGCCTTTGGCTTTTCTGGACGGTGCGATCGACCATGAGGACGGAGGAGGCGGTGGGGCGGGGGGGGGGGGGGGGGGGGTAGTGGGGAGGAAAAGCATGCGGAAGGAGTTGTTGTTGTTGAGGAAAAAGATGAGGACGGTGGCGGGGAGGAAAATGTGGGGGAAGGAGTTGGGGACGATACTTGTGGGGAAGGGTGCGGGAGGGAAAAGGGAGGAGGGCAGGAGCAGGACGCGAGCAGCGGGGAGGCCGACGAGGACAGCGAGGAGGAGGACAGCGAGAGTGTGGACGCGGACAGCGATGACGTGCCGAGGACAGCGAGGTGGATAACGAGGACCGGGGCAAAAACGTGACGGTGAAAGGGGTTTGATGCATTATTTTCTTGCTGTTTTTATTGTTTGCCTCAGCACGTGTAAGTAAGTGGTGTCCTCGTATGTACTGGTTCCGTGTGTACATGTTTCAAGGGTATCGAAAACGTCCGGTAGGAATTTTCCTCAATTTTTATCTTCTGTTTTCAAGAATACGGACTTACAATAAATTATCGATTCGAACCACTTGGAATATTGTTTTGTTTGTACGCCCTTTTGTTTTTCTCGGCTGCCTCATTACCTACCTTTCTTTGACGTTTTTGTCGGTACAATCCTATATCGTACTACGCACAGGGGTTTCTGATATCGGGAAAGATCCGCTGACGCTCCCGGGCGAAGTCGACGACATGTCCCCATAGATAGGGCGAAGCCGTCGGCATGTCGATTCCGGATGGTTTTTGCCTGCTTCAGGGAACCATAATTTAAACAAATTTCAAGAGCTGCTGTCAGCTGGCGGTCCCGGTGGCCGCGTGGCTACCAAGATTCTTTTTCGTAGCTTCGAGTCTTACCGAGTGCAAACTTATAGGTGAGGTACCATTTCTTGAATATTATTAGCGGAAAGCGCAAGATTGGGTTATGAATAGCAAATCATTTAATGATAATCGACGAGCAGTGGGAATGCTGAATGAGCACCATGCACGAAAAAGGTGCATAAGGGACGCAACAGCTGTTTCCACGGCTTGTCGACAAAAATGCCGAGGGTAAGAAATCCCACGATTAAAAGTTGGAGAGTAGAAGCGACACGATGAAAAAAAAATGTAAACAACAGAAGAAGTACGCAACTACTCGTATTAAATCAATATACCTGGATACTTGGTGTATATATTAGATCGGGTGGCTAGGTATCGGTTCGACCTTCTCTTTACGGACTTTTGCCTGTATCTCCCTCTCTCTCGTGTTCCTTCGTCCGTGCAGCAGAAACCTGCCCTTCCTGAGCACGTATGTATGCTGTCCGTCTAGCAGCCTTTCCGTACGTCGTTTGCATCATCCTGTTTTTCTTCTTCTCTTTCTTCTTTTTTTCATTTCAGATTTTTTTTTGTTTCAATGTCTTTTGCTAATATTTTCCCGGTCTTCTTGCTTGTGTTGTTGAGTTCTCGTACGCGGTACGAACGCGGACACTTCACTTGCTTGACACTTGAATTTGAGATTTAGTTTGTTTTTTTTTGTCTTCCTCTGTCTCACAGTCTGTGACCACATAATCAGTACGGAGTACCTCTCTAGGATAGGGAATCACGACGGACACTGACTGGGTGTGCTGATGAAGCTGGGTAGAAACGGCGATTGAAGGTGAAGACCACAACAACAACAGCAATGTTAGCTCAGTTTCACGTTGATTTCATCTTGTGTGCCTTCTTCGTCTGTTTTTTTGTTTTGTTTTGGCATCCGCATTTATTTCGTGAGAACAACAACAACAACAACAACAACAATAGGAACCACGGGCTGGCACCGCTAAGCAAAGAGCGATTACCCACTCGGTTAATGTTCGGGGCGATAGCAGGTGGGGCGAACCCGAGACCAGGCGTAAAGTTGAAGACTTGGAATAGATGCATAGTCGAAGACCTTTGGGAACTCCGAGCCACCGAGGGGTCAACGGAAGTTGCCCCGTTGTTGTTTGGAGCTGAGACCGCGTTGTGGGCCACTGTAGCAAAAAAGGCGGGGAAGTGGTAACAGGGGATCCCTGAAGCAGTCGAACGGTTCGTGGTAAGGTGGCGCGAGTCTAAGGCTGAGATGAGTAGTAGGCAGCGCCCCGCATCCGCCGTGAATGGAGAGGGGGGGAACATGAGGAGTAGAAGGGAAACTGCGGTAGAAAATAAGTAGGAAGGAGATGGAAGACAGGGTAGCAAGGCACCAGGCCGACTAAGTATGAACATGACCATACTACTAGTACCACCAACTGGGTGTTTTCTTTGTCTTCTCTTTTTGGTTTGTTTGTTTCTTTCTTTCTTGCGCTGACTCTCCGCGATTCTCATTTTATTTCTGTCTCTCCCTTTTTTTCGATTGATAAGCCGTACTGAAGGAGTCGTGTGGTGTGAGTGGATGACGAACCTGATCTGCTCGTTTCGTATTGTCTGTCACCAAGGGGCTGGGCATAGTTGACGAACGCCGGGCGCAGACGGCAGTCTTGGTAGCAAGGTACCAGGCGGACTACCAAGGAGAACTTGGCTTTACTACTCGTACCACAAACTGCTGCCGCCAACTGGTTGGTTCTTTGGGCTTTGGTCTACCCTTTATTTTCCCTCTGTTGGGCAAATACCAAAATCAGTTATACCTCATCCGTTTGAGCCAAAATCAGGTACATATTAAAACCAAGTGAAAAACTCGCGCCACGAGCGGTGTTGTGTCAATGAATGTCGGGTAAAAATGAAGCGTCCCACATGGCCTCCGAAAATCTAAATCGTTTAGCTTTCTTTATAGAGTGTAATGTAAATACCACGGGCTTCACTTAGACCCCCAGAGAGTCACTATTATTAGGTTTGGTGTCATTTGTTTTGCCACGGCGGGGCCGCCAACCAGAGTATTTACTCTGGTACCCCCCCGCCCCGTCGGCAGCTCTATATCTTCTAGACCGTCTTCGCGGAACCGCCTGCTCGGCACGATATTATCTTGCCGTACCAAACCTGAGACCACCTCGACGCGGGGTGGCGCAGAGTGCGGACAACGACCATCATGGTGCTGTATAAACCGCTGCGACCACACACAAAAAACAACACACAGCAGGACACATCACAACAACTATTTTTAAACACTGAAACAAAGTGAAACCAGCGTACGCATGTGCATGCATACGTAAATACGTACTTTCACGAACAACGAACGTCGTACGAGTACATATTTTGTACGATAATGGAGAACAATTTCAACCGAGGGAGGGCAGACGCATACGGAGAGAAACAACAGAGTGTGCGTATGGTCTCTCTGATTGGTTTAAAATTGGCCAGAATCAGTTACAAGCTGTTCATAGACAGATTAGAAAAAAACAGGTGTACCTGGTGCCTTGCCCTTTTCGAGCCAAAATCTGTTACAATGTCAGCCTCGCCTATAGCGGGGCTCCTGGCGTGTGTTTTGTACTTGTCTTTAGAATGCACAGTTGCCAGGTATCCACGAAAACGCTGCGCTCTCGCTCGAAATCGACCGACGGATCCGCCTCATGCGAGCATGCCTCAAACGGTTCGGCCCGGAGTTGTATGATAGGACGACCCCCCCCCTTAGCCTTAAAGTCCGAATGCTGAAGGCCGAGGTGATCGAGACCCTGCTGTACGGGTGTGTGACGTGGACCCTCAGAGCGGAGCACTTTGCCAAGCTTCGAACGGCTCACCACCAAGTCCTGCTGCGAGTCATTGGCTTCCAGCGCCGACTTCGTACTGACCATGCCACCCTCTCGTACGCGAAGGCCCTCAAGATGACACGTTGCGAGAGCATCGAAACGACCATTCGTAAACGGCGGCTCTTCTTTGCGGGGGGCGTGACACGGCAAAGCGAGGAGCGATTACCCAACCGGGTAATGTTCGGGACGATAACTGGTGGGGAGAACCCGAGACCAGGCGGACAGAGTAAGACTTGGCATAGATGCATAGTCGAAGACTTTAGGGAGTTCCGAGCCACCGAAGGGTCAACGGAAGTTGCCTCCTTGGGGTTTGGAGTTGAGACCGCGTTGTGGTCCACTGCAGCCAAAAAGGCGGGGAAGTGGTACCGGGGGATCCTTGAAGCAGCCGAACGGTTCATGATGAGGTGGCACGAGGCTGAGGCTGATATGAGTAGTCAGCGCCGCGCATCCGCCGTGGATGGTGCCCAAAGGAACGGGGGGGGAGGGGGCAACAGGAGAAGAAGTGGCATAAAGCCCGACCAAGGGAATGCGGAGAGGGGGGGGAACAGGAGGGGTAGAAGGGAACCGGCGGTAGACGAAAGTAGGAAGGAGATGGCAGACAGGGTAGCAATGCACCAAGTCGACTAGGAAGTAGAACATGACCATACTACTAGTAGTGCTACCAACTGGTGCAGCTGGTTCGAACGTGGTCTTCCCTTGTCTTCCCTTCTTGTAGTGTTTTTTTTTTTGTTTCTTTCTTGCGCTGACTCTCCGTGATTTTCAATATTTTTTTCTCTCTTCATTTTCTGATTGATAAGCCGTACTGAAGGAGCCGTGTGGCGTGGTTGGATGACGAACCAGCTCTGCTCGTTTCGTATTGTCTGACGCCAAGGGGCTGGGCATAGTTGACGAACGCAGGGCGGAGACGGCAGTCTGGATAGCAAGGTACCAGGCGGTTTAGCAGGGAGAACCTGGCTATACTACTCGTACCACAAACTGCTGCCGCCACCTGGAAGGTGCTTTGGGCGTTGGTCTGCCTGTTATTTCCCCTTTGTTATTTTTCCTTGTTACTTTTCTCCTTGGTTCTTTGTCTTACTCTGTTTACAAGAAGTGGTGTTTTTTCTTTTTCTTTTTCTTTCTTTTTTTCCAGCTCGTTCTTTTTCAAGTGTTGGCCACCTCGCCTGCGAGGGAGGGGCACGACAGATTGTTTCTCCTAGATTTTGGTTTCATTTTTCCTATTTCTCTCTTTCCATTTTTCTACCTCGTTTTTTGTTTTCTCTTCGATTGTTTCTTTTCGTTTCACTATTTCATAGATTGCGTATGTCATGCCTGTCGTATCTAGTATGATGACATGGCATTGCATTGCCCACTGCTGTTGTGCTTCCTGTATACCAGGTACCAGGTAGGTGGCAACGTAATATCTCTGGGCAATGTGGCATAGCTGTGACCACAGAAATTGGATCTCTTCTACGATTGAAGAATCGGCACGGACACTGGTTGTTGTAAATGTGCAGGATGACGGTAAGAAGAACAGAACACACACACTAAGGCATCAGGTCGAGGGTCACCACGCCTCGTAAGTTTCGCCACGGGCTGGCGCCAAGAATATTCGTTGTGACATCTTCATTGTTCCCAGCTTTGCAGTTTCTCGACGAACCTCTGTACACACTATTACGGGGGACCATAGTTAATAGGACCTGTGGTAAACATAAAAACCTATATATTTAGCCATTTTTACTAACAATATTTGGTCCTATTAACTATGGTCCCCCGTAATAGAACAACTTTTTTAGACTAAAGTACACCCGAAAGAAGAAAAGTGAAATCAACGTACGTTCGTATGTGTGTGAGTTCTTCACATAAACCAATATATTCCCCTATCTTTACTATTCATAACAATATGCGGTCCTTTTATATTTCTTTTTTTTCTCTCATCCCATTCATTATCTTCGCACATCTTCTTCTCTCTCTCCTTTCAACTCGTAACTCAGATCCGGGGTCACATAGCAGGCTCTTCTACCCCCTTCCCGCTACGGTACGTGCCTTCATTTTTATCGCGAGAAGATTTCAGCCTTTTCTTCCCTCGTCGACTCGCATCGAATTGTGCCTATATACTGGTGGTGTGGGCGTGAGTTGAATGTGGTCTCTGTTCTATTCGTGTGTAGGATTCAATTGTTGAGAGCGCCTTGCGGCGTGGGTAGGCACAATTCGATGCGAGTCGACGAGGGAAGAAAAGGCTGAAATCTTCTCGCGATAAAAATGAAGGCACGTACCGTAGCGGGAAGGGAGTAGAAGAGCCTGCTCTGTGACCCCGGATCTGAGTTACGAGTTGGAAAGAGAGAGAAAAGAAGATGTGCGAAGATAATGAATGGGATGAGAAGAAAAAAAAAAAAAAAAAAAAAAGTGGCGAGCTTGCGGCTACTATTACGGGGGACCATAGTTAATAGGACCAAATATCGTTAGTAAAATTGTTTAAATATATAGGGTTTTATGTATACCATAGGTCCTATTAACTATGGTCCCCCGTAATAACTGCTGTGGCAGTCCTTACTCTAATTTCAACATATAAATATAAAGTCCAGCCATGCAGTAGCTCTGCTGATCACAAACGCCAGCACCTTTTGTGCTAAAAAAAGAACTCACAGCTAGAGGTGGTGCGTAGCAATTTCATATTTTTTTAAAGATTCAAGTGATCAGAATACAAAAATACGTCAACAGCTGTGAGTTCGACTCGTTTTCTATATTATTATTAATAATAATTGATACACTCAATGCTCAAGTTTCAATTTGGCAAGCTGCGTAATACGCCTGGACAACTATTTACTCTGTTCTGTACGTACCGTATTTGATTCATATTGGTATAATAGTTGTATATGGAAGTTGTGTACCAAGGTATAATTTACGATAACGTGTATTATTAGTAGTACCTCGTAGTTTTTAACCAGTAGCAGAAATACCTACTTACCCTGGTACATTTTAGTACAACTTGATTATATTTTTTAATTTCGTGATTCGTGGTGGGAATGGATGGGAATAGACCACCACGAATGAATGTATCTCGCAGGGGAAGAGGCCCGTTATGTCCGCCGGAGGCCATCATTTTGCGGGAGAGATTTTATCGGCGGGACGGGACGGTAATTTTTCGATGTCACGGCGGGACGGGACGGTAAGTCCTCGGTGTCACGGCGGGACGGGACAGTAATTGTCCGGTATCACGTTGAGACAGGACGATAGTTGATCGGTGTCACGGCGGAACGGGACGGTAATTGTTCGATGTCACGGCGGGACGGGACGGTAATTTTCAACGGGAGAGGTTTTTTCGGCAGAACGGGACGGTATGTGACGGCGGTCAGTTAATTTGTCGGCGGGACGGGACGTCGGGGCTATTTTCACCACGGTTATACAGTCTCGTCGCGTCCCGTCCCGCCGTTACCGCCGTTACCGTCCCGCTGAAATACCGTGATAAGCTTCTTAATTTTTCAAACTTCCATATTCTTTTGTTTTATCCCAGGTATTTGTTTTTTAATCAGGTCATTCATATCGGAGAGCGTTTTATCCAAAAATTTCAAAGTTTGGAAATAGTTGGAGATATGGATCAATATACGGAGGCGTTCTGTCACTATTCGTAAAATTCTACACACCCCAAAAATATCAAGTTTGTTAACATTGCAATATTTGGGGAAAAAAAAAACACAAAAATATGGAAGATTTTAAAAATTGCGCGAAACAAATGTCGTAAATTTATAAAAAACAAACTCTCCGATAATAAAAAGAATGACCAGTGATCCCACAGCCCGCCTGGCTTGCGGCTGCGAAAACGACAAAAGACGAACGCCCTGTTTTCCGTTCGCGGCTACTGCCATCGAGCCGGGCACAGACAGGCTTTCGTGAGGGTGATCACCGTTGGACGGCGAGGTCCGGCGTACCAGGTACAGGTTAGTGGTGGTGGCGTCCAGGTCCTGCTAGTATTACGGTAATGCTGCGGTCGTCCCAACAGACAGGCAGCTGCATCTTCCAGCGTGGCTTACTCCGTTGTGCTTTCTGTTGATAGCTGCCTTTGTCTTGAATTGCCGCTGGTGCTTCGTTGTTTTTTCTCGTGGCCGTAACCTGACGTTGCCAGTGCTGTAGAAAACATGGAGCATAACACGTTTACTCGTGTATCCACTAGTAGTATACAGAGGGGACAGCAGTAACGGTGAGTTGATACATCAGTAAACAGTCATGGTTTAGATGTTATTTAGCATGTTTCTGTGGCGTTCTACAGCAAAACTGAGTACCTCGTACTCCCATCGGTAGTTGTGTTTATATCTGGTCTGCGACTATCGGCAAGTAACCGAGGGTCGACCTGCGAAGGAGAAGGCCCGTACCGGGCGGGGGAAGGGACGACGGCTGTGACCACGGCGTGTCTGTGGGTTGGTTCCTCGCATCAGTTCTGTTCTACCCGTCGACATTCAGCATAATAACACGTGTCCGTGCCGATTCTTCCATCCTAGAAGAGATACAAGTTCTGTGGTCGCAAAGGTCCGCCACAGCAGAGACGGTACGTTGCCACGTACGTACCTGGTACGAGGTATGCGGTAAACAGAGCAGTGGGCAATGAATGCAATATGCCATGTCATCTTACTAGATTATTATTTGTGCAAATGCTATAATCAGTTATATTTGATCCGTTTGAGCCAAAATGTGGTACCAGGTACATATTAAAACCATGTGAAAAACGCGCGCCACGAGCGGTGTTGTGTCAAATGAATGTCAGGAAAAAAACGAATCGTACCACACCGCCTCCAAAATCTAAACCGGTTAGTATTCTTTAGAGTGTAGATACCACGGGCTTCACTTGACCTGCAGAGAGTCACTATTAAGAACCTGGCGAGCGAGCGAAGCGAGCCTTTTTTTACTTGGTTTTTGACCCAGGAAAAAAACAACTCTTCATAACTGATCGGGTACGAGGATAGGATGCCTTGTTTTTAGTTTTTCAGTATTTTCCTGAAATTTCGGTATTTTTCTCTAGTAGAAAACCGACCAATACCGAAATTTCGTAAAACTTCTGAAATGAACATAAAAAACAGCCCGACCCTTATTGGATTGTGACACAATATGGCGCCTGACTACTGCTGTTGCTGTGTAGTCTACGAGTACTGATCCACGGAGGTACGCGCCGTGCACGCTTCTCTTTGTGCTGGCGTCAGAAGACTGTAGAGACACGCCGCCCACCGACTGTGCGTCGGGCCCGACGCAGCGTCGCTTTCCAGCTGTTGTTGTTGTTGTTGTTGTTGTTGTTGTTGTTGTTGTTGTTGTTGTTGTTGTTGTTGTTGTTGTTGTTGTTCTTGTTGTTGTTGTTCTCACATTAACTCACAATACAATGCAGTCCGTGGTCGCAGGACAGGCTCCAATAACCATGGAGTGGAAGAAATCCCCCTTTAGAACCGCAGTCCCGTTTTGGGGACAAACTACTTGAAATTTGAGTATTTTGTCCCCAAACCGGGACTGCGGTTCTAAAAGGGTTAACAACAGAGGCAAAAACAAAAAACACCATTCAAGTCATCGATCGTCTTCCTGCTGTTTGCTGTCGAGGATAACATCTTGAATTTAGAGACCATGCCATTTCCCCCCCCGATAGCCGGTCGCCCCGGTGGTTCAAGTGGTTAACCTCGAATTCTACTTGTTTGAGTCCTGGGTTCGAGCCCCAGATGGGTCGGGCTTTGATTTTATTTGCAAAAATAAAAAAATGATTCAATTGTTGAGAGCGCCTTGCAGCGTGGGTAGGTACAATTCGATGCAAGTCGACGAGGGAAGAAAAGGCTGAAATCTTCTCGCGATAAAAATGAAGGCACGTACCGTAGCGGGAAGGGGGGAGAAGAGCCTGCTATGTGACCCCGGATCTGAGTTACGAGTTGAAAGGAGAGAGAGAAGAAGATGTGCGAAGAAAATATATGGGATGAGAAAAAAACCATTTGAAGGCCCAGGTCGCGTCGGGTTTTGGGCAAAAATCTGACGTCAGGGTTGGGTCTTCGGAATCTCAAATCGGTAAATATTCGGTCACATTTGGCATATATATTCGCACTGACTAAGCAAGTACTTTCATTTCTGGGATCGAAACATGAACATCTGAAGTTTCGAAATCGAACCACATAGGATTCGACCTCAATACATAGCAACATTGACGACATTTATTTCTTAAATTCGTGTTTTTGTTTTTTTGTTCAGCTTGATGAGTTGAGCAGTATCGTTGAGTGTGTTTCTTGCTTATTTCGTTGTTTGTATTCAACGAGAACCGTTTAATTTGAAGAACACGCACACCGCGAGCACCGCATTCAGGTTATTATGTTGGCACCGTACACGCCCGCCACTGCAATCGATAAGTACTACACTCTGGGCTTCCCCGATCAGCATTCGTGCGACTGACGTTCGTTGCAGATCTGTGTGTGTTCACAGTATACCGTTCCTTCTACCCGTCGACATCCAGCGCGACCACTATCCGTGCCGATTCGTCAATCATTAGAGATAAAAGTTACGTGGGCTCCAAGCTACGCCACCGAAGACACTACTAGATGGCTGATTCCACAACGTGCTGCGTGTATTCTTTACGCTATTAATAGTGAACCGAACCGTTTGCCGTGGACCGTTTTTTCTACCGACGGTCGACGTCATCGAGCACAACCAGTGTCTTCGACGATTCTGCAACCCTGTGTGCGTGTTTTTCACACTAAACCGTTCTTTTCACCCGTCGACATCCAGCACAACCAGTGTCCGTGCCGATTCTTCAATCCAAGAAGGGATACCAGGTACCTGGTACACGTTAGCTGGTCACAAGGCTACGCCACAGAGATACTAAGTGGCCATGTACGAGGTACCTGGTATGCAGCAAGAACAGCAGCAGTGGGCAATGCAATGCCATGTCTAGATCGGGCAGGCACGACATACTAATTCTATGAAATTAAGAAAGGAAAGGAGACAATCGAAAACCCCAGAGAGGTTCGTACACGTTCTGTGCTAAAAAACATCGCCGCAGAGGCGGAGCACAAAATAGTCCTGCAGTGTCAGTATTAATAGTAGGCAATAAGCCATGCACATGATATGTCAGTATACTGCAGTTTTGTACGACAGGCGCGCCACAGAATGAACACTAAGTGTGTTATGAAAGGGAGATGAAACAACAGAGGTTCATTCTTCTCGGATAGCGTTTTTTCCATAAATTCCAAAGTTTGGAAATAGTTGGAGATATGTATCAATATACAGAGGCGTTCTGCCCCTATTCGTGAGATTCTCCACATTGTGACCACAGAACTTGTATCTCTTCTAGGATTGAAGAATCGGCACGGACACTGGTTGTGCTGGATGTCGACGGGTAGAAAGAACGGTTCAATGTGAAGAACACACACACACACCCAAAAATATCAAGTTCGTTAACATTCCTATATTTGGGGGGAAAAAAACCCAGGAAAGTACGGTGGAAGATTGAAAAATTGCGCGAAATAAATGTCGTAAATTTGGGAAACAAACTCTCCGATAATAAAAAGAATGACCAATGACCCCACAGCCCGCCTGGCTTGCGGCTGCGAAAAGGACAAAAGACGAACGCCCTGTTTTTCGTTCTCGGCTACTGCCATCGAGCCGGGCACAGGCTTTCGTGAGGATAATCACCGTTGGACGGCGAGGTCCGGCGTACCAGGTACAGGTTATAACTTAGTGGTGGTAGCCTCCAGGTCCTGCTAGTATTACGGTAATGTTGCGGTCGTCCCAACAGACAGGCAGTTGCATCTTCGAGCGTGGCTTACTTTCCGTAGTGCTTTCTATTGATAGTTGCCTTTATCTTCCAAAATTTTGAAAAAAAAAGGAAAATATGAAAGATTGAAAAATTGCGCGAAAAAAAAAAAAATTGGGATTAAAGCTCTCCGATAAGAATGACCCGGGAGAAAACTAAACACGAGAAACAAACGAATAAATCGAAATGGAACAAAAGAATATACATACCCTGGTATAATATAATATATGTATATAATATATATGTTCGTGCCTCCCCTCAGGTTATGTGTCAGACTCTTCCAAAGAACGAGCTTGTGAAAAAATAACGACTACCAGGTACAAACTTTACACACTACCGGGTATGTATGTATAAAGAAGGTTTTTAGCCAAAAGGTATACCCGGCCACTTTTCGGTCAAAACCAGGTACATACTGTACAAAAACACGTATTTGTTTGTTTGTTGTTGTTGTTGTTGTTGTTGTTCTCACAATAACTCTATCACTCGCCAGCTCGCCAGGAGCCTTGCGGCCTCATACGTCATACGTCGTGCATTGCCCACTGCTGTGCTTTTATGCCGTCGTGTAGTCCTTACACGTGTATTTGGTCTCAGCGCACATCCCCTTGCACTACCCGGCCTGTTGGTCGTACTGATTGCTTTCAGGAATGGTCGACCCGCGCTCTCAGTGGCGCCGATGGCGACTAACCGTGCGCTCTGGATAGAACCCTCTTGTTGTTGCATTTACAAACGTCCACAGAAATACCACATCCCTTGAAGTATATCCGATGATCGGAACTATTTACGACGTTTTACGAGTTGCTCAGCCCCTCCCCCCCCCCCCCCCTCGCCCCTCGCCCGTAGGTTATTCATAAAGGCACGGGGGGCAGGCGAGAACATGAACACTCGCGACTACAAACATATGCATGCTACGGTAGAGGTTGGCTTCCGAAAATTTCCGTGAGGAGTTAGCTCCTTTTGTGCCACCCAAACCGTGAAACCCGATGAATGGAAACTAGCCACTCGTGACCCCTAGGGAGACAACGAAACGTTTTGTTCAATCACGAGCGGCATGCCAGCGATATTGGGTGGTTCCTGACCTGAGGAGGACCAGTCAGCGAAAACTTGCACCGCCTTTCGTGGCACCGATCCTCACCTACACCATGCTCTCCGGCTGGGGGCTCGTGAGCTCCCCGCTTCATGATTGCTCAGATGAGCAAGCCATGAACGTGCCGTGTGTCGTCGGGTTTGTATGCTGCTGCTTGCTTCCCGTTGCCTCACATTGACAACCTCGAGTTGAGTGACCGCAATACCCCATACGAACGAAGCTTACATCGAATCTGCCAGTTGTATTTGATATACCATCACTTGCCATGCATTTCCTTTTTGTCTACGGTTGGGTCTTACTGGAATTAGACAACGAAAACACCGCAAATGCGAACCATACACCTGTATAACCTCATTCGCGGAGGCAAAAAAAAAAAAAAACCCAACTCTCTACAAAGCAGGCAAACACAAAATACAAGAAAACCATATTCAACGAGACTTAACATATATATAGACATAATATTTATCGTATATACACGAACGAGGGGAACATATGTTGCGAGATAATAAATGTAATTAACAAGCAAACCGAAGATATATTATACGAAGTGTGAATGCACGGAGGGGGGGGGGGGGGGGGGGGGGGGTATATGACAACTGCGTACCCGTACGGACAAGCGAACAATGGAGAGGAGGCGGAACAGAAGCAGACCGGAATGTACATGGAATTAATTCACAACTACTCCCGCGTGTCTAGTGGACGAAGCATTCGTAATTTATTTTGTGTGTGTTTTTGTTGCTCAAAGAAGATATCCAAGGGCGGTGGCGGTTAGCTTTAGTCGATCTAGTGTGCAGGAGGACCCTGTCCCCGGATGTTTTGTATGAGAGGCATTCGCCGTCGTTCGTTTTCGACGCATGGTTGAGAAGGTCCTTTCTTTGCCTTTTCGTTTTACTCTGGTTGAGAAGGGTCCTATTAATAGGCACAAGGACCTCTGCACCATCAAAAAAAAAAAAAAACGGTTTTGAGCAGCCTCCGACACCCAACCCCCACGAACAACCTGCTAGGAAACACGGTTTTAATGTGAAGCCTAAGGGTGCCTCCTTCCCGACGCCTAATGGCTCCGCTCTCAAGTGGTGGTTGTCGCTGATTGCGTGGTACACCTTGTCGTCCCTGGCCGATCTCGCTATCGTCGAATGCGTGTTTTTCTTGGTTGCGCTGACGGACCGCACTGTTTCCGACAACCAACCGCAGGTCTAGTTGAAATCGAGAACCTCCTCACGCTTTCTGACACACACGGAAGCTGATTCGACGGGCAGGAGGTGTCAGCGGGGATTATGACGCTGATTGGCAGGAATGCTCGCGCTGGAATGATGGTGGTGAAGGTGGGGGTGGTAGTGGCCGCGTTGGTGGCTGCGGCTCAATCTGCCTCTCCCGGCTTTGATATTTCGGACACGGCCAACGCCTCTTCACCATTGAAGAAAACCGTTGTGAGTTCAAAACTGCGCTTGGTGCTTGCAGTAGGGGTTGAAGGCACCGGGCACGATTACGTCCTGAAGGTAAACGACAACCTTTTCAAGAACAACAAATACCTGCCCCTAATAGCTACGGGCGACCGTATAAACGTCGGGAAGTACCACATAAGGCAAGCCTTGGGACGCACATCTCAACACTTCAGCGATATCATCAACGGGGGCAGGGCCGACATGCGAACGCTGGCCAAGCGAGCGGCAGAAATACCACACCCGGGAACCGTGTTGGTCGTCCACGGGAAGTACTCTTACCCCGACGCGCATGGTCCGGACAAGACCTTGAAGTACCTTGACCTGCGGCTTCTGGCTGAAGCGGCGGAAGAGGAAGGAGTTGACTTCCGAGTCCTATACCTGCGGCGACCCGCGAAGGATATAATGCTGGCAAATACTGTGCACCGCCGATTCCAAGAGTGAGTAACGAAAAACAAATGCCCCCTGCCCACTACTTCCACCTCCTTTCCGGTTTTGCAGTACGCGTTTTATTGCTTTGGAAAGAAAATTTGACGGGGGTAAAGCATGTCCCAAGGGGCTTTGCAAAAATAACTGGGGGTGCTGGCACGGCCTCTTGCTTCCAGCATATATTACTGCAGCATTCGTTGTTGATGTGGTTTTGACGAGTGGCACTGCACGACTCGAGACCTTTTGAAATAGTGCGGGCATTGTTGTGTTGTTGCCCACTGCCCTGGTTTCAATGGTTGAACTGCGGTTTGCTTCACTGTGAGCCTGATAAGCGATGGCGGTTCCGACAAGCTGTGTATGATTGTTGGCGTCGGTCGTTCTGTTCCATCGTGGAAAGCCGGAAGCCCCCAACAGAGCGAATTCGGCGATCTAGGGGCAGGTACAGAGGGAGAACAATTCGTAAGCCGTGCAACCCTCTATACATCGTATTTTGTTGAGCACAGTACGGGGGCGCCAGACCCCGCCTGGTATGGTGGCAGCTAGATGACACCTGAGAGCGCGCCGTCCTTTGTAGGAGTAGTGATCGAATTCAATGAACTGTTCCATATTAGAAGCTTGACGAATACCTCGCCCGGATAATCGTCATCACCATTTCGAGTGAAGCCCGACCCACAATCCCTGGGGACGGCGAATAGTCGGTGACGCACACGTCGGATTCAACCGTATCGAGGACCGCCTCGGCCGAGAAGTCCCGTCAGACAAAACATATTCGGAATCACACGTTAACGTGACTCTGGCCGTAGCACCCGTTTGATGGCTCACACATTGAACAGGTACCGATGTCGGTATCGACCGGCCTGGGACCAGTATCATATCGCAGGAAGTGAGCTGTTTTTGTCAGAACACCGCCAGTGACGGTGAAAATTTCACAGCACTGGACTTTGCCTCGGAGTAGAGTTGTGAGGTTCCAACGACGAAAATTCTTCGTACTAAAGTGTGGCACGTTCATCACCGGCAGTAAATTTAGCCGCGATGCTGTGCTGTGTACGGTATGCCTTACCAAGCTGGTCACAGAAAAGGTTTTCGCTTTGGGTTTGGTCGTCGATCCGTAGCTGCAGGTCCAGGGCAGAGCCTCACACACGGTGAGGGGTGTTTTCGGCGCGCCGAACTACCACAGAGGAACGGCAAAGGGTTCGCGTTACGATTCCTACGCAATTGGCAGGTCACAGATACAACGTCGAGAGCTTCACACAAAGTTCGAAGCTTATCGCATCACCCACAAAAAATACTTACAGTGTGACACGTCCACACTCTCTGAGACACTCATGGAGTTGCCAAATCCTTTGATAGTTCATGTCGGCAACAAAACGTTTGGAAATAAGTATCTCTGTTGCTTCTGGAGTAGCGTGCTATGACCTGAAGGCGTCCTGAGGCTTTTACGTTTTAGTGCCACGTGCAGGTCAAGAGAGACGCCGTGGGTGGCTCCTCCGGTAGATGTGAAGATCACAGTTTGATAGGAGTATGCATGGTGCGAGCTTCGATAGTGATACGAAAAGAAATGGCCAACTTTGCTCATGGCTGACGGAAATGTTTGAACCGGAGGGACTACCTCACTTCGGACTGTTCACAGAACCATTCAACACGCGCGATGAGACCGGTGAATCAAAGATGTTCATTCATTCCTCCCAACGTCGTCTTCGTTGTGGTGGGGATGTGCTACCGCTGCCGTAACAAGGGTCAGGTTCATGTTCCGAATTTGCGATTCCATGTCGTTTCGTAATCTTCCGTGGATTTATCCTGACCCACGTTAACACGTTCGAATGTTCACCATAAATTGTAGATGACCGCCCTGCGCGATACAGTGTACTGGACGGAGGGGTACTGGTAGGTCGTTCTTGGGGAGACAGCATGCGGTGGACGGAGTTTATCCTTGGGCCGAAATGTTCACTGGTGTGACCCACAGGTATACTCAACTAACGAGTATATTTGGGACCCCAATTATTTTATTTGTCATCGTCTATCGTATCCCTACGAGTGGTTTACGATGGGGTTGTCATCGAGTTGGGCGTTCAAAGGGACTCAACTTTCCGGTTTTTGGTGAAAATTCGCAGAGTGTTTCCGGCGAGGGCAATCGGAAAACGTCAAGTTCGACTCCGCAGGGGCTGGGTGTTTGACACACCGTTCATGTTCACCTCTAACAGGAAGGCGTTGTCGCCCGCGCCTTTAATTCAGCCGTTGTGGAAGTATTGGTCAACGTTTCGTGGACGGAGGAGACATTTGACGCAACACACCTCCCCACCAGTGTTGCGCGTTCCCGTCGAAATAGTTACGCAAGAGTTCCCTCTCACGGCTCATGGTACCCGTGCATGATTGTTTGATGTCCAGTTGATCAATTTTCTCGCCATCTCGCTCTTCCGACATCCCTTGTTTCGACATTCAGCAAGCTCGGTGGCACGAGTTCAAGAAACCCTGAGCGGCGTTTCGTGCAGTATATGCAGGTCCTGATTACCGACATCGCCGTCGTGCACTCCTTCCTTGGCGAATTGGACCCGGCCTTTGTGGTCTGCCACGACTTCCAGCGGTTGGGGGAGCTTGAACAATCGACGTCGATCGCCGATTTTCTCGCGCCCAATGCGGATGTCGCGGAACCGTTGAAGCAATCCTTCATGGATGTGGCAATAGCTCGCCGACCATCTACCGAAACGGTACCACACGAAGGAGCGGAGGCGATCGCATCACGCCTCCAGCGCAAGTTTGACAGCTTTGAAACCGCCCTGTGCACGGCTAGGGACTAGGAAGATAGGATTGAAGGTTGATCAACCAGCAGGGATGTCAAACTGTGGGGGAGTCCCGCTATGACCATATGTATGCAGTACTTATGTACCTCGAAGTATATGGTTTATTTCAATCTGTCAACGAAAGGGGGTGGGGGCGGGGAGGGAAGGGGTGGGTAGGTTTCGATTTTGGAGAGCTATTGTCAAGGTGCGTTAATCATAGCTCACAGCGTGCAGTTGCACTGTACGCGGATCCCAGTGAGATCCAGCACATAGCAAACAGGGCTTCGCCGCAGCGTAAGCTTCAGGGTTGATCACTCGTAACCAATCGAATCTTTGCGGTATATCCATGCTTTCGAAACGATGAGCGAGCCAAAGTGCAGATGGGCAACACGGCATTGCGCAGAAGAAACGCCTCTACGAGTATATTAAATACAGTACCGCTGTAGAAGATGTAATCGCCAATACAAGACGCTTCGGTCCCGGGCGGCCTACGCCGCCCGCGACGTGCGCTCACGAAAGAAAAGTACCTCGACGTTTGCCAAGCAAACAGAGGTCCATGATTTAATCTGTTTTTTTTATGAAAGTAGCTGCAAACTGTCGACTAGATGATGCCAAGAGTCTCGCCGCCATGTTTCAGAGAAGAGCTCGGACGCCACATATGATTTGCGTCGCGGGTGGTTCCGCCCGCTGCGCTCGCGCACATGCCGTACGTACCTACACACCGCAGGTAGGGTACCTTTTTTCTTTCTCTTGACATGCTTGCTTTATGGACGAAAGCGAAAGCACAGCACGGTACAACACCACCGCAAAAACTATAAAACCAACGATAAAACCAAACCAAACATTTTGGAAAAAAAACACAAAATCCCCGCCACCTCATGTAATAATTATCTTCCTGATAGGAACCCCTTGTATCGGTAAAAAAACAGAAAATCGAATTGCAGAGCTTCCATAAGTGTCGTGTGCCGCCCGCCCCTCTCGCGAGCACCTCGCCACCCATTCGGTTTGGGTAGAGCTTTCCTCACACTCCGTCACAGGCAGCCCCGTTATCCGCCTCGCGTGAGGCCCGGTGCTCTCCTTGACCGTCGTTCGCGAGCTCGACAATGTTGATTCTCAGTTAACCTAGCTCTCTCTTTTCGCTTGAGCCCGGTGGCACAAATAAGCACCGCCCAAATATTACCTCGCAATCCCGAACGACCCTTAAAACCTCGTACATACTCGAACCCAAAATCACAACTGGGGGCCTGACAGAGCCAATTTTATGCTTCCCTCGTATTTCGAGACACACGCCATGCCTAGGCCCGAAAATTACGACCGCGCTCCATGCAACCCCCCTCTATCGTAGAATGCCTCGAGTATACTCATAGAACTTTGAAAAATAGGGCATAGGGTAGGTAGTATGATAGTATATCGTTCGTGGGCAACGCCTTCGACGTCGGCTACGGAACATGTATTTGCTATTTGAGCTAAAGCTTTTTACCTTTTTCCCACTATTATGGTGAAAATATAAAAATGAAAAATCAACAACTTTACCAAGAAAGTTATTCGAAAAAAAGCCACAGCAGTTCCCAGAGCTGAATCTACGCTTTCTTCGTAGAATGGGTTGCTCCGTCTCCAGAAAAAATCAGACATCTGACATTGGTTGCGGACGAGGGCAACGCCCGACGTGTGATGTCAAGTGTGTGTTGCGCACGCAAATCTTGAGAAGGACAGTGCCTAGCGGGCCCTCAGCCGCACCAAGCGTCAGCCTGTCGCACTACGTGGGTTGTGGCTAGAGGAAGACGCGCGCTTCACTATATGCGCTGCTATTAATAGCTGCTCATCATGGAGGACATAACGAGAAAACCACGACATGTCTGGGCGAAACACGGACAGGGACAAGACCATATGCGGCATGCAGCGACAGGCACGAATGAGGAAGACTGCAGCACAGCCGATAGGACGGTCCCCGCTGTGATCGAGATAGATTCGTCCGATGTTCGTTCCCGAAAGATTGCGGGCGTGCTGTAGAGTGCGCGGGGGTGGGGACGTGTTGCTGCGTGGGAAATGGGGAGAGTGGGCTGTCGGGGGTAACCAAAGCATCTGTGGCTCGGTTTTCAACCGGAGGGATCCCCTCGCAGGATTTACAACGCCCGTGCTCGCGTGGTGGAACGATTCCACTTAAATTATGAGTCTCTGAGCGTGCTCGGCTGATACATCTCTGGTCTCTCCGAGCAACCTCTTTCGCACCACTTCTCTTTAGTACTTTGCCAACCTTTCCTGCGGTTCTTCGGTGTCTCCATCTCTCTTAGCATGTTCAGTCCTTTCTTCCATTTTTCTGGTTTCGTTCCGTGTGCGTGCGCGTACTCCGAGCTCGGCATCGTTGGCGAGCCCGTCGCCGTCGCGGGTGTCAGCGGGTGCTGTCGGGTGGAGGGGGGGGGGGTGCAAGTAGGGCGGTCGCCGCTTCCGTGGCTTGGCGCCGTGGGTACATCGAGACACGAGGGATGCAGGAATGGGCTCGGTCTGGCCTCCATTTGCATGAGTATTTAAGGGTCGTTCGGGATTGCAACATAAAAATCAAGCGGTGCTTATTTTTGCGACCATGCTAAAATTAAGGCAGATAACTGCGCAGTCTGAGAACCGGCATTGTCGAGCTGGCGAACGACGGCCACGATGAGCACCGAGTTTCAAGCCAGGCGGGCCGTGGGGCTCACTGTGGTAGAGAGTAAGGAATTTTTTGCATGGACCGAATCGGTGGCAAGGTGGCCGCGAGAGGGGCGGCGGCGTACGAGGCTGAGAGAGAGCTCTGCTGTTCATATTTTTTTCTTTTCTAAGATCTATGCCAATGGAAACGCGAAGTTCAAAAGTTTTGTTTCAAATATATCGCTTTAAAAAAACAGCCGAAAATGTTCTCCTACCTCCGCTGTGGGAAAGAAAGAGAAAAATGTTTGATTTTTGATTTTTTTTCCCCCAACGGCTGCAGGCGGCGCAATTTGTGTTTTTCTGGTCGCAAATTGTCAACACGGTGATCGAAACCAGCTCGTGCGACGATCGACGCTCGATCTCGACATAGACTCAGCCCACGGCCAACCCACTCGGTATCTGACAAGCCCAACGAGTATATATGACGGCCTCGAAGATATCAGGTGGATCCATGGTCTTGGGGGCGAGAGCTCGCCGGCGGCGTCCTACGGTATCCTCCCAAACCTGAAAAAAAGTATATGTTTGGCCATTCGAGACGGATGGAGAAGTTTTGTCTTCTGTTTTGTGCAAACCAGCGGCCAAATGTTTTTTTATCACACGCCTGGTAAGCTCCCGCCACATGACACCCGCCATGGTGTGAAGGCGGTGACCCTAGGGTGAGTCGGAGCCCCTAACGAGCGCCCTCCGTTCAGAATTCATGACGCAATCGTTGGTTTTGTTGATCGATGTCTGTCGAGGACTCGGAATCTCGCCGCTTCGAACCAAAAATCGGCCAGAGTTTTTCTCAAGCCGATGTTGGCCCAACATCGGCCCCAGATTTGCTTTTGTTGGGCTTTTCCAAAAGTTATGAACTCTTTTTTTGTTTTAGGTGGCCCATAGGAAGCGTGTTCTGATTTTTTTCGGCGGGTATCTTTGAAATTCAAACGTTTTATAGCAACTTCGCTGCACCATTGGCATAGATAGGTCTAACAGGTGGAATGTGTGACAACAAGTAAGTAAAAAAATATTAATGAGGGGACAGGGATTTCGTTTTTCTTTCCAAAATGTTTTCTTTTTATTTTCGTTGTTTTTGGTGCTGCTGTACCGTGCTGTGATTTCGCTTTCGTACTTTCAGCAAGCATATCGAAAGAAGAACACAGGTACCCTACCTGAGGTATGTAGTACGGCATGTGAGCGACCCTATGTGGCGTTCAAGTTGTTCGTAAGTGGCGTCCGAGCTTTTTTTTCCTGAAGCACGGCGGTGGTACTCTTGGCATTATCAAGTCGCCAGTGTGCAACTACAATCAATCGTAAGAAAACTTTATATCTTCGATCATGAACCGATGTATGTCCGCTTCGCATCATTTCATACACGTTTTTCATTCCTGAGGGAGCGTAGCGGGCGGCGTAGGCCGCTGGCGGAACGAAGCGCCTTGAATATCTATATATATATATAGTATACAAGTTTTCCCTTCGGAGTGGCATGAGCGTAGCGTGTAAGAAGGCTCTTCTTGCCGAAATACGTATTTGGTTGGTTGGATTTGACTATTTCACCAATAATTATAGTTGTATGTGCTGCAGTTGGGGCAATAGCTCAAATGTACATGACATGTTACCAACCAAATATGAAAGAGTATAAGGAAAATACTAGTGGAACATGCAGATGAGGGTGACGCAAGAGAGCAGTTATAATGACCGGAAAACACGTACCAGGTAGTAATTATGTATTACAGCTGTTATGATATATGAAGGCGACATGAGCGTGCTATGCAACTTCGACAGTAAGCACTTGCTCGACGAATCGCAGCGCCAGTAGACACATATCCTGCGACACGTAACAGTTCGACAACGAACGAAACCTTTGGCGAACGCCCAAACCAACTATTAAGACAACAGGAATTCCTCAAGGAAAAACGTCTTCAGCGTAGCAGTGGGCCCGAGGCCGCCGCGAAACGCAAAGAAGTCGAAGCGACGGGAGTAAGAGGTAGCAAAAATTCCCTCGCAAACGCGAATGTCGCTAATATCAACGGAATCAGCACCCTGGCAAACACCCAAGGTAGATTGAAAAAAACCCCAGGATATTTCGTTGTCCACAGCACCCAAAGAGGATGCACAAAAGTCAGTTAGACCTTGACACTCGCCAAGGCACTAGCGAGATGAACGCAATGCAAAACCTGACACTCTTCTTAGGCGAAGAAACCCCCACCGAAAGAACATGAACCAGTCCGCTCCCCACGCTTGAACTCAAAGTACCCGCTGGCAGACTTGCAAGTACATGCACAACGGATGTTTGTCTGCTGAAAGTATTGAAATATTATAGACGCAGGCGCACGTTGCAACCAAACGCCCGCGAACACATCTAGACTCAGACCCCAGGCGCAGACCAAAGGCAGATCAACTGTGTATGATCCTCTACCGGCAGATCATGATAGACACGAGTACAGACTCTCAAAGTGCGAAGATCTATTCCGAGCCCGAACCGAGGAGATCGACCGACACAGCCTTCCCGCTTGGCGGCGCTTTTCTCCAGTTCCACTCGAGCCTATTCGCCGAACTGCACGTGGAGTTCGCCCTGAACTTGCTCGTCGTGGGCGATGAAGAGCTTCCTGGAGTGCTTGGAGCCCGAAAAGTACAGGGGGGGCTTGCACAGGCCGACCAAGATGCCGTTGTCCTTGATAGTTCCATCCCAGTAGACACAATCCTTACGGACCTGCAAACATAGGTTATAGACAACAAACCGACAGCACAAAGGAGACATGTAAGACGTGTTGAATACTTGGTATGAGTTTAGTTGACGAAGACTTTGAAAAGGGCTAATGCCAAAATCAATTATACCTGATCCGTTTGAGCCAAAATCAGGTGTATACTAAAACCAAGTAAAAAACGCGCGCCGCGAGCGGTGTTTTGTCCATGAAAGTCGGGTAAAAAAAGAAGCGTGCCATATATGGCCTCCAAAATCTAAGTCATTTAGTTTTCTTTAGGGTGTAGATACCACGGGCTTCACTTGGACCCGCAGAGAGTCACTGTTAATAGGCTTCGTTTGTTCTGCGACGGCGGGGGCGCCAAGAAGAGTATTTACTCTGGCGGTCCCCAACCGTTGACAGCTTAAATCTTCTTGACCGTCCTCGCGGAACGGCCAGCTCGGCACGAAATTATCTTGCCGTACCAAACCTGAAACAAACTCGACGCGGGGTGGTGCAGATAAAGACGGGGTGGTGATGTATGGGCCGCTGTGACCATAGAAAACAACAAAGAAGCGGCAGTAGAACACAACAACTATTATTCTATATCTGAAGCACGTCGCACACCCCAAAGAAGAAAAAAACTGAAGCTAGCATACTCATGTATGCATATTTATTTTTATACGTTGCGTAAGGCAGAATAATTTCAACCGAGGGAGGGCAGACGCATACGGAGAGGAACAGCGGTGTACGTATGTGGCCCCTCTGATTGGTTCAAAGTTGGCCAAAATCAGTTGAAAGCTAGAGAGAGTAGAAAAAAACAGGTATAAGTTGGCCTTTTCGAGCCAAACTCAGGTACGATGTCAGCCTGGACAATAGCAGGGCTCCTGGGGTGTGTTTTGTACTTGTTTTTAGAATGTAACTGATTTTGGCCGAAAGTGGCCAGGTATACGTACCTCGTTTAGGCAAAAACACCTTGAAAAACAGTTTAGAAAATACGCGTTGGCGTGCGCTGCAGAGGCAGAAAGCACGAAAATGGTAAATAGGAATGGGATGCGATGAATGATGTTGGCAAACCTTCACGTTTTTTTTCGCGGCAGAGACGGTGACGGCAGAGTCGGCAGTAGCATAAAACATGGAAACGTGTTAGTGTACTCAACGCCTGTCTGTTATCGTGTCGGAACAACAACCGCAGAAGCAGCGGTAGGCAATTGTCTCCCGTGTGGAAAGAAACGCAGGCCGTAAACAACAACGGCAGCTATTCGGAAAAAAAAGTTGGTTACAGTGTTCAAAACAAAAACAACGGCGTCAACAGCGCATGTACAGATGGCAGTACGCGTACTACACCCCTGTCTCGGTGCGAGCTCGTATCAAGAAAAAAAAAATGGACATTTGTTTTTGGTTATACGTACTGCTGTAGTACCTGGTTGAAATTAGAGTCTTGTATTTTGTGCTGAAGGTCGACAACATGCGGGTAAACAGCAACAACCACGCCAACAACAACAAGATAGACAACAGCCGCAGCAGCAGCGGCGGCAGACACTGAATCAAAGCCGCGTACAGCAGCAACTACGCGAACGACGTCTGCGTACACAACAAAGTCAGCATCAGGGACGATAGACGCGCGAGGTTATAGCAGCAGGAAACGCAGCAGCAGCAGTAGCAGCAGCAGCACTGGGCTGCGCCACCAATTCGTGTTCTCACGTGCGGGAAGACAGCAACGACGACGACGATAACAACAACAACAACAACAACAACAACAACAACAACAACAACAACAACAACAACAACAACAACAACAACAACAACAACAACAACAACAACAACAACAACAACTGAAACGGAATGCTGGCTGCCTGGGCTGAGGTCTTAAGTCATTGTCACAAGGCAACACATGTAGGGTTCTGCAATAGTTGGTAGGAGTGGCAGCTGGGGACCCCAGGTTACCACTCAGAGGTGCATAACCCAAAAGGGGCAAACAAAGACGAGACATGAATGACCGACCTCAGTGACAGAGCAGAGCTTGAGTCCGACCGAGTCGAGAGGTGCGCTCCTAGGTCTCCAGGAGAGTAGGGCGAGCTTGTGGTTCTTCTGTGAAGAGGCTCCAACTGGAGATGGCTAGATGGTAAGTGATTGCTTGTTCCGTGACAGTGGTGATGGTCGCGGGAACTGAGTGAGACGGAAGGGGGATGAAACCTTCCGTCCGGAACGGAGCTACAATATGAAAACGCCTCTATGTCATCATAACTCCTGAAACGGTCAACCGAACAGTAACACAACAACAACAACAACAACAACAATACCAACAGCATGAACAAGTACAGCAGCAGCGGCGGTAGACACTGCTGTTGGGGAAACGAACGCAGGCTGTAAACAACAACGGCAGTAACAGCGGCAGCAGCAGCACAAAAGCAAATGGCAGTTGGCGCAGTATTATTAGCGCATAAACAAATGGCATTATTAGTACGTTTTGGTCTTGGATTTAGTGTTCAAGGTTGACTACGTGCGGGAACAGCAACAACACCACCACCAACAGCATACCAGGTAAACAACAGCAGCAACAGCGAAGGTAGATACCTGCCTCGGTGTAGAAAGGAACCCAGGCTTTACAGAACAAAGGCAGCAGCAGCGGCAACTGCAGCGCATACGCGTACTCTAAAAACACGGAGGCAAAAACATCTTGGTTGTAGATTTAGTCCTGGAGGTCGACAACATGCGGGAACAGCAACGTCAACAACAACACTAACAGCAGCAGCAGCAGCAGCAGTAGATACTTACTCAAAGGCCCCTACAACAGCAACAACGCGAACGACGACTACATAAACCAACCTGAAACGAGAAAAGCAGCATCAGGGGCGGTAGGCGCGCAGGGTAACAACATCAGGAAAAGGTGCAGCAGCAGCAGCAGTAGCAGCAGCAATGGGCTGCGCCACCAAGTCGTGTTCTCGTATATTACCACTAAATATTGCAAGTAGTGTGGAAAAAACTCAACAACAGCAGCCGCGGCGGTAGACATGGGCGACAAACAATAACAGCAACAACAACAACAGCAGCAGCCGCGGCGGTATTAAAAGGTAGTACAAAAGGGTAGGTTTGTCCGTAGACGAGGTAACGGCCTCCGCAAACGAAGTAACGGACAAAGCAGGGTTTATTGGTAGAGAGAATGTGGCATGTCCGTATCGGGAACTGGGATAGAGCAAGTTTGGTTGGAAAGGAAGGCCTCGCACGCAGTCCTTCGAAGCAAAGCACCGAGCGTAGGTCAGCATCCCCACGCCGGGCACGAGCAAGCACGAGGTCCTGTGACGAGCACGGGCAGACGTGAGGTAATCGCTGGTATGTCGATCCAAGCCAGGAATTAGTGCCTTATTTTCCCTTTCCTCCCGTCTCTACTCCGGCCCGGCTGGGACCACGTACTGAGGGCGGGGGCGAGCTGACGCGACTTTGGTGATCGGGGGGGATTTGCTGCGAGGACTGGATTCAGCGAGTTCCAAAAAAAAAAAAACACACACGGTATGTCATGTGTAGTGATTGTCGACTGACGATAAAGTGCTATCTAACGATAGGCGAAGAAACGATGAGTGGGAGCGGCGACCGCGTCCCAGTAACGGGAGGCGGCCCGTTTAGAGAAGAAAGAACCCGTACGGGTTGGGGCACCCACTCACACGAGAGCACGAGCATAGACGTGGCTGTACGGGTGGGAAGCAGCGCGACGCGGGTCTTTGTCTCGAGGTGCATACATGCACATCGAAAAGATACATTCCTGAAGGCGGCAGAGGGAGGACGCGTGGTGGAAACAACGGGCGCGCCAGTGTGCGAGAGAGAGCAAAAAAAAAAAAACGAAAAAAAAAAACGCATACTGATACCTGTTACCTGGTACGTATTGATCTATGCGCACATCCCACAACATACACCCCAGACCACCGGATCACCCAGGCAGGTAGGTTTGGGGAGGTCCCAGGACGCTTGTGTAACTGCTGTGTACAGTCAGCCCCCTTTTTCACGCGACCGAGAAGGCAAGCACAAGTTCTGGACATGATACTCACGGAAACATTTCGAAGTAATGGCCACTACTGTTGGTAGTATAATTTGAGTCGGTGGAGACAGCAGTACACTGTTGTATGCGATGGAAACATGCCGTCGCAAGACCGACACGGTGTTGTTTGCTGTGGAGACGCAGCCTCGTTACTAGCTCTGGGCATGGAACCATGCCGGAGTATAGGCCGCTATAAAAATAATGAGACTAATAATAATGATAATACTCCGGAGTAGAAAATAACACGCAGCACAGCAGCACAGACCGGTCGGGGTTTTCATAAACGTGATAACACAGGAATGCGATGGGCACTGTATAATCAGCCCGGGGTACAAGAAAAGGGACGAAAAGGAGAGCAAATTGTTTCGTATACGCGCGGACGGGGGTTTCCATAAACGTGATAAAACAGGAATGCGAGGGGCACTGTATAATCAGCCCCGGGGTACAAGGAAATGGACGAAAACGAGACGAAATGCTACATGTACCAAATATGATGTGGCTGTAGACTAAATTGAGTCGGTGCACAATGGAGATGGTACCGCTACTGTGGGCGACAATTAAGAAGAAAACAAAAACATGTTGACGCACGACCGACACGGGGTTGCTTGCTGTGTGTGGAAACACAGTCCGGCTGCAAGCTCTGGGTCTGATACTCTTGGAAATATGACGAAGTATCGGCCGCTATAATAATTTGAGTTGATGCGCTGTGGAGACAGTTCTGCTGTGTGCGATGAAAACATATCGACGCACGACCGACACGGTGTTGCTTGCTGTGGAGACACAGTGTAGTTACAAGCTCTGGGGCTGAGACCCATGGGTTCATGCAAGGTACTGGCCGCTCTAAACATAAAAATTATTCATGTCATCATATTACTGGGGACCATAGTTAATAGGACCTATGGTGTACATAAAAACCTACCAGGTATATATTTAACCTTCTTTTACTAACAACATTTGGTCCTATTAACTATGGTCCCCCGTAATAGTAATTTGAGTCGGCGTGCTGTGGAGACAGTACTGCTGTGTGCGATGAAAACATATCGACGCACGACCGACACGGTGTTTCTCGCTGTGGAGACACAGTCTGGTTACAAGCTCTGGGGCTGAGACCCATGGACTTGGGAATATGACGAAATATCGGCCGCTATAATAATTTGAGTTGGTGTGCTGTGGAGACAGTTCCGCTGTGTGCGATGAAAACATATCGACGCACGACCGACACGGCGTTGCTTGCTGTGGAGACGCAGTCTGGTTACAACCTCTGGGGCTGAGACCCAGGGAAACAGGCAAGGTACTGGCCGCTCTAATAATAATAATTATTGATATCATCATACCTGGTAGTAATTTGAGTTGGCGTGCTGTGGAGACAGTACTGCTGTGTGCGAGGAAAACATGTTGACGCACGACCGACACGGGGTTGCTTACTGCTGTGGAGACACAGTCTTGTTACATGCGCTGGGCCTGATATGTTACAGCGCCGAGAGACTGTTACAGCGCGACGGCGCTACGAGGAGGATAATACGACGTGAGACGACTGTGTTGATCAGTGTCACGCGTCGGGTCTATTTGTATGAGCAAAGGGTAAGCTTTCACAAGCTCCTGAGGCCATATCTTATAGGGGCAGGAAGGATCCCTGGCATGGGAACGCCCTCGGTTGCGTGTACAAAACCAGTAAAGCGGTATCGTAACCACCCGGTGTTTACTCAACGCCACCCAGAGACCAAAGAAAGAGCAAAGCCAAGTGATCTGTGATACCCGTCCTGTTAGCCCCACGCCCCGTGGGCACTGCTGTGCCCGTCGTGCTCGTTATCGTTCTTGCCCCTTCGTTGATCGTCGGCATCAGCGTCATTGCAACTACTGCCCTGCTGCGATTCACTCGTCAAAAGGAGCAACTCTACTCATCCTGCGAGACACGTCACGAACAACAATACGAAAGGTCAGCCAACCTGAGACATGTGTAAGGAGCTTGTGCTTCTAGGGTCTGAGGGTTGAAGCCTCCCGTATCATGGTGAACCCAGAAAGATTGATGTGCAGTGCAAGGAGAGTGGAGTGTTGGAGTGTTGACAAGAAGGGGGACCCTTTGCGCGTACTCGTACGATGCACAAAAATAATACCTGGTACGAAATTGGAAATCACATTTCACCTACTGCTGTACTCGTACTCGAAGCTGACGTTTTTCATTTCTGTTTTCATTTACAAAACATTCTCGTGATCACGTCACATGGTACCTTTGAGGGCACATGATACCACGTACCTGGTACCTCATATCACGAAAGTTTGCTGGGTAGTCCATATTTCGCGTAGCTGTACGTAGGTATGTGCAGGCACTTCCTACGCTCGTACATACATGTATGTTGTGCTTGTAAGGGCACTTGTTTGCTCGACTTTCGGCCGTCGAACAATATGCGTGCTCACCAGAACGAGCAGGCGTTGTTGCATACCAGGCATGCATTCATATGCATGATATGCATGCTCGACGCTGTTGTATTTACGTATGCTGCCAACGGTGCTCCGCCAGCTGTTTGCGTTTGTTTTTGAAATGATGTTTGGTCTCCGCATGCAGGCATACGTTTGCTCCTGCCCCGTCTGTCCGTGCCCGTGCCCGTCCGTTTGCTCGTTGTTCATCGTGCACGCACGTTTGTTCGTGTCTAATAAATGCCTGCATGTCTCAGACCAAATGTTTTATTTTAACCAAATATAAACAAAAAGTGTTGAATACAAGCCAGAGGTGATGTGCATAATACCGCCCGCATACGCTCGTTTACCGATAGTAGAGTTGGAAAAATCCTCTACTTCACAACTGACGCGTGTTTGTTTGTTTGTTTGTTTGTTCTTCCCTAATATAGAGCTCAGGCATGACTCTCGAGAATTTTAAAACACTACTCATACGATTAGTATCCGCATACTTAACATACAGATAACCCCGTGCGAACCCGAGTGCTGTGATTGCTCATGACTGTACGTTAAGGTTAGGTTATACATTCTTCCTTTCGGGATCCCATCCTTCCCGTGCTGTCATACAATACCCCGAGCGTAAAAGCAGGGCCGGAACACCTACAACTGTGAAGCAAGGACAGGAAAGGAAAGGAAAAGAAAGGAAAAGAAAGGAAAGGAAAGGAAAGGAAAGGAAAGGAAAGGAAAGGAAGGAAAGGAAAGGAAAGGAAAGGAAAGGAAAGGAAAGGAAAGGAAAGGAAAGGAAAGGAAAGGAAAGGAAAGGAAAGGAAAGGAAAGGAAAGGAAAGGAAAGGAAAGGAAAGGAAAGGAAAGGAAAGGAAAGGAAAAGAAAGGAAAGGAAAGGAAAGGAAAGGAAAGGAAAGGAAAGGAAAGGAAAGGAAAGGAAAGGAAAGGAAAGGAAAGGAAAGGAAAGGAAAGGAAAGGAAAGGAAAGGAAAGGAAAGGAAAGGAAAGGAAAGGAAAGAAAAGGAAAGGAAAGGAAAGGAAGACAAAAGAGGAGGAATTTGGGCGACCGCGAGGCCGCCAACGGCAACGATCAAGGCTCCAGCAACGGAGGCAGTGCACGCGGCGACGACCCACCTCGCGGCAGGCACAACCGGGGTCGCGGCCGCGACCAGGACCACCATGGCAGCCGCAGCGGCCGCGGTTCGCCTAGCGGAGACGCCCACAGCGCCTACCGCGACCACCCCAAAGGCGTAGGAGGTGGCGCGATTGGTGTGCCCCGCAGCAGGAGTTCGTCGGCATGGTGGTCAGCAGACTGGGAGTACAGCCATCACAAGCGAAGATCGAGGCGGTGGCTAAACTCTCTCGCGCCAAAACGGTGGAGGAGGTCAGGGGGCTTTTGGGCATGGGCAGCTATCTCAGGAAGTTCGTGCGCGGATACAGCTCGCTCGTAGCGCCTATTTCGGACCTGCTCAGGGACAAGCGGTTCGCATCAAAAAGGGCAAGGAGGCTCCCAGTGCCGTGGGGTGAGGAGCAGGACAAGGCTCTGAGGGCGCTGATCGAGTTCCTAACATCGCCACTGATCCTGGTGTTGCCCAACTGGGAGGTCATATTTCGGCTGCACACGGACGCCAGCGAGCTGGGCGCTGGGGCCGCGCTTACGCAGGACACCAGAGGAGCAGAGCGCGTTATCGGGTACGCGAGCCACAGATGGTCAAGGACGGACGCCAAGCGGTCCGCAACTGAGCGAGAGGTTATGGCGGTGTTGTGGGCCATCCAGCATCACAGGCCGTACTTGTGGGGGAGGAAATTCGTTCTGATCACCGACTGCTCCGCGCTCTTGTGGCTGTTCAAGAGTCAGGCCCTCTCGGCGAAGCTCCACCGGTGGGCGCTCAGGTTGATGGAATACGACATGGAACTCCAGTGGCGACCGGGGGCAAACCACCAGTTGCCGGACGCCCTATCGAGGCTGCCACTGGGCGACGCGCCGGGCACGGACATCGACGACTCATTCCCAGACGATTCTTTCACCAGGTCCACATACCGAGGCCCCAAGGGACCGGTGCTCGACGGCGTGTTGCTCAGCGAACTGGGGGCGGACGAGGTGGACAAGCCAACGGGGAAAAATGCGGCGGTTGCGGCCAGCGTGATTTTTACCCTAGACAGAGTCGCCGACGCAGACACTGAGAGCGCCGCTATAATGTCTGCAACAGAAGAGCGCCCAGTGGCCGTGGTGCTCTGCTGTGGGGGGGGAGGTGGCCTCATGGCGGCGAAGGGGCTGGTTGCAGTCAAGGGGGCAACCGACCACGACTGGAGGGCACTCGAGTGCGTCAGGGCAAACGGATTGGATGAAGGAGTTCGACTGGTGAGAGCGGAACCTGGGGGGGAGGATTGCAAGAGGCTCCAAAGCGACTTGAGCCCGAGCGTAGTGATGGGAGATGCGTCCAGAAAGCCAGCTCAGCAGGGGCCCGGTGGAGCAGCAACCTTGGCAAAGAGTATGGTGAAGGCCTTCATTGACTCGACAGCCAGGGTGCTTTTGCTGGAATGTCACCCGAACCTACTCCGTTCGACGGAATGGGCGCAGGCGGTGCTGCCTGCGTTGAGGGAAGCAGCGTGCACGGTGGAGACAGTCGAAGTCGCGGCGAGCAGCGTGGGGGTTCCGTCGGGGAAGAGGAAAGCGTTCGCTGTCGGCGTAAGGAGTGGGAAGCCAGGAGGGGAAGGTGAGACATTAAGGGAGTGGAAGCGGGACCTCGAAGGGCGCGACTCGGAGTGCACTTCTCTAGGGGGATTCTTGGGGAGGAGTGGGACCTATTTCCTCAAGCGGGGGACGGAAGAGAAAGGGATCTTTCCTTTTCATGATCCCATTCTCTCCATCACCCGGGCGCACGTCATGGGCGAGAAACCCCTAGACGGATCGTACAGACCACACCCCTTGGACGCAGGCGAGATTGGCCAAGCAAGCGAGCTGAGCGTCGCAGAGTACAAGAGACTTACCACCGGACGATCGGACTACAGGATTCCCCCAACTGTCAGCAGGGGAGCAGCGGCCACGATACTGGCAGACTTTGTCGTACCACTCATGGTAAGAGAGGTCCTGTTGGGGTTGTGGGCAAAAGGGCTGTTGGCGGAAACAACCAGCGAGAGGCAACTCCACGGAACAGGATCGCTTGAAGGTTTGCAGGCGCTCTTTGAGGAGGATCTAGCTCAAGTCACGCCGGCGGTTACGAGGTCAAAAGCGGGCGCGGGGAGGGGCAGGGCAACAGAGAAGCCAGCGCAGGGGCCAACGCCGCTCTCTACGCAGCCGGTGCCGTCGCTACCGCCACCTCCACCATCGGTGCAACCCACAGGAGGCGCGCCGCCGCAGTCAACATCCCAACCTCAGCTGAGGCGGCAAGCACCGAGCGCGGAGTACCTGGGGCCGCTTCCTTCCATGATAGATGAGGTAGCGGAAGTGCTGCGTGATACGCCCCGACTGGCACGGCGGCAGAGGGAGGATGCGCGACTGGGCCCGATTGGGGGAAGACTGCGAGGGGACGGCGACAGACAGACACCAGAAGGGACGGTGAACTATGTTCTCGACGACAACGACCTACGTTGGAGCACGCCTCAGGGGGAGGCCCCGAAGTTGGCTATCCCTCGAGCGCTAGAGCCGGGCGTGCTGGCACTCGTGCACAGTACCTACGGCCACCCTGGCGTGGCGCGGACTCTCCTGCTGGTCAAGGGCAAGTACAGATGGCCGACCGTAGCCCAGGATGTCAGGGAGTACGTGCTATCGTGTGGGTGCAGAAGGAGGAAAAGAGCGCGGAGCCAACGAGTGGCCATGATGCCTGCCCGGTTACTGTGGCCGTGGGAAGTGCTCGAGATGGACCTGCAGGATATGAAGCAGGTCTCCAGCGCGGAGAACAGGTACCTGCTGGTAGTGGTGGATCGGGCCAGTAGGTTCGTGTTCGCGTACCCGTGAGAGTCCAAGGATTCCGTGGGCGTGGCGAGGAAACTCCTGGAGCTGGTGCTTACGTTCGGCGTGCCGCTGTCGATTAGAAGCGATGCCGGGGGGGAGTTCACAGCCAAGGTAGTCGCCCACCTGTGTCAGTGGCTGCGGGTACAGCTGGATCACGGTCCCGCCGACCACCCCCGCAGTCAGGGAGCCGTGGAAAGGATGGGCGGGTGGCTCCAGGAGGTATTGGCGGAGCTCTGCAAATCTTGGCCGGCGAGGTGGGACAAGTACGTCAGAGCGGCCTGCTGGATTCAAAGGACCACGCCGGACCCGTGCCTCCCTTCGGGTGGAACACCCTTCAGGATCCTGTTTGGCCGCGACGCGCGCACAAACTTGGACGCTCTTACTCCGGCGCTGGACGGCGATGGCTTTCGCACTGGCCTGGACAATTTCGTGGCGGAGAAGCAACAGATGCTCCTGGAACTGCGGGGAATCCTGAAGAAGCGGCAGGAGGACAAGAATAAGCGACGCGTACGCCACAACGCAGCCATTAGGCGGCACTCCTCGGGTGAGCGGGCGCGAGTGGGAGACCTGATGCTGGTAAAGGAGGCCGACAGTAAGATGGTGCGGGAGGGCACTCACGCCAAACTAGCGCACGAGCATTGGACGGGGCCGTGGCAGATGACAGCCATCGAACAGCCAGGCATCAGTTACCAGGCGACGATGAGCGGCCGCCGGATCAGGAGGAGGACGGTTTCGGCAGCCAACATCAAGACATTTCATCTGCGGCCGGAACGTCTACGCCACGCTTTCGAGGACGAATTCGCGCATCTGGCTTGGGGTGCGGACTTGGGGTTGGCGAACACCTCGACGGTAGCGGTGCCACTTTACACTCTGACAGACCAGCAAGCCGTTGAGAGCACGGGAAGCGGATGGGAGTGGCAATACCGAGGACTATACCAAAGTGGGACAGAATCGGAGTGGCTACCGGAAGAGGAGGTGCGGGACAGCTTCACCCCGCTGCAACTCGACGTCTTCCATGCCCTATGGGAAGCGTACATGGGAAGGGACTGCCGCCCTCGGTCGCCGGAACCACCGGCGAAGGGGGAACGTGACCAGGCGCTGCGAACGAGAGCGCTGCAGGATTTTCCGGCAGGCACACAAGTCAGGCGGTCGTTCGTGGGATCAGATGGGGTGAGCCAGGTGGCGATGGGGCGAGTTTACGACTTCCAGCCGCCGTACTGGTGAGTACGGTACCCGGACGGAGACTGGGAGGAGCTGAGTCGCAGCCAAGTGACCCGCGGAGCCGAGGAGCACCAGAATGCCGCCGGCCGGGGATGACCTCCGCCAGCAACAGGCGGAGAGCGGTAGCGGTGGATCGGTTAGGGTGGGGGGGGGAGACGCAGTCGGCTGCTGGAGTGACCGTTTTGCTCCGACGCAAGATTGCGCCGGGCAGGGGGGGTGTTACAGCGCCGAGAGACTGTTACAGCGCGACGGCGCTACGAGGAGGATAATACGACGTGAGACGACTGTGTTGATCAGTGTCACGCGTCGGGTCTATTTGTATGAGCAAAGGGTAAGCTTTCACAAGCTCCTGAGGCCATATCTTATAGGGGCAGGAAGGATCCCTGGCATGGGAACGCCTTCGGTTGCGTGTACAAAACCAGTAAAGCGGTATCGTAACCACCCGGTGTTTACTCAACGCCACCCAGAGACCAAAGAAAGAGCAAAGCCAAGTGATCTGTGATACCCGTCCTGTTAGCCCCACGCCCCGTGGGCACTGCTGTGCCCGTCGTGCTCGTTATCGTTCTTGCCCCTTCGTTGATCGTCGGCATCAGCGTCATTGCAACTACTGCCCTGCTGCGATTCACTCGTCAAAAGGAGCAACTCTACTCATCCTGCGAGACACGTCACGAACAACAATACGAAAGGTCAGCCAACCTGAGACATGTGTAAGGAGCTTGTGCTTCTAGGGTCTGAGGGTTGAAGCCTCCCGTATCAGATACTCTTGGAAACATGACGAAGTATTGGCCGCTATAATATAGTTTGGGTCGGTGCGCGCTGGAGACAGTACTGCTGTGTGCGATGCAAACATATCGACGCACGACCGACCCGGTGTTGTTTGCAGTGGAACCACAGTTTGTTTTTACAATCGCTGGGCATGATACTCATGGAAACATGCCGGAGTATGGACTGCTATAGTAATAATTAGAGTCGGAGCGCTGTGGAGACAGAACTGCCGTGTGCAATGATGGAAACATGTGGACGCACGACCGACACGGGGTTGTTGGCTGTGGAGACACAGTCCTGGTACAAGTTCTTGGCCTGAGACTCATGAAAACATGCAAGGTATTGGCCGCGATAAAAATAATAATTCAAGTCGGTGCGCTGTGGAGCAAGACAACTGCTGCTGTGCGATGAAAACATGTCGATGCACGACCGACACGGTGTTGTTCGCTGTGGAGACACAGTCCTGTTACAAATTCTTGGCCTGAGACTCGTGGAAACATGGAACGTATTGACCGCTATAATGCTGTGTGCGATTACAACATATCGACGCACGACCGACACGGTGTTGGCCGGCTGTGGCGGCAGCAAGGGGCCGGCTCGCTGTGGAGACAGGGAGGGCTTACCCAGGTGGAAACACACGAGGAAAATATTCCGGCACGACCACATGGGTAGGCAAGAAGAGAGTAAATAAAAAAAAAACGAAGAAATAAGAGAAAAGAAGGAAGAGCAGGAGTGGCTTGTAGCCTAGATTCACGGATCCGTAAAAAAAAAAAAAAAACAATCCCGTTGGTTGAATTTTTCTTCCTTAGGGAAACACGAGCCGCTCGCCGTGGAAATAGGGGGGAGGGGGCCGGTCCGCTGTGAAATACAGCGGGCACGACCGCCCGAGAAGGAGGAAATATTAACCCCCCCCCCCACCCCGGCTCGAGTCGGGGGGAATGCACGATGAAACTTACCATGCACGACGGCCAAGAATTGCTTGCTGTGGAGACAGCGCGAAGCGGGCTCCCTGTGGAGGCAGAGAGCAACACGACCCGGGCGGAAACACGCGATGAAATCATATCGGTACGAAAACCCGCGCCAAGTGAAATATAAACAAAGAGAGAGAGAGCCCGGGTGGCCCACGTGCATGTATACATATATAGCTGTATAGGACCGTCGGGACCTGTTGAGACCCAGGTGAATATGCACGATGGAAGCAGATCGGTGCGACCACCTGCGTCGGACAAAACGGAAAAGGACAGAACGGGGGGTGGCTTGTGGCCTAGATTTCCCATCCGTTTGTCTACCTTGATTATCTCCTGCGTACGCACGAGCCGCCCCTTGTCTAGACAGTGGGGTGGGGGGGGGGCAGGTCCGCTGCGAAATATAGCGGGCACGACTGCCTGAGAGAGAGTAGATATTTGCCTCCCGCCGGCTTGAATGGGGCGGGAATGCACGATGACCGGTCGCTAGTTATCATGCCTACCGGGTTAGACAGCGAGCCCTATGGCTCCAGGAAGCTGTACCATCTGGCATAGGTGGGAACGCGAGATGGAAACACCTCGGCGTACAACACAGTGCCGATCACACATTGAAGACGGGCGGTACCGGCCCCTGTGGGATCGCATTTTTTAATTATTTTTATTTTATTTTTATTTTTCTCGATACTGGGTACGTGCGTTCAATTTCCAAGAAATAGCAAAAAAAGTACCCGGCACCGGTAGCACCGCAGAGAGAAATACAAAATCGCGGCACCCGACGAGTAGTCGGGTGCCCCACGTCACGTTAAACTAGGGTACCGAGATACGGCTCACTGCGACCGCGGGAAGGGCACCCTACATCTATAAACCGAAACCAACGGCTACACACGTTGGGGCCGGTGCGCGACTGTTTGGGGGGGGGAACCCCCAACCAAGAATAAAATAAATATACAAAATAATAATAATAATAATAATAATAATAATAATAATAATAATAATAATAATAATAATAATAATAATAATAATAATAATAATAATAATAATAACAATAATAATAATAATAATAATAATAATAATAATAATAATAATAATAAAAGGAAAACTCTATATCTTCACGGAGCTCGAATAATGGGGATAACCGAGCGAATTACATCGACACTGATCGAGAAAGACATTCTTATACGCAACGCCTTGCGAGGTAAATTCCCTGCTGCTGTTGGCCCTGTTTCCAGAATTCGTGTTGGGCAGGGGGAGTATCCCTTGCCACGGGACGCACGGCCCATGCCGTTCGGCGTGAGTCGTGCGCCCCGTCTGATAAGCACGTTTTGGACAGGGCGGCGGCCTACGCAGAAGCAATTATCTCAAATAAGGAGTTGCGAGCAGAGGGGGGGGGGGGAGGGGGGGCACAGCGCTGCGATGCCCCCCCACCGTCTCCACGTTGGTTTGTTGGTCGGGATGCTTGGCTTGACGCCCATGTGTTCTGAATTATCCGCCCAGGGGCTGGGCGGGAGAAGATACACCCGCGTGTGTGTTGCAAAGGGGGCGCGGGAGGGGGGGGGTGTATATACATTTTTCACCATCATGTACGACCATCAATAAGCTCCCCGTTGTGGAGACAACGGGGAGGGAGCAGGTCTGCTGTGGAGACAGCGAGCACAACTGCCCATATTTGGTTTTGTCGATTACCCGATGTAAACACTCCGATGTATGACCATCAATGAGTTCCCCGCTGTGGAGACAACTGGGGGGGGGGCGGTACGCTGTGGAGACAGCGGGCAGAACAGCCCACATTTGGTTTGGGCGAATACTCGACGAAAACATATCGATGTAAACCAACAGTGAGTTCCCCAGCTGTGGAGACAGCGGGGGGGGGGCAGATCCGCTGTGGAGACAGCGGGCACAACTGCCCGAGGGTGACGTTGTCCCCCGCATACTCGACCTTGCCAGGAAGGCATGAAAACATATAAATGCACGACCGCCAAGGAGTTGCCCGCTGTGGAGACAATGGGGGGGCAGGCTCGCTGTGGAGACGGCGGGCACAAGCGCTCGAGGGGGTGCCATCCCTCTCCGTCATTGATTTTTGTTATTTTTATAAGTTTTTTTTTTTAGGGGGAGTACACGATGAAAACACATCGGTGTACGACCGCCGATGAGTTGCCTGCTGTGGAGACAGTGGGGGACGGGCTCGCTGCCAAGATTGGGGGGCAGTACTGCTCGAGGGGGAGCTACGACGAGGCCACGTCTCAGCTCATATTTCAACTTTTCGTTGCATAAGTTTGTTATCTTGTCTCCGCACCTACGTTGCCCAGATGAGGGCACGCCCACGGTGGGAATGCAGGAGGCAGAGGTGGGGACACCCACCCTTACCATTGCCCACCGTCACACATGCGGCATTGACCCCCCAACACACACGAGGGGGACATAGTTCCGCACTGACGATAGCCGGGTGTTCTGCGAACGTTGGCGGTCGATGTACTGCACGAACATTTCCAACCTGCCACATGGTACAACTCATGATTCGGGCTTCCACGATCTACGGTTACCCATTTTATATTTAGCTACTTTATCCTTCGTTTCTGGCTTATTTCCTCTGGAAACACTAGAAACGTGCAGATGAACGGTTCCGGCGCGGAAATCAGATCGGTGTGCTGATAAACTGGCTACCGCTAATGCTGTTCACTTGACATCCTGATGGTTCGTGATATTCCGACAGCCCTTGGCCGCTGCTAATTCCGGGGGGGCGTGATACACCCAAGGTGTGCTTACTTTTCCGATGGGGGAAGGCATTCATATACTGGTGCCGGTGATTTGGTGTGCCGTGCTTCTAATCAGTCTAGTTCCCCCTTACAGGACGGTCCACGTGGATACAGATTGGTATATCTGGCGAATATTTTTGTCGATGACAGACTGCACCGTTGTATAGACAAATATCGGGTCGTCGCGTCACACAGCACGCACACTGGGCAAAGCTCAAGTCTGTATGGGGGGCAGAGCTAGACGTTGGAAGATCAACCCTTGCGACTCTACACCGTTGTAAATTCATCGGTGACCCCCCCCCCCCCCCCCCCCACTCGTCCCGTTGCCGCCTGCACACTATGAGCGCGTGTCTCTGGCGTCGTTGGCAGCGCTCATACACGGGATACAAGCTGGCCGGCCACTGTTTCGCGTGGAGAGAGCACGCGGCTGCCGATTAGGACGCAAAGATTTCTGCAGCAGCTACTTCCGCGCTCGGATAGAGTTTGCTTGGCACTGGCCCACGTGACGGTTGGAATGCCACGATGCGTTCGACCACCGGCGTTATTCGGAGCAGCGCCTGGTGGAGGCGAGGGCGGATCTTTGTACCGACATCTTGGCCTCCAGTACGTTGGGGGTTCAGTTGCGAGCTCGAATAGGCGTACGTACGAGTCTGGTCGCCGATCTTGGAATCCGTTTCGCAGGTTGATGGGTTGTTAGGAGTTCTCGGCATCGAGTGATTCGAAGAGTTTTAAAGGATGGGCGTTGATCGAGTTTGTATCGTCGTGTCGTGCGTCGGAAGGTAACCTGTCGAATATGATTTCCGGTAAATACGCGGAGGTGCAGTATTTCCATCAATTGAGGGTAGGAGTGGAGCTGCTGGTCACGGCTCCTGTTGTCCAGTGTGCGCTCAGGAGTATGGCACGGACCCACGTGACGGCAGGAACGCCACGCCGCGTCCGCTTACCGGTGCCGTTCGGTGGAAACCCTCCTTCCCACGTGGGGCCCGGAGGGGAAAGTGTTGTGGTTGTGTCTGTGTCCGAGTTACTTCTTGATGACGCGTTCGGACAAAATGTTCACCGCGGATTCGGGGGCGGTGCACCCTTTGCACTGCCCGACGCGAGGTGACATGGCGTTTTTCGCCGAGGGCACACAGATAGGAGAGAGGCGTAGGCAACAACCGGACAGGGTAGAGGTGCGGTTTAAGGGGCATAAGGGGGATCAGGAACAGGCTGGCAGTGTGCGCGTGCGGACTCGAAGTGAGGTTCGCGGGCCAAGGTCGTCCTTTAGGGCAGACGGCGGGACCGTTGCCCTTATGTTGGAGTTGAGGTCATGCTTCCCTGGTTTTCTCGACCATGCCCCCCTGCCCTCGTATCAATGTGGCAAGGCCATACGAGTGGTAAGGTATGGCCGTGCCCTTAAATCACTCAAGGAGGTGGTGGCGAAGTCAGGTCGGAATGCCGATGAGTTCGCCTTGCACTCGTTGAGCATAGGAGCCACGACCACGCTCGCGGCGGGGGGGGAGACATAGCGGAACGAGTTATCCAGAGAGAAGGGAGGCGGAGGTCTGCCGCGTACGAGGTGTACACTTGTAATATTATAAAAGATTCCACGAGAGCGTCACGTAAGCTGGCGAGGGCAAAGGTGGAAGGGAGGGAAAGAACGGCGGGGGATAAGAAATAACTAAGAGTACGTCAAACAGTAGCCTCACATCACCTCGGGGTTGGAGGAGTCGAATGGTACCGTACCATTCGGAGGCTTGGTTATCCGAGACAACTGTAGGCCGTACTAGTTAGGAACCCGGCCGGTATAATAGGAGGGAGAGAGAGACGTAGAATTAGAGTGGTCGAGATATCCAGGGTATTGCAGGAAGCTGCGATACGGGTATCTGGCCGAGGGGAGGAACCTCTCTCTCTCCCACGACACAGGAAACGATAATGATAATGCAATTCGAAAGATATACAATAAACAACCCGTAACTCAGATCCGGGGTCACATAGCGAACTCTTCTACCGCCTTCCCGCTACGGTACGTGCCTTCATTTTTATGGCGAAAATATCTCAGCCTTTTCTTTCCTCGTCGACTCGCATCGAATTGTGCCTACCCACGCTGCAAGGCGCTCTCAACAATTGAATCCTGTTTATTTTTATTTTGGCAAAAAAAGTCAAATGTCCGACCCACCTGGGGGTCGAACTCAGGACCCAACACAAGCAGAATTCGAGACCACATGAACCACCGGAGCGACCGGCTGGCTGGTATACACTGGTGGGTGCAAACCCGAAAGTATTAGGTAAACGTTTTGAAAATATATTCGAACACTTTGTGTGTTTTTCACATGATGGGTGAATGCAGTTAATTCTAAAAAGGCAGTTAGTTCTCAACAGGTATGTGTGTGTGTTCTTTACGTTAAACCGTTCGTTCTACTCGTCGACATCCAGAACAAGCAGTGTCCGTGCCGATTCTTCAACCCTAGAAGAGATACAAGTTCTGTGGTCACATAGCTACGTCACAGAAATAGTTTTTTTTTTCCTTTTTTTTCTCATCCCATTCATCATCTCCGCACATCTTCTTCTCTCTCTCCTTCCCACTCGCTACTCAGATCCGGGGTCACATAGCAGGCTCTTCTACCCCCTTCCCGCTACGGCACGTGCTTTCATTTTTATCGCGAGAAGATTTCGGTCTTTTCTTCCCTCGTCGACTCGCATGGAATTGTGCCTACCCACGCTGCAAGGCGCTCTCAACGGTTGAATCTTTTTTTATTATTATTTCAGATACTACGTTGCCACGTATTGTATGCAGTAAGCGCTGTAGTGGGCAATGCATTGCCATGTCATGATATTAGATACGACAGGCACGGCATACACAATATATATAGTAGAGAAACGAAAGGAAACACTCAAAGAGAAGACAAAAACAAAGTAGACAAATCGAAAGAGAAAATTGAAAAATGAAAGCAAAAACCAGAAGAAAGAATGTGTCGTGCCCCCCCCCCCCGCAGTCGAGATGGCCAACACTTCAAAAAGAACAAGCTGGAAAAACGAAAGAAAAACAAAAAAAATACACTGCTTGCAAACAGAGAAAGACAGAGAACCAAGGAAAAAAATATCAGAGGGAAAATAAAAAGGGGAAAAATGTGCAGGTATTTCATACGAGGATTAGTTCGCTCTCTTGCGCTACTTGTGATAGAGTACCATCATCACGAGAGAAGCGGTCATAGTTTGTTTTTTCCTGGTATTGTTTTTCACGAGGCAGAATAGTATCTACCGGTACTTGTTATTAACGTCGTTACTGGTCTTTGTAGTTTAACGAGTTGTATACCCTTCATGGGGAATAACCTATGCAATTATCAGGGACGTGGTATCATAACTGTGCTGCACCTTTTTGTGTCAGACAATCCAGGAAGAGATAGCGATCGTTGATATTCGTGTGGTAGTAAGGTTTGATTGCTCCTTTTTTCACTGCATATCCGCGAGTCTTGACTCTGACAGCACTCCAGATAGCAGGCAGGTGTGTTCTTTCGTTTTCACGACTACCGTGTGTTTCGTACGGTGCAGGCAGCACTTCAGACAGCATCCGCTGTTGTAGTCAGCAGCCACGAGTTGGTTAGTGGTGGGAACGGGGGTACTCTATGTTATAGTTGAGAGGATATACCCGTGGCCATGTTAGTTCAGTTTGCACGTTGGTTTTAGCTCGTGTGCGCTTTCTTCGTCTCGTGTATTTTGAGGCAGCCGAATTTTCGCTTTTTTTTCGTTCTTCGGATCTTCCCAGGGCTCCTGCACCTTTTGTGTGACCACGGACTCCTTCGTCAGAGAGTCATTGTGAGAACAACAACAACAACAACCTTGGTTTATAGAACACCAGGTAAAGACCAACCATCAGTATGTATATGGACTAACCATCAGTATGTATCACACACACACACACACACACACACACATGTATAAGCCGGTCGCCCCGGTGGTTCAAGTGGTTAACCTCGAATTCTACTTGTTTGAGTCCTGGGTTCGAGCCCTAGGAGGGTCGGACTTTGACATTATTTGCAAAAATAAAAAAAGGGATTCAAGTGTTGAGAGCGCCTTGCAGCGTGGGTAGGCACAATAGGATGCGCGTCGACGAGGGAAGGAAAGGGTGAAATCTTCTCGCGATAAAAATGAAGGCACGTACCGTAGCGGGAAGGGGGTAGACGAGCCTGCTATGTGACCCCGGATCTGAGTTACGAGTTGGAAGGAGAGAGAGAAGAAGATGTGCGAAGATAATGAATGGGATAAAACTGTTAATAAAAGAGAACGTCTCATCAACTGCGTCTGAGTTTGACCAAGCACAGACACCTGTGTCACACTTCTTCTGTGGATCATCTTCACTGGTACCCCTGCCTTTTCTCCCACATCACACACTCCCCTATTGGCACTTACTTACCGTTGGGAGACCTTGTAGGATGTAATACTAGTATTTCTACGAGTGGGAGTCTGCGCCCGTTGGCGAGGGACAAGAGAAGAGCCTGTTGCAAATACTGCACAACGATAAATCTCCTGTACTATGCAGAGATGTCATTTTTTTTAATCGTGGCATCTTACACAATGCACGCCGAGTACAGCAAAAGGGAAACCGAACAATGCTGTTGTTCCTTGTTCCGTTCTGCATTTCTGACAGTTCCGCTGGTACATCAGAACAAGAAAACCTGAACTTGCCGAACAATAGAAGACACGTCCCCTCACGAAACGAAAATAACACGACCCAGGCACCCACACAAAGAAAGATAATTAAACAAGGCTTATTATCACTGGAGTAACCGAGAATCGTGGCGGGACGGGACAGATTTTTCTTGTTTGGCGGGGAAAAAGATGACGACGGGATGGGACGGAAAAATGAAGACATAAAACGTTGGCGGGACCGGACGGAAAGGGTCGGCGGGTGCACAATATTTCGACGGGATCGGACTGTAAGATTCAAAGGGAGAGAGTGTTACGACGGAAAATATTTCTTCTCTTTTTTTTTTTTTTATCATCCCATTCATTATCTTCGCACATCTTCGTCTCTCTCTCCTTCCAACTCGTAACTCAGATCCGGGGTCACATAGCAGGCTCTTCTCCCCCCTTCCCGCTACGGTACGTGCCTTCATTTTTATCGCGAGAAGATTTCAGCCTTTTCTTCCCTCGTCGACTCGCATCGAATTGTGCCTACCCACGCTGCAAGGCGCTCTCAACAATTGAATCCCTTTTTTTATTTTTGCAAATAAAGTCAAAGTCCGACCCTCCTAGGGCTCGAACCCAGGACTCAAACAAGTAGCATTCGAGGTTAACCACTTGAACCACCGGGGCGACCGGCTACTGGGGGGACGGGACGGTAAGTATTTTTTCCCTAGGCGGGACGGGACGATAAATATTTTTCCCCTCGGCGGTCCGGGACGGTAAGTATTTTTTTACTCGGCGGGACGGGACGGGACGGTGAATACTTTCTCCTTCGGCGGGACGGGACGGAAGCTTATATTTTCTTCGACGGGGCGGGACGGTAAATTGTTTTCCTCGCCTAAACGGGACGGTAAATATATACCAGGGTATATATTTCTTCTTTCCAGTTGCAAGGTCGGCGCGGTTGTCGTGATGCCTTTCCGGCACTGCTGATTGCGCGAAGGGAGCCGGCCCGACGCAGATGTTGTTCTTCTTGACCCGCTGCCCACAAGCAACCTCAGAGAAGAAGTGCCACCACTACACGGGCGACGTTTTTTTCTGATTTCTTCCCAATCCTGCCCCAAGTACTCCTGTTGCCGTGCTAGCTCACGGTGGCTGTTCTCATGATGATTGTGCTCGCCCTGTGTTACTGGTGGTTCTGGAGGTAGGTGGAGATAGGTGATGGTGGAGGCGGTCGTGGCGGCGGGGATTCTAGTGCCGCTCGCTGCTGATGGATCGACCCCGCCCGTGAGATAGGCATCCATGGCGTCCGTACCGGTTATACCAAAGATGCTAATAGACGGCATTGTTACCCCTTGACATACAGCAAGTATGCCTTGTGACACAAACATTCAAGATGCTTTGACTGACACCAAACTACTAGGCTTACTGTGGAACACTCCGCCCTACATCGTTGACTGCGCACGTCCAGCGTCTCGCTTGATGACAGGGCACCTGACATTTTTTTCCGCCACACCAGTATATTATACTGGTGGTGTAGCCGTGAGTTGAGTGGTCTCTGTTCTATTTGTGTGTAGTGGCGAGCTTGCGGCTACTACTGGTGTGGAAGCGCTTACTTCCATTTCAACATATAAAAATTAAGTCCAGCCATACAGCTGCTGCTGCTGATCATCAACGCCAGAACCTTTTGTGCTATAAAAAAAACTGAAGGTGTGTGTGTTCTTCACATTCAACCGTTCTTTCTACCCGTCGACATCCAGCACAACCAGTGTCCGTGCCGATTCTCTAACCCTAGAAGTGATACAAATTATGTGGTCACAAAGCTACGCCTCAGAGATTCTACGTTGCCACGTGTGCAGTACGTGCAGTAGGCAATGCAAAGCCATGTCATCATACTAGATACGACAGGCACGACATACGCAATCTATGAAATAGTGAAAGGAAAATAAACAATCAAAGAGAAAACAAAAACAAGGTAGACAAATCGAAAGAGAAAAACAAAAAAATGAAAGCAAAATCTAGGGGAAACAATCTGTCGTGCCCCCCCCCCGCAGGCGAGGTGGCCAACACTTGAAAAAAGACGAGCTGGAAAAATAAAATAAAGTGAAAAAATAAATATGAAAAAACACCACTGCTTGTAAACAGAGTGAGACGAAGAACCAAGGGAAAAAATAACAAGGAAAAATAACAAAGGGAAAATAATAGGCAGACCAAAGCCCAAAGCACCTTCCAGGTGGCGGAAGCAGTTTGTGATACGGGTAGTATAGTCAGGTTCTCCCTGCTAATCCGCCTAGTACCTTGCTTCCCAGACTGCCGTCTCCGCCCTGCGTTCGTCAACTATGCCCAGCCCCTTGGCGTCAGACAATACCAAACGAGCAGAACAGGTTCGTCATTCAACCACGCCACACGGCTCCTTCAGTACGACTTGCCAATCAGAAAAAGAAGAGAAATAAATATAATGAAAATCACGGAGAGTCAGCGCAAGAAAGAAAAACAACAAAGCAAAAAGAGAAGACAAGGGAAGGCGACGTTCGAACCAGCTGGACCAGTTGGGAGCACTTGTAGTATGGTCATGTTCTACTTCCTAGTCGACTTGGTGCCTTGCTACCCTGTCTGCCATCTCCTTCATACTTTCGTCTATCGACGTTTCCCTTCTACCCCTCCTGTTACCCCCCCTCTCCGCATTCGCTTGGTCGGGCTTTCTGACACTTCTCCTGTCGCCCCCTCCACCCCCGTTCCCTTGGGCACCATCCACGGCGGACGCCCGGCGCTGCCTTCTCATCTCAGCCTCAGCCTTGTGCCACCTCATCATAAACCGTTCGGCTGCTTCAAGGATCCCACGGTACCACTTCCCCGGTTTTTTGGCTGCAGTGGACCACAACGCGGTCTCAACTACAAACACCAAGGGGGCAACTTCCGTTGACCCTTCGGTGGCTCGGAACTCCTTAAGATAAGGTCTTCGACTATGTATCTATGTCAAGTCTTACACTGTCCGCCTGGTCTCGGGTTCTCCCCACCAGCTGTCGCCCCGAACATTACCCGACTGGGTAATCGGGCCTTGCTTTGCCGTGCCACGCCCCCCGCAAAGAAGAGCCGCCGTTTACGAATGGTCGTTTCGATGCTCTCGCAACGTGTCATCTTGAGGGCCTTCGCTTACGAGAGGGTGGCATGGTCAGTACGAAGTCGGTGCTGGAAGCCAATGACTCGCAACAGGACTTGGTGGTGAGCCGTTCGAAGCTTGGCAAAGTGGTCCGCTCAGAGGGTCCACGTCACACACCCGTACAGCAGAGTCTCAATCACCTCGGCCTTCAGCATTCGAACTTTAAGGCTAAGGGGGGCGGTCGTCATATCATACAACTCCGGGCCGAACCGTTTGAGGCATGCTCGCATGAGGCGGATCCGTCGGTCGATTTCGAGCGAGAGCGCAGCGTTCTCGTGGATAACGCCGCCTAGGTATAAAAACTGGGTCGACTGCTTATACCTCTGGCTTGCCGCTTCGATGACGAGCGGTGAAGCGAGGGTTTCCCGGTCTGGTGTTTGTAGGACCATTGTCTCTGTCTTCTTTTCCGACACCGTGAGGCCTGCTGCTTCGAAGACAGTCACGATGACTGTCATCATTGTTGCGAGCCCCGCAGCCGACTTCGAGACAATTCCTGCATCGTCGGCGTACAACATGCCCCATACAGACCTTCGCACGCACGCCAATGGCTCCTTCTTCCCTGTTCGAACTACTCCAGCTTCACAGAGTTGGACCAAATCCCTTACAATGGCTTCGTCTTGGCTGAAGCGTACTAGTACGACGTGTAACGCAGCAGCGAAGAACACGTTGAACAGTAACGGTGATAGTACACAGCCTTGCCGCAGCCCCTGCGTGACTTCAAACCATTCCGAGAGCTCGCCGTCATCAGTACGCACGCGAGCCCGCAGGTGCGGAGCAATTTCATATTTTCCAAGATGAAAGTGATGCAAATACGAAAATACGCCTTCAGTCATCAGCCGTGAGTCCGACTGGTTCCTAATTCTTTAGTCAATACCAGGTATACGTTGATACACTCAAGTTTCAATTTTGCAACTTGCGTAATCTGGCGTCCCCGGTGGCGCTTCGTAGGTGGTCCCCGTGCCTATCAAGATTGATTTCGTGGGTTCAAGTCCCACCGAGTGCATGCTCGTAACGTTTTTTTTCTGCACGAAAGAAATTGAATAGCGGAAAGCGCGAGATCGTGAGTTACCTACATTCGATGAAAATCGACGAGCAGTGGGAATGCTGAACCCTATGCGCGACAAAAAATACAAGGCAAGTAGTCCCGGGGGGGAAAAGGTTACAGACACCTGTGACCACGGCTTGCCCACAAGGTCGTCGAGGGTAAAAAGCTTCCTACGAGTTAGGCTGGAAAGTGAAAGTGATGATCAAAAAAAAAAAAAACGCCTCTACAACTATCTATCTATTCCTACTGCTGCTGTGGTCTAAAAAAGGATTCAATTGTTGAGAGCGCCTTGCAGCGTGGGTAGACACAACTCGATGCGAGTCGACGAGGGAAGAAAAGGCTGGAATCTTCTCGCGATAAAAATGAAGGCACGTACCGTAGCGGGAAGGAGGAAGAAGAGCCTGCTATGTGACCCCGGATCTGAGTTACGAGTTGGAAGGAGAGAGAGAAGAAGATGTGCGAAGATAATAAATGGCATGAGGGAAAAAAAAAAAAAAAAAATTGTAGCCGGTCGCCCCGATGGTTCAAGTGGTTCACCTCGAATGCTACTTGTGTTTGAGGCCTGGGTTCGAGCCCCAGGTGGGTCGGACATTTAACTTCATTTCCAAAAATAATAATTAAAAGGATTCAATTGTTGAGAGCGCCTTGCAGCGTGGGTAGGTGCAATTGGATGTGAGTCGACTAGGTAGGGAAGAAAAGGCAAAAATATTCTCGCGATAAAAATGAAGGCACGCACCGTAGCGGGAAGGGGGTAGAAGAGCCTGCTATGTGATCCCGGATCTGAGTTACGAGTGGGAAGGAGAGAGAGAATAACATGTGCGAAGATATTTAATGGGATGAGCAAGAAAAAAAACAAAAAAAAACAGGTACGTGTTTTATTCAGAGTAGTATATGGGAGTTGTGTATGAATTATGATGACCTGTTTTTATACTATTAATAGGGTTACAGGAATTAATTATTATCATCAACATTTTTTTAGTACAACTCGATTTTATTTTATTAATTTCGTGATTCGTGGTGGGAATGGATGGGAACAGACGACCACGTATGAATGTGTATCTCGCAGGCGGAGAGGCACGTTATGTCCACTGGAGGCCATAATTTCCAGGGAGATATTTTATCTGCGGGACGGGAAGGTAACTTTTCTGTGTCACTGCGGGAAGGGACGTTCATTGTTCGGTGTCACGGCGGGACGGGACGGTAATTGTTCCATGTCACGGCGGGACGGGAAGGTCATTTTCAACGGGAGATATTTTAGCGGCGGTACGGGACGGTATGTGACGACGGTCAGGGAATTTGTCGGCGGGACGGGACGAGGCGAGAGGGCGGGACCATTTTGACGGCGGTTTTACGGTACCGTCCCGTCCCGCCTTTACCGTCCCGCCGAAATACCGTGACAAGCCTTGGAATTTAAACAACCACACTGAAATTTCTTTTTAACCCAACAAGTACTTGCCGCACGGTCTACCTCAGGTTTCCTATGAACCCAACAAAACACAACGCCATTTGCGTTTTCGGGATTGGCCAGCTCGAACGCACGAAGAAAAAAAAAGCGTCGAAGCAAAACTAGCCAACAAATAAGTCGTTAAATCGAAACAAATACAAAATCAAGCACGGACCAGATCGATCCGCTACCAACGAACTACAGCTCTAACTGCGCGGGGTAAAAAGGGCTCATTTCTGTACGAGTACGCAGTACTTAAACTCTCTAACATAACCTTGCCGTGATGGCTTCGATAGATGCGCTTCGATCATCAACATCCTTGTATATTTTAGCATGTATTTATAAATGGGCTCGCCCACGCCGCACCCTGCCGCGTAGCTTTCCATGGGAGCATAGTGTTTGGAAAGTTGTTTTGGAGAAAAACTAGCTGGACAGAGGCGGTTGATTTCGCTCCCGCCATTCCTTCTCCCTGCATATGCCGTTCAGTCTGCCGCCACATTCTCCTCGGCATTGATTGGTGAATGTCGGTGGCTTTCGATGTGAGGTTGCTAAGGTTAGCAGAGTTCGCCTGCTGCACATGGCATCGTTTCCCTCTCGTGCGGTTCCTGTGGCCAGTGGGGGTATGCCACTGCGGCTGCTATACAGTAGGGGTATGTATGTTTGTGCCGTGAGTTGTGCGTGTTTCGACCGCGTCTAGGCAGGTCGCGACGTGGCGTTACGTCAAACCCGCACTGTCGAGGGTCTTGAAAGGTGCCAAACCCGCACTATCGGGGTGCCCCGAATAGTGCGGCACCCGCACTATAGAGGGGCCTACGTTGTGCCAGGCAATTTTACCCGCACTACAACGGGAATCCCTGTTCGACTATAAAGGATAGGCCACTGAGCTACTAAGTCAGCGCAGACCATTTAGCTCAGTGGTCTATCCTTTATAAAACGAACAGCTACCCTCAGCGCTGCCGGACTCCGATCGACCAATGCCTGCTTCAACAGCAGCAGTAGTCTCTAGTACTTCAGCAGTGGGTACTGCCTCTCGCGGGCTTCCCCCTACAGCAGTGGTTTCCACCTCTCTCTGCTGGGCTATCTCTTCCAGCAACGCTGCCTTCAGCGCCGCCTGGCTCCAATCGACCGTTGTTCCTCATGAACTCGGTCATCATGCTCCTCATGGTACATATCACCAATGCCTCGCTGTGCTCCAACGCCAGCTTGACCTCGCGTCGCAGCTTTTGAACTTCACTCGAAGAATAGTGCTCCACGCGAGCCGACCTCTCCGAAGACATCACTGGCTTCCGGTACCAGACCTCAAACATTCAAGCACACTAGTGTGTTCGTAGAGTCCAAACCTGGATGCCCTGACCACCACGTGGTCTGATGAGATTCTTTATAGTCGTCGTATTAGAGGACAGAGGAGGAGAGAGAGAGCGGAGCCTAGCTCGTGGCTCGGAGCGGAGAACGGAGAGCGGAGAACGGAGTCCGGCAGCGCTGAGGGTAGCCCTGCTGTAGGGGAGAGCCCACAAGGGGCAGTACCCACTGCTGAAGTACGAGAGACTACCTGCTGTTGAAGCAGGCATTGATTGGTCGATCAGAGTCCGGCAGCGCTGAGGGTAGCGCTGCTGTAGGGGAGAGCCGACAAGGGGCAGTACCCACTGCTGTACGAGACACTGCAGCAGGAGATGATACGATTTTGCGGGATAATGCTCTGCGTAATTTCGCAGCGACGGGACGCGGCGAAGCTGCGTTGTCTGTCGAGGTTGACCCACGGAGGGGTCAGCCAGACCAGCCTAGAGAGGTCCATACCTCAGCGACCGCGACTGCCGGTGGCAATGGCAACAGTGCCAAAACCGCCGAAGGTAGTACCTTCGCAGGGAGGTGCTTCAAATGTGGCAAGAAGGGCCACAGGGTTGCAAACTGCACGGTGAAGCTGTGCAATGGATGCAACGGACGGGGGAACGCCGCTGATGTCTGCCCCACGTCGGCAGGAGAAGCTGCCACGGCGAGGCCGGCGACGAAACACCCGAGACGATGGATTCGTCTCAAGGGGGCGCCATGGACGCCTCCTCGGCCCCGAGGTGGAAGAGGCACCAACGAGGGCGGTGGTGGTTCAGCCGCGGCTGCTGGTGGCAATGGCAGCAGCGCCAAAGCCACCAGCGGAAGTACTCCAGTGGGCAAGTGTCATAGGTGTGGCAAGAAGGGCCATTGGAAGAGCGACTGCACGGCGAAGCTATGCAGCCGATGCCAAGGACGGGGGCACTCTGCGGATGCCTGTCCCATGTCCATGGACCGCTGCAGTCGATGCAACGGGCTGGGACACGCTGCTGATGTCTGCCCCTCATCGAAAGAAGAAGCTGTCATGGCGGTGGCGAGCGAGGTTGGGGCAAGGGACGACGACCAAGAGAAAGGTACGGTCCAGGCCTCAGCTTTCAAGGCCGAGGAAGCAAGCAAGAACGGTGATGGTTCGGGGGAAGGGGAACCTGGTTGGCAGGTAGGAGACGAGGCATGGATATGCGATAGTGGTGCATCTACTCACATGACGCCCTCAGCAGACTGCATGATCAACTATAGAGAATGCAACCTGGAACTACGAATCGCCGATGGATCCACTCGATCGATTGAAGGTTACGGTGACATAAGCGTTGTCTTTCGGTCCGGAAATGGTCTCGTGCAAGTGCTGCTTACGAATGTTGCGCACGTGCCGGATCTCCGCTACCACCTGTTTTCCCTGCCCACTCTCGTCAAAAACGGTCACACTTTCGAAGGGCGCCCCACGGGGGTTGTAGTCAGGCTCAAGTCAGAGCATTCGATCGTGTTTTCGCTGAGTGGGACCCTTTTCAGCCTGTACGGCTACCGGATCGACCGCAGTCGTGGGGAAACTGCCTGTGCTGTTCTCGCCCCGGGGCAACCGCCCCACAAGTCTGCGATCAACATCAATGATTTCCACTGCGCGGCTGGACACTCCCATGAGGTACTACTCCGCAAGACCGCGGAGCAGCAAGGGATTGTCCTCGAGGGAAAGCTGCTGGAGTGCAGAGGGTGCTCCATGGCGAAGGGTCTCCGCAAAGGTATCAAGCAGTCCACACACACACACGAGCAGCTAAGAAGCTTGGGAGGGTTTTTGTGGATTTGAGTGGACCTAAGGGGGTAGAGTCTCTCGGAAGAAAGCGGTATACTCTGATAGTGCGCGACGATTTTTCACGGTATACGTGGGTGTACTTCATGCGCCCCACGTCGGACCATACGGAATTGTTCGAGCAGTTTCTTGCGGATTCTCGTGCAGATGGTGTCCCTTCTACTGTGCGAATCGTCCGATCTGATGGAGGAGGCGAATTCCGCGGAGGCAAGTTTGGCGACCTGTGTAGATCACGAGGGATCAAACAGGAATTTACGACAGCCGACAGTCCCCAATTTAACGGAGTAGCAGAGCGCGCGCTGGGTTTGATTGAGACGGCCGCAATGGCGGGCCGAATCCAGGCTAAAGAGCTTTTTCCCGGCACGCAACTCCCGGCCACTGCGTCATTATGGGCGGAAGCGTCCCACTGGGCATGTGACGCCCTGAACCGCACTGTAACGACAGCTAACCCTGAGAGCAAGTCGCCGCATGAGATGTGGCATGGTAGCCCCCCCCCGGTAGTATTACTACCTTCACTCAAGCCTGGCTACTGCAAGATGAAGAGGGAAAAAAAGTCACAGGTGAAAGCAGAAAAGTGCTTTTACCTTGGCCCTGCACCCAACTACCCCCGAGACTCAGTACGAGTATTGACGAGGCAACGCACTGTGCTAATCACGCGAAATGTCACCTGGCAACGCGTGTCGCCTGCACCACCTGTACCTGCCCAGGCGAATGACTCCCTGTCTACGGAAAAGGGGGGGTCCGAGGCGGACGACGTGAGCACGTCGGATCGAGGTGGTGGGGGGGTGGTGAATGAGCTGGACGATGGTCTGGCTCACTTGAACGACCTCGACGTGACGTGGGGTTTTGACCTGGACGCGTTTATGCATGAGCGCATACATCAGGTACCTGTCGCCGGCGAGGCCGGCGTCGAAACACCGGAGACGATGGGTTCGTCTCAAGGGGACGCCGTGGACGCCTTCTCGGTCCCGCCAGGGAGGGCCGAAAGCGACCCGGGTGCAGCATCAGTCTCCGACACCGGCCAAGGGGACGGTGAGGGCCCTCCCGCGATCCTGTCGGGCAGGCCAGCACACGAGCTCAGCAGCTGGGGACGGCTCCCTCCAACAGTACGGGGCCGGACCCGGGGTCAGAGCCAACGCCTGGAGGGTGAACCTGCTGTGAACCAGCTAAGGATGGACAGAGGAGCCGCAGACGCGCTGCTTGCGGCAGCGTACGGGTGGTGGACGACGCCTGCGAGTATCCTGAATCGTACGTCATGGACGACGGAGGACGCAGTGGCCTTGATGGCCGGAGGACCTGCCGTGGAGAATAAAGGGGAGTTGAGCGTGTGCATGCCGAGTGGTTTCCTGGAAGACGTAGAACCGCCCCCGCAGTCCGTAGCAGATGTAGAGCGTTCCCGATATAAAGCGGCGTGGCACGAGGCCATGCAAACTGAGTTGGACGGTCACAAAACGACCGGTACATATGAAGCCGCGACACCGCCACGAGGGCGGAAACCTGTAGGCGCGAAGTGGGTGTTCACCTACAAATCGGATAAGGATGGTATGATAGTAAAGACAAATGCCATAATTGTGGCTTAGGGTTTTAGCCAGGTACAGGACGTAGATTACTTTCGAACGTTTGGACCAACTCCTTCGTCAGCGTCAGTTAAAATTCTGGTGACTGTTGCCAACGAATATGGTCTGACGATTTTTCATCTAGACGTGGTGCAAGCTTTTGTTCGCGCGAAACTCGACGCCGAGATATACATGAAAAAACCCGGTGGGTGTGGTGACATGTCAGGAAGGATCGTCCGCTTGAACAGACCACAGTATTATGGTCTAAAAAAAAGCGGACGGCAGTGAGTGGGCCGGACCATTGGTAGAAACCGTGGTAGAGTATGGTATGGAGCAGTGTAGGTCTGACCCGCGTGTTTTTGGTATGGATGTGGACGGCAAGGTAGAACTGGTCATGGCCGTCCATGTAGATTAGATGACATCGTGATCGCAGGATCGGACGCGACATTCCTGGAATTTCCATGCCGCGCTAGTTACGAAATTCCCCACATATAACCTCGGCGAACTGACTTGGTATACTGGTTGTGCTTTCAAACGCGACTGGGAGTTGGGAACATTGGAGATTACGCAGAAGAAGGCGTTTATAGAGAGCATGCTGAATCGTTTTGGTGTTAACTCATCCTCTGACATCCCCGCGACCCCCGGTGTGGAACTAGGTCCAAGAGAGGAGGGCGAAATTGGAGGAGACTGGCCGTACAGGGAGGCTGTGGGCAGCTTGATGTGGCTGTCGACCATGACGAGGCCGGACATCTCGAACGCTGTGCGTGCTGTGGCGCGCCAACGGAGAGGCACTGGAAGGCAGTTTTGAAGATAATGGCTTACCTCCATGGGACCAGGTTTATAGGATTGACTTTTGTGCGAGTTTCGGGATTGGATTTGACAGCGTATAGTGATGCTGATTATGCCAGTAAGTCGAACGATAGGCGCTCGGTATCGGGGACGGTAATTACCCTAGGGGGTGCGGCCGTCAGTTGGGCAAGTAGTACGCAGAGGTGTGTTACGTTGTCGACAGCAGAAGCAAAATATGTCGCCCTGGGTGAAGGGGTGAAGGAAGCTTTGTTTACGGGCGCGGGGTTGTCGTTTGTTTGTCCAGAGCTAAGCGGATCATGTGTTCGGGTTTTCGAGGATAACCAGGGGGCCATAGCGTTGGTTATGAACCCTCTTAGTTCTGCGCGGAGTAAGCATATTGACGTGCGTTTTCATTTTGTCAGAGAGCTACTTCGTGCTAAGAAGATCGACATTCAGTTCGTAGCTTCGGAAGAGGAGCACGCGGATGTTTTGACGAAATCCCTTGCTGCGACCCCTTTTAAGTCTCATCGTAGGTTCTTGTTGAATATATATGCCCTTGGACGGCGAATAAGGGGGTATGGGCATTGTTCGATGAGTACCATGTTTGAGTGATGCGAGGAATAATTTGTCAGGTCGCCAACCCTGCGCTACTTTAAGGGGCATGGGGGAGTAGGGCACAGCTTGGCATTTTATTTTCTGGCCATGGTCAACATTTGGAATGCGGCCGTTGTTCAATTGCAATGGTTTGGAGTATATGTGTTATACAGGGGGTTTTTACCCGGTGGCCGGGTTTCCTCCTGCGGGACTGTCGTTGGCTGTTCTCAGGTCCTAGCAAGTCTTGAATGTATCTTCGGTCTCGTCACTGCTGTGAAGAGCCAGGGAGGGTGTTCGTTTGGATCGTTCCAGCAGCGACGGTTACAAGTTGTAGAGGGTTGCGTATATCTTCGCAGGCGTTATTGTGAATTTTGCCGTGTGTTCATGAGGAGAGTTCGAGCACTCCGTTCTCCGCTCCGAGCTACGAACTAGGCTCCGCTCTCTCTCTCTCCTCCTCTGTCCTCTAATACAACGACTATTGTAATAAAGAAAGGAAAAAAAAAGCCCGGGGTTCGAGTCCCGCCAGACGTCGTATTTCCGCTTTTTCTGCCGTGAGTAGAAAAAGGGAAATCAGGTGGAGAGAACCACGATAAAAGAACACTCGACCAGAGAGTCGGAAGTGGAGTGAACCACTTGAGTAAAAGAACTCATGACTAGGGAGGGGGGGCAATATGAAGGAAAAACCAGGCGCTCATTAGGGGCTTGTTCAACCCCGGAGGATGTTATCGGCGGGAGGCCGTATCGAGGCCAAAGGTACTTCTTTTGTTCGACTATAATAAAGGAGAGACCACCGAGCTACTTAGTCAGCGCTGACTGAGTAGCTATGTGGTCTATCCTATATAAACGAACAATGCCCACTCTATTCCCCCCCACTGTATCGGTATGCCTTATTGAAGTAGTGGTGTGTGCTGGGCTGCTTTACTTGTTTCTTTTTGTCTGACGTCGAGTAGTGGGGCATAGTTGGCGAACGCAAGACCGAGACGGCAGACAGGTTTGCAAATGTACATACATACATGGTGGACTAGCAGGGAGAACTTTGCTACGCTACTCGTACCACAAACTACTGCCGCTACCGGGAAGGTGCTTTTTGCTTTTGGTTTGCCGGTGATATTCCCTTGGTTCTAGGCTTTGAAAAATATTCTTGGGAATGGGGAACTGAAAATCAGTATTGTAATAATCTGAAGTTGTTGTTGTAGAGAGGATTATGCTTCATGGTTCATATAATTTGGCTGGGTCCGTATCATCATCAGTAGTACGTACGTGTTGATAGCTTACTTCCACAGCAGCAGCGGGCAATGTTTGGTTGATAACGCTTGTGGGACTACTAAGTGGATACTGCACGGAACGGTGCTGGCAGACTGGTAGGACACGCGAACAGACAGGGGCCATGGTTTGCACCTGGACAGCGGTCGCTCCCTGGGGCAGGTATTCGTGAAGTGTTGATGACCTATTTGGTGAATTTGAATTCGACATCGGATGTAGAGCGGAGGTGGAGCGCTTCATGTGTGGCACAGGTAGCGAGCGAGCGCGGACGCGTGGGCACCGTGCATCGCATCGACCACGCTAATATGCGCAGAGACGGGTAGTTGTCTGTATCCTTTACCCCGACGCTTACTTACGGGTTAAGGGTGTGTATGCGTTTGGCTTGATGATCGAGTTGTACTATGTATATGCAAAACAAAAAGCGGGGGGATAGCAAGGATCGAACCTCCTGATCGAGCACCTTTATTATAATCGCGGCAACGAAATGGCGTCGGACCACCTTGAGCGAAGGCAGATATACTCCGATACTCGAAGGCAGATAACCTACGATACTCGGAGCAGATATGTTGCTATACTCGTAGTCGAGAGAGAGATCGCGTTCGATGAAACTCCAGGGCGGCCTGGGCGAGGATACACCACGATATTCCGAGATTTTATTGCACACCATATATGATGTTATTTGTATCACCTTGCCCAGTTCAATCAGTTTCCGGTGTCAAAAGGATACTTGTGGATATCGTGTCTGGTATGCATCGAGTACAAGACCTGCACGGACAGGAAAATGTTGTTGATTCCCTATTTTAGGTGCACCGTGAGCGACACTCTCGCCATTCGACCACACGTTTCGGCAGGGGGGAATGTTAATCACAGCAGCGGGCGGTGAGTGTGTCAACTGAATATTCCTGATGATGTTGTATACCTGGTATATACCTATCGCGTACACGATGCGCCGCAGACTTGATAATATATTCTGTACCAGGTTGTTCTCAACTCTTAATACTAATGGTTTCTCGTTGCTGCTGATATTATACTTATAATAATATTCCACAATCGGGTTCATACGTTGCGGCAAGGCGACGCTGAAACACGCAGGTGTAAGAAGATGGATCGCGATCTCATATCCATTGCAATTGAGTTCCTAACGTTGTGGCAGGCCGAAGCTAAACTTGCAGGCGTGAGATGTCGCTCATGCAGAACAATTGTAATTGCCGGTACCTATTTATTGCGCTTGGCGGTGGGGATAACTGCAGGTTGACGTGGGCATGGACGATACGACAATGTGGCATAACGAACGCGTGATTCCAGATGCGGACTGCTAGGGGAGATAGATATCATCTTCATAGCGAAACGCTCGACTCCAGGGGACATATTGCGTTCCGTGGTGGAGAGCGAAATTAGTTTACATTCGCGTGTACAGACACGACAAAATATTGTTGCCTAAAGGATTAGTGATTTTACATGCGAACTGCTGGGTGAGAGATGATCACAGCCAAACGATCGCCTCTGTTCATTCAGCGTATATACAAGTATGCAATAGGGCACACTGAACGAGTGACTCCCCAAGCGGACTGCTGGGTGAGAGATATTCTTCACAGACAGACGCTCGAGAGATATGCAGCGCGGATACTTGTAGATAAGAAAAGTCTTGAGCGCAGATTAGATGCTTGTAGAAGTCGAAGATGCAGACTATCATATTAACGCTGCGGAGCTCATGGGCGCGAATGCAATTTTGCGAAATAGATGACGCAATGAATGAGTGACTCCCCAGACGAATCATTGGGTGAGAAATGATATGCGCAGCCTAAACGCCCGAGACATCTTGAGCGCGGATACGTGGAGATAGTCGTTGCATGGCAGATATGTAGCGGAAATACAGGTAATATAAATGGCACAACGAATGAGTGACTGTTACAGCAGGGTACCGCTCTCAGACGCGAAAAAAAACCCGTGCTCGTTAGATCTCTGAAGCTGACTGACCTGCTGGTTGGGAGTTCGAGACGTGCCTTCGTGCAGCTTGTACGTCTCATATGACGTGCATGAGGATTATACCGGGAATGATAACGTTTAACTGCCCAAATGTCCAAAGGGACGAGTGCATGTGCTAGTCGCTGCACCACCCACAGGCACACATTTATTTGTGAGACCCATGACCTAGATGGAACTTGACAAGCTTTGGTATGATCTGCGCAACCTATCAGGATACCCTGCTATTCGACGCTCCAAGTATGGTGGCCCAGTGTTGAAGGAACTTGAAATGCCAATATAATAGGCGGTAGGCAGTTAGTTTCCGTTCGGGGGAGGTATTTTCACCACGTTTCTACATCTATCGTCCTCAACAAAAATGGTTATGCAAGGGGTACGATCTGGAAGTGGTTGTGGATGAATGACGTTTGAGGACTCATGATTTGTTTCAGCACGAAAATGTCACATCTGTGGGCACTGTTCGTGCTGGGGGGGTGGCGTAAACGTCAGTACCTTCCATAGACATATTTACTCGCAATAAAATAGTTACCCTGGCTAGTGAGCCATCCCACAGTAGAGGTGCACCAGAAGTTCCTGAGCCCCGCACATTAGCTCAATATCATCTCAACAGATACAATACATGGAAGAATTTTAGAAGTGCCCGTAAGTCGAAGTGGCGTATAAGCCAGTACCTTCAAACGATGTAGTCATTCGGGAGCGGATAATCACTTTGGCTAGTGCCAGAAAGTCGAAACACTCGAAGGATGCCAAGTACAACTCTACATCATCAGGAGGAGGGAGTAGAAAGAGGACTCCTCATGAACTTCCTACTGCACGTCCGTGACGAACTGAATACATGAAACCAGCTCCACATTTTCAAGAAGGACCTACAATCATTGCAGCGAGGTTTGAGTTAATCGCCAAAAGGTAGGCGTATGTCATATAATCCCCGTATTTGACGTGATCGAAGTTAATGAATACGTCAGAACGTGATCATCCGTACCAAGAGGCTAAGAGACATCCGGACATACTTCCGAGTACCAGATGAATGCTAATATACGCAGAAATTGTTCTTCTTGAAGGAAGGTACAGCGAGAAACGTCTGGCGAAGGTAGGTGAATGGTGGCATCGTTGACAATGTCCACTGCGCAGGTTGAAACGTCTGCCAAAGGTACGTGAAGTTTTGCAATATCGAAAGTCCAGTAAGCACGTATATTTGGGTACCAAGCGGTGGGCCGTTACTAGAGGTTAAACTATCAAGCGCGCAGATATATAGAGGGGCAACGTGGACAAGCACCGCATGCACGTTTGTCAAAGGTTCGTGAAGTTTTGCAATATCGACAGTCCAGTACGCAAGTATATTTGGGTACCAAGCGGTGGGCCGTCACGACAGGTTAGACTATCAATCGCGCAAATATATAGAGAGGGGCACGTGGACAATCACCGCAGTGTTTGGGTAGTGTGGCCACGTATAGGCCCACGATTATGGACTGACAGAACTCTGTAAAGTTTCAGTTCAAGGTGAGGTGGTATGGTAGGACGATGGTAGCTTACAATGGAATTCATGCAGGCGAAGCAGAGGATGCCGGGGCCGAAACAGTAAAGGTGTAGATTATTGTCAAAATGCAGATAGATGGAGACCTTCGAGAGGGGCCCCCCACCTCAGATGCAGGTGAGCCCCCACCTCACGGAGATGCAGATGAGGCAGGAAGAAAACATATTTTTCACAGGTGAGTAAATGCTCCGAGCGTGTTATACAGATGGGGCGCGAGGTGAAACAAGTCGTGAAGAAAGTACGGGTGTCAGGTCCACCGCTCTTCTCAACAGCGTCTACGGTCTGCACCGCGGGAAGGAGAGTCTCTGCAACATCAGGCCGACGGCGATGGACGGAGGAATGCTGAAGACTATCTGGACGAAGGTCAGGTCCGAAACTTCTTACCACCGTCCAAGGCCTAATACCACGGAAAGGAGAGGCGCTGCAGCATCGGGCCGACGGCGATGGATGGGTATCGATAGGATAGGTATCATAGATCATTTGGCTTTGACGTTTGTTTCTCCGCTTGGTGTTTAGTAAACACCGGGCTGTTCCGTGACCTCGTTGCTGGTTCTTACACGGAACTTAAGGCGTTCCCACACCGGGGATCCTCTCCTCCTCTATAAGATCCGCCCAAAGGATGCTCACCAAAGCTTGCCCTCTGCATATCGAATATATCCGACGCGTGACACTGATCACGACAGTTGTCGCGCGACGTATTATCCTCCCCACAGCGCTAGTCACGACAGTCGCAGCACTATGAACCTCCTACCCTGACGCCACTCCCCGTAACACCCCCCCCTGCCCTACGAATGACGATCGCCGGCACAAAGCGAGCACCCCAGGACTTGCCCGGCGACAGCGCGTGCACTTTCCTCCTCGGTCGTACGCTTCAGCCAAGACGAAGCCATTGGAAGGGATTTGGTCCAACTCTGTGAAGCTGGAGTAGTTCGAACAGGGAAGGAGGAGCCATTGGCGTGCGTGATAAGGTCTGTATGGGGCATGTTGTACGCCGATGATGCAGGAATTGTCTCGAAGTCGGCTGAAGGGCTCGCAAAAATGATGACAGTCATCGTGACTGTCTTCGAAGCAGCAGGCCTCACGGTGTCTGAAAAGAAGACTGAGACAATGGTCCTACAAACACCAGACCAGACAACCCTCGCACCACCGCTCGTCATCGAAGCGGCAGGTCAGAGGTATAAGCAGTCGACCCAGTTCTTATACCTAGGCGGCGTTATACACGAGAACGCTGCGCTCTCGCTCGAAATCGACCGACGGATCCGCCTTATGCGAGCATGCCTCAAACGGTCCGGCCCGGAGTTGTATGATAGGACGACCGCCCCCCTTAGCCTTAAAGTCCGAATGCTGAAGGCCGAGGTGATTGAGACCCTGCTGTACGGGTGTGTGACGTGGACCCTCAGAGCGGAACACTTTGCTAAGCTTCGAACGGCTTACCACCAAGTCCTGCTGCGAGACATTGGCTTCCAGCGCCGACTTCATACTGACCATGCCACCCTCTCGTACGCGAAGGCCCTCAAGATGACACGTTGCGAGAGCATCGAAACGACCATTCGTAAACGGCGGCTCTTCTTTGCGGGGGGCGTGGCACGGCAAAGCAAGGAGCGATTACCCAGTCGGGTATTGTTCGAGACGATAGCTGGTGGGGAGAACCCGAGACCAGGCGGACAGTGTAAGACTTGGCAAAGATTCATAGTCGAAGACCTTATCTTAGGGAGTTCCGAGCCACCGAAGGGTCAACGGAAGTTGCCCCCTTGGTGTTTGTAGTTGAGACCGCGTTGTGGTCCACTGCAGCCCAAAAAGCGGAGAAGTGGTACCGGGGGATCCTCGAAGCAGCCGAACGATTCATGGTGAGGTGGCACGAGGCTGAGGCTGAGTTGAGTAGGCAGCGCCGTGCATCCGCCGTGGATGATGCCCAAGGGAACGGGGGGGGAGGGGGCAACAGGAGAAGTGTCAGAAAGCCCGACCGAGGGAATGCGGAGAGGGGGGGGACAGGAGGGGTAGAAGGGAAACGTCGATAGACGAAAGTAGGAAGGAGATGGCAGACAGGGTAGCAAGGCACCAAGTCGACTAGAAAGTAGAACATGACCATACTACTAGTGCTACCAACCGGTGCAGCTGCCTCGAACGTGGTCTTCCCTCGTTTTCTCTTCTTGTTTTTGTTTTTTTTCCTTTCTTGCGCTGACTCTCCGTGATTTTCATGTTGTTTTTTTCTCTTTCTCTTCATTTTCTGATTGATAAGCCGTACTGAAGGAGCCGTGTGGCGTGGTTGGAAGACGAACCTGCTCTGCTCGTTTCGTATTGTCTGACGCCAAGGGGCTGGGCATAGTTGACGAACGCAGGGCGGAGACGGCAGTCTGGGTAGCAAGGTACCAGGCGGATTAGCAGGGAGAACCTGGCTATACTACTCGTACCACAAGCTGCTGCCGCCACCTGGAAGGTGCTTTGGGCTTTGGTCTGCCTGTTATTTCCCCTTTGTTATTTTTCCTTTATTCCTGTTTATTCCTTGGTTTTTTGTCTTATATTACTCTGTTTACAAGCAGTGGTGTTTTTGTCATTTTTTTCTTTTTTCCAGCTCGGTATTTTTCGAGCGTTGGTTACCTCGCCCGCGGGGGGGGGGGCACGACAGATTGTTCTCCTAGTTTTTGCTTTCATTTTTTTCTATTTCTTTCGATTATCTGCTTTGTTTTTGTTCACGCTTTGTGTCTTGCTTTTCGGGTTCTATTTCATAGGTTGTGTATTTATGTCGTGCCAGTCGTATTTGGTATGATGACATGGCATTGCATTGCCCACTGCATTGCTTTCTGCATACCTGGTAACGGAGTATCTCTGTGACGTAGCTTTGTCACCACATAACTTTTATTTATTCCAGGATTGAAGAATCGGCAAGGACACTGGTTGTGCTGGCTGTCGACAGGTACCACAGAACGGTTTTGATGAACACACACACGCACGTGGCAACGTAGTTTCTCTGTGGCGTAACTTTGTTACCACAGAGCTTGTATCTCTTGTAGGATCGAAGAATCGGTGCGGACAGTGGTTGTGCTGGATGTCGACCGGTAGAAAGAACGGATTAATGTGAAGAACCCACAGACACATGTACTGCAGTGCAGTACTCTAACGGTTGAGATGCTCAGTCATCATTGGGAACCGTGTCAGATACTTCAACAGAGTCAAGCTCGGTTGACTCTTCGTTCACCGCGTCAGCGACTAGGTGGCTCATGGACATCCGTGCTTGGCAGGGTTTTTGTTTTTCTATCGGAAAATACCAAGTTTTATCTCAATTCGGCTGACATTGTGTATCTCGTATGCTCCGCTTAGGATGCATGTATTTGTTGTGGAAGAGCAGTCACACTTGCTATAGGCAAAGCGCTCCGGATAAAAGCTCATTCATGCTCCGGGGTCATTTCGGCACGATGTAACAAGCGCCTGTTCTCACGCCAAGGTTTGATTTACTTCCCAGAGTCCGACAGGAGCCCGCTCTATGCTCTATGCTGGGTGTATATGACACGCTCGAAACTCTGCCCCAGTTCATGCCCCGACTGACCAATGTACCACGCAGCCTGCGGCCCTTGTCGTTGAGCCATAGTAAGCGCTGTCCTCAATACGTACTCTGTACAAGGTTCCCCTTCGGGATGTGGGTGGCATGAAATCCTGGGTGTGTCGCAAGTTAAAAAGGGAGATGCACCTCGGTTCAGAGTAAAAACGATCTCGGATTAAACTGAGTCATGAGCTACTGATCTATATTGCTAAACAAAGCGAACAGTAGTGGTCTAGTCTTCGATGCTCTCGCATGTCTTGGCGCATAACTGTTAGGAGACATGGACTACTATATTGCTTAAATGAAAGCGTAGCCCCGAAATTGGAGGGGTTTGCATCATGGAGGTATTTATCGCCTGGATGGGATCTGTATCATCGATATAGGATAGGTGATCATTATTGATGATCTGAACACCTCCACTGGGTGGGGTCTGCACGATCTGCATGAACATAACCCTAACCCTAATCGAACATACATGTGCCGTGATTAACTAACTCATGAATAGCTTTGCGTGGGTGGGTCCGCATGATCCGAAGGATCTGTACGATCTGCAGGGTCTGCATAATGTAGATGTATCACTCATTTCTTTGGTGGTGATATATGCTTGGGCTTTATGATTGCATGTGCGTGCAGAGGGGGATAATCCGAACGCCATGTGTGCATGATGCGGAGGATCTGCATGATCGATTATATACACACTCCAATTGTTTGTTGGCCTGGAGAGACAGGTGTGTTCCGTATCATTGACACTTGTATGTCAGGTGGGATATAGTTGATCTCAATGACATGCCAATCAATGTTTAACCGGGAGGGGGTCCGTCTGATTACAATTTTCCTTCATGTGTTTATCCGAGTAGAATATGTGTGAGCTGTACAATTAGTACAGTTTGACCGGGATGGGATTTGTCCGATCTGCCGATCTGTACATCTTTAGCGAGATGTGGCTCGAACGATCTACATGATCTGCATATAACATGTTTCTCGGTGGGTGTCATTGATCTGCAGGATCCCTAAAATCTGCAGGATCTGTATGATCTACCTTGGTGGAATTGGAATCGGTGTGATCTGAAGGATCTGTGCATATTAACAGGGATACGTTCTGTACGATTTGGAGAATCTGTATTATCTGCAGGATATCTGTATGATCTGGAGGATCTGTAAAAAAAGCTGAATATTTCACACTTACTTGTATCAGCATGATTATTAATCGCAATAATGTGGAGGACAGGTTTTGGGAAAGGTTCGTAGAATGGTCGCCGCACATGTACCCATGGAAGATTCAACAGACGTGTTACCACATCTGAGAATCTCCCCGAGATTTAGGAGAACTCGGCTTAACAACCCGAGCCTCCTTGAAGTCGAGTCGAGCCTTGTTTGCCCGACCGAACTTCACTCGATATCTCTCTCATCCTTCGCTGATAAAGCGAAGGAAGGCTCTCTCCTTGCCCCACATCGCACGGAAGAAAAGGACCCTTGGCAGCGTGGGGAAAACGCTGCCACTTCACTTGGGACCCTTTGTAGTTCTACGACAGTAGGGACTCCATATTGGCGATCTCGATTGAATTGATTCGAACTCACGCTAAAAAATAAAAACAATTATTTTTAGTAAAGAGAGAAAGAGAGAGAGAGAGAGAGAGCAGCGACAAAGAGAGACAGCAGTCACCATGGACTCAACCGAGTTCAGCATGACTGCCTCTCAAAAGCGCAGCTTAAAAAAGAAGGAGAAGAAGAGGAGGAAGCTTGCAGCCAAAGGAAAGCCAGCAACGCAATCGACTAAAGCTACGTCTCCTGATGGTGTAGCCGAGGAGAACAGCAACGACTCGGATGCCGAAAGCAACCAGGAGGCGACCCCCACAGATCAAGAGCTAAACTCTTCTATCGCGGAAGACATCATAGCAGCTGCTGCTGTTACTGGTGTTAGGTCTAGAAGCAACGATGACAACGACTCGCAGATGTCGGAGTCGTCGCAAGCTTCGAACTACCTCCCTGACGGGAAGCTTCGCTGGGCGTACGCACAGTTGGAGAGGTATCTGGACCGAAAGGAGGAACCACCCGCCTGGCTACTCCGCATGGTCATGCAAGATGTTGACAACACAGAGCAACAATTTCAAAGGGTGAGCGATTTCCAACAAACCGAAATCAACTCTGAACTTGAGGTAGACCAACTACCAACACACTCAGCTCACTCCTCGCACCAACCCTCCGCTGACTCCCCCACTCAATCAGCCGCTGCTACCTCTGCTACCAATCACTTGTCCACTGCTGATCACCCTCTCCCTGATGATCACTCGCTCCCTGCTGCTCATGCTACTGGTACGAATGCTGAAAATCGTCTATCAAACGGTTCCCAATTTTCGAGCCAGCATGACACTAGATACGAGAATGCACGCAATTTGGCCAGTGAATTTAGCATGTCGAGAACTGAGAGCAATCCTACTCCACGAAACGAAAGCTCCACTCCAACTCCACGTGAACGAACCAACACTACCCGTGTAAACCCTAGTAGTTCGAACAACACGACGAGTGGAACTCAACTCCAGGCATCCGCTACGACTGCTGAAACTACTACTGTACCAGCTCGAAACCCCATCCATTTCGTCATGAAGCAATCAGATTTACCGAAAGATTTGATTTCGACCGGAGCTCAAACGGAAGATGTAGTGGAAACTCTGACCATTTTTCGCGCGCGTGTCCGGTTGAACTCTACTGACGGATCCTCTCATGCCATAGTCGAACAACGAGCAATCAAGTACTTACCTCTACTAGTACGAGATGCAGCAGCAGACAGTTTACAGCAGTTGCTATCCGGGAGCCTTGAATGGCGATCAGAAGCCCAACTTGCTACATTACGTGCCAACGGATCTGATATGACTGTACGGGCTCCTCAGAGTTGGAGTGATTATGTGAGCGCTTTTACAACACTTTTCGCACCAGCAAACCGCATGTCACTTCTAGCACGAGAATTTGCCACACTGAAGCAAGACCCAAAACAATCGGTAGACACCTACGCTCTGAAAGTGACTAAAGCACGATCTCGTCTGATGGCGGAAGCACGTCGCTTGGCACCAGCTGGAATGACTCCTTTTGAACACGCCTGGTCAGTTTTCACAACGGCAAGTTTTGAGAATGGTCTTTTACCCCATCTTCGCCTTGAACTAATCCGGGAAGATCCAGCTGTATCTTTCCAGGAATCACGAGCGCGAGCCAAAAAGCACGAGGCAAACAACTTACGCGGAGTAAAACCCTCCCCCGATCCTATTCCCAATCCTACCCCCACTGCTGCTCAAACTTCGGCGCTATCCACACCACAGTACGACCAAAAAATGGCTCTGATGGAGACGACAATCGCAAGTTTGTCATCGTCTATGGAAAACCTGAAACGGGGAAGAACAAATGCTAGTACCTCACGGGAACGCTCGTCAACCCCTGCTCGTCGTCAGCAAAAGAAGACACAACGAAACAGCAGCAACAACAACAACCGCAACAGCAGCAACAACAGCAACATCAACGCCAACAACGACGCGTCTACCGCTGTAGTAGTTGACACCTGCAACTACCCCAAGTGCAAATACCCCGATTCACACACCAGGGAGAATTGCGGGTTGCGTAAGGCCCACATCAGGCATGGATACGAGAAATACGCTCGTTGATGGTGCCCATCCCGGGTACCCTCACCCGGTAGGAAAAATAAAACCACTGAGTCAGAAGTAGTGAGAGGTAGTTCAACTTATGTTGTAGACACACTCCACCAAGTAACTCAGAACGGTAGGAAAAGGATAACCATTGAGCCAGAAGTAGTGAGAGGTAGTTCAACTTATGTTGCAAACACACTCCACCCAGTAGCTCAGAATGGTAATCGGAGGGACAAGAGTGGCCGTATGACGAGCCCTCGAACTCTGAAAGGGATATGTAAGAAGAGAGTACGTATATTCAATAGCGTAAATAATGTTCGTTTCTCTGATAGCGTAAAGAAAGTTCGTTTCTCTGATAGCGTAAAACGAGTACGTTTTTCTGATAGCGGAGCAGTTCAAGCTGTAAACAGACAAATCGGAAAAATGGGAACGAAGCCTAAAATGAGAACCAAGCCGTATCTCCAGAACCATGTGGTGTATCAGAGAACCGAAATGATCCTGCGAAACCCCTTGGCCAGCCCTGTGAGAGGAGCTCGTCAGAACGGTCATGCTCCATCTCGTGCCTTCGGGTGGGCGCAAAAAGCGATATACGCTGGCTCTATTGTGATTTCTCTAGATGCTGGCTACCGCGGCGATGCCGAGGACTTCCAGCCTGAGCGACAGCTCATTCGAAGGCTGCTGTACAGCCCCACAGGACTGTCAACTTTTTTTCTTGGAGTTGTACACAATTGGTTTGCTTTCTAAAAAAAACCGTCCGTTCCCATTTTTTGTTTCGTTCCCATTTTTCCGTTTTGTCTGTTTGTAGAGGACCTGAGTATCAGACCTACTACTGTAGCAATAGCTGTTCAAGCTGTAGAGGACCTGAGTATCAGACCTACTACTGTAGCAATAGCTGTTCAAGCTGTAGAGGACCTAAGTATCAGGCCTACTACTGTAGCAGTATCAAAACGAGCTAAAATTGCAAAAAAGAGATCACCTGTGTTTAGCGGAGGTAGCAAAGCAGTACGTAGACAACGTCGAAAGACACAGTCAGCGTTAACTTTAGCACCTCAAGCAGCACATGTAATCCGAGAAATTAATCAGATTAATGATTTATCATACAGAATAAAGTTCTGTGGTGCTGAGCACCCTGAACAGCGCTTTGTTTCATTTAATGCATCTTCGTTAAGTGAGTATCCAAAGCATCCAACTGTATTGAATGCCACCTCTAAACGGGTACGTATCCCCGCCAGAGTCAATGATCACCCAGTACTTGATCTCACGATCGATTCTGCGAGTGACATACCATGTGTTGCCGCAGATTTTTTGCGTCAACACCCAACCTTGAAAAACACCGAAATGTTAGCTGTTCCACCAAATGCGATTAACCTTCGCAGCGCAGATGGATCGCAACTTGAAATCTTAGGATACATTCGTTTTAATCTTACACTAGGAGATATCACTCTACCAGTGGAAGCACTCGTTTTGCCTAACCTAGGACCAGACAAGATGCTGCTTGATAACAGTATAATGGGAGCTTTTGGAGCCAGTTTAAATTGGAAAACAGAAGAACTTTCTTTTGCCAACTCTCGCATCAAAATCAAAGCAACGCATCGCATAAAAACATCCACACACCCAACTCAAATAGCCCAATGCTCAGTAGTTGCAGTAGTGGATACTAATGTAGAGTCGGTACCAGTTTACCTCACCAAGAAATGCTGTATACCACCACAACATGAAATGGCAGTACATGTAGAAACAATCAATGCGCCTGCAGAAACAACAGCAGCGTTAATTGAACCTCGCATAATAACAGCCGAAGACGCTAACTCGTCAGACGTACCTAAAGCGTTTCACAGGTTAGTTGTTGCTCGTACTGTTTGTCATTGGTCGGCCGTCAACAAAACCGCCATGGTACAAATAATAGCAAACCCGTCGAACCGCCGAGTATATCTTGAAAAGAACACCATATTAGGATACATCTCACGAGTCAAGGCCATACCTGAAATAAATGAATGTCAGCACAACTCAAAGTGAAAATCAACCATCGGAGTCCACTCGAGAGGAACTCCGAGGTGCTTTGAAGAAAGCTTTTACATCAACAACTTTTTCATCAGACCAATGTTCACAAGTACTTGATTTATGTGCGAAATATCGTGCGATTTTCTCGTTATCTTCTAGTGAATTAGGGAAATGCACTATTATGGAAGCAGATTTTCCTTTGCAACCTGGTACATCCCCAGTCGATAGAAATCCATACCGAGCGAATCCACGAGTACAAGAAGTCATAGACAAATGCGTGAATCAAATGGAAAAAGATGGAATAATAGAACAAAGACCAAGTCCTTGGGGCTCAGCAGTTAGTTACAATCGTAGCTAAATCAGATGGTTCTCCACGATTTTGTGTAGACTATCGATCTACGGTTAACAAAAGCTTAATACGGAAATCTTGGCCTATGCCGGACATGGAAGCACACATTGACACAGTAGCAGGCGCTAAATTTATTACCGTTTGCGATGTACAAAGTGCATATCACCAAATTCCAGTAGCAGAAGCTGAACAAGATAAAACCGCTTTTGTAACACAAAATGGTAAATGGGTTTTTAAAAGACTTCCTTTTGGAGTAGCAAACGCCCCTTTCCTGTTCTCAAGGATGATGTCACTAACCTTTTCACATTTTGGTCCAAAAAGTGGTCTCTTAGTGTATATGGACGACTGCATATGTTGTTCATCGACATGGGAAGGTCACTTAATCCTCCTAGAAAACACTTTCAAAGCGATACAAGCAGCAGGTCTCACCCTCAAACCATCCAAAGTTCAATTCGGACCCAAAGAAGTTAAATACTTAGGCCATATACTATCATCAGATGGTATTCGAATTGGTGAAGACCGCATCAAAGCTATCATTGATTTACCAAAACCCACAAATATCAAGCAATTGAGATCAGTGTTAGGCATGGTAAACTTTGTAAGGAAATTTATTCCCAATTTGGCAGCAACAATAGCTCCTTTGGTAGCTCTAACGAAGAAAGAAGCAATCAAAGAAGTAAGTAAACGTTGGGGTCCTGAACACGACCAGGCATTTGCACGAGTAAAACAATTACTTACTGAAGCACCTGTCTTACATTTTCCGGATTTTTCTAAAAGCTTTGTCATACATGTCGATGCCAGTAATGCAGGAGCAGGAGCATTCTTAGCTCAGCAGAACGGTGACGACTTGAATATAATTGCTTACTACAGCCAACGATTCAACGATAGTCAACGCCATTACTCAGCCACACTCAAAGAATGCTACGCAGTAGTGTTAGCCATACAGCATTGGCGCCCTTATTTATGGGGAAAACATTTTGTTTGTGTGACTGACCATGCGGCACTAAGATACTTGTACTCGATGCAAGATACATCAAACATGTTGACACGTTGGGCAATAGCTTTACAGTCATATGACTTCACAGTCAAGCATAAACCGGGAAAATTACATGTAGTTCCTGACACATTATCACGGTTATTTGCTTTTGAACAACAAGAAGAAATGACTGAGCCAAAATTAGCACCAATATAATATTATGCCAAAACGTTCCCGAAGATCCCACTCTACGAACGGGAGTTCCTTATCAACCATACCAAGTGTCCGCAGATAAACTCGACGAAATAAAACCCGTCCGAAGTGATCGCGAGTTATTCAATGCCGCATCAGTGTTTATAAGCGCGACAAACTTGTTTGAATCCGTTGACCAGGAAAGGTTACGAGAAACGCAACGAGCAGAATACGGAGAGTATATCGACTACATACTACTTGACTCTAATGCATACCTACCTGACAAAGAAACGCTAACAACTATGTCGTACTACTCAGTACAAGACGGATTGTTGTTCAAGTCGTACTTACCAGGTCACCTTCGAAAAAGAAGCACGTTTCGTGATCAGCTAGTGTTACCTAATAATGCCCTTATTGGACTAGTGTTACATGCTTACCACGACCATGCTCTATCAGGAGGACACCTTGCATTCCGACCTACGTACGATAAAATCCGCCAGAAATACTGGTGGCCGACTATGAATCGCGACGTACATAAGTGGTGCCAAGAATGTCAAGCATGTCAACGTCGAAAAACAGCTCACAACAGACCAAAATTACCTACAGGCCACCTACCTGTAGAGCGACCGTTCCAAAGAATTTCTGTCGACTTAGTCGAATATAAATCAGAATCTATATCGGCCGCCGGTGTCAAATGCAAAATAGTTCTATCTATGATGGATCACTTGACAAGGTTCACATTACTGACACCAATTCCAAACAAGTCAGCTGACACAGACAGTTGCAAAAGCCATTATTGATCGCATTATAGGTATTTTCGGTCCACCGGAAGTTCTACACTCAGATCAAGGGCCAGAGTTTGAAAATAAAATCATTTTCCAGTTACAAAGTATACTTGGATACAAGAAAACCCGGACGACACCATATCGACCACAAGGAAATTCTGTGTCTGAACGTGTACATTCAACAATGCATGCAATGCTAGCGATGCATAGTTCGATTGAACAAGATAACTGGGCATCTCTCTTGCCATTTGTTCAACTGGCTCACAATACGTCTTTTAGTGCAACCATGCATGAAACACCGTTCTTTTTAATGTTCGGTAGACAAGCCAGATTGCCAGTTGACATCATACTCGGTATTCCTCATGTAGGAAGTACAGCAGATACAGAAGTATTCGCACAAAATACCCGAGATAACTTACAAATAGCATTTGAGTTAGCGCGTCGTAACTTAACAGAACGTGCAACAAAACAGGCGGCTGACAATGATAAACTTGCGCCGTATCCTGTATTTAGCCCTGGACAGAAGGTACTGGTATACAGACCCTTCCAGGACACAGATGGTCCAAATCCAAAACTATTACTACCGTGGCGAGGACCGTATATAATCTGCTCTCAACTTTCTCCAGTAGTGTATCGAGTACGACGCGCGAACGAGACAAGAGAAGTATCAGTACACCTTGCTCACATAAAACCCTACCATCCGCGGGAGAAACCACCAGCACCTCAATTTGACAAACTGGCAAATTTCTTTCTGGGAAAACAAATCCCATTACCCGCACTGGACCATCAAGACCAAATTCTACCCAGAATTGAGTCATATATCGTTGACAGGGTAGTCAGCCACAAACGTGGTCCTGGCAGAAAAAGTGCCCACAATTACAAGTACCGTTTACGTCTGCAAGGCTATGGTCCTGAATCAGATATTGAATATCGAGCAGACGAGGTACAACAATGTCACGAACTTATTGCTGCATACAGAACCACTAATGGTCTGAATCGCGCTTCCCACAATGATCCCGTCTAGTAACTTTTGGTAACGAAAACGTGGTCAAAACAGGAAACGAGCAACAATCCAGTTGAGCGCTCAACAAAACAAATCATAAATATATAAACTGGATGCTCAGCAGCAGATATAAGAGACACGAAAGCAAAACGAGGTATACTCTTGGAAAGGAACCAAGATTAACCACGGTGAACAAATAACATACGTTTGGGCGTATGTGGACAGGGAGACAAGTCATAAAAGTGTAGGTGATTAGATCGTTAATGGAACCTGGTTTAGCAAACCAAACCACAAACGACAAAATTAACCACACAATCACCGTTTGCTACGTAGTCTGACATTGATCAAGGCATACTAGATGAAAAACTCGTTAAATGAGAAATATTCTAAATGCATCAGATCAATATACCCAAGCGGTACGGTCCACGCGAACCTAATCCGAACGTCTATAAGATGTTAACATTGTTTTTTCTGACACTGGCTTGTATTTTTTAATACACCAGCAAAGAGAACAAGGTTAGCTCACCAGACAACAAATCCAGATTACACATTGATCAAAAGTGTAACTGAGATATCGCCCATGCTTATCAGCTACCATGGGAATGTTAACTTCGTGCGGCCACACTTAGTTTTACGTTGAGTTATATGTGAGGGCACTCATAAAAACTCCGAATACGAAGCTGTAAACATGCCAACTAACTAGTGTATGAAGTTCTTATACTGGCCTGTGTTTTTCAGCACAACAGTGAGGAGACGAACGACTAACACAAGCAAGTTTAGCGGGCGAACCAAAATAATACGTACTACGACCCAAATACCTTTACCACCATATAAAGTATCATTCCCTTACTGAATGATCGCCACAATTCATCCTTAACAGATGGATTTGTAGCGCATGAAGAGGGGGGTACTGTGGAGGACAGGTTTTGGGAAAGGTTCGTAGAATGGTCGCCGCACATGTACCCATGGAAGATTCAACAGACGTGTTACCACATCTGAGAATCTCCCCGAGATTTAGGAGAACTCGGCTTAACAACCCGAGCCTCCTTGAAGTCGAGTCGAGCCTTGTTTGCCCGACCGAACTTCACTCGATCTCTCTCTCATCCTTCGCTGATAAAGCGAAGGAAGGCTCTCTCCTTGCCCCACATCGCACGGAAGAAAAGGACCCTTGGCAGCGTGGGGAAAACGCTGCCACTTCACTTGGGACCCTTTGTAGTTCTACGACAGTAGGGACTCCATAATAACAGGAGAAGCAAGATAAGCAACCGCGTGGCACGGGCAAAAATGAAATAAGGGTAGCAGCAAGAAAGCAACCTGTGCCAGCAACAGCAGTGCAGTAGTAATAGCAGCTACACCGCGACTTTGTGTGGTAGTAGTTGTAGCGGCAGCAACAACAGGAGGGGTGGCACGCGCATATATATTGTACAAAGGGCAGTAAACACTCAGCTACAATATAACACACAACGCCATTATACGTGGTTAGAAGATCGGGAAAAAAAAATATTCGCACCGAGATACCTAGAAAAACACTACCATACGTCGTTTATTGTGTACTGCGGCATTGATAGTATGTATCGTTAGGGAGGGACGGGGCAAGGGCCGACGTGTTGTCGCCGGCCTTGAGGCCTGCGCCGTCACGTAATTTCTCGCTGTCGAGCGCCCTTTTAGTGCACGGCCGCAGCGTCGTTAGGGCATGCAGCAGTAGTAGTGCATGGTGTCTTGCACGTGTATGGTATGTGTCGGTAGTGCGGGACGGGCCACCGGCCGACGCGTTGGCGGCGTGATGGATACAGCGTGTTCTCGCGTCTTGTACCCAAGGAGAGCACTCAACAGCAGCAGCAGCAGAAACGACAACAGCATCCAGCAGCACTAGAGCAACACTCGATTCGAGCAACACGCGTAAGCCTGTTGTTGCTGTTCCTGTGCTGCTGCGTACTGCTCGAGCAGGACTCGAGCGCACGAGCATGAGTAGGTACCTGGTGTCAAGCATATTGCACCCCGAAAAAAAAGGCACGTCACCACGATCACTCGATTGCTCAAGCGCAACGAGCACGAGACAAATACGAGCACCGCGTGGCCAAGCAGTCACGGGCACACGAGCGCTCAGCAGCAGCAGCAGCAGCCAGCGGCCCTGGAGCAATACATTTTTAGAGCAGCACTCATACTCCTGTTGTTTGTTGCTGTTGTTTTGCTGCTGCGTACTGCTCGAGCATGATTGAGCTCGACATTTTACACGCAACGCAATACCTGGTACCAGGTACGTGGTATTAATACAAAAATCCAATAAATTATGAATCGCACCGAGATAGTAAAAAAACAATCCCATGTACGTGGTGGATACATACGTGTTGCCATGTATTGTGGCCAAGCAGTCACGGGCACACGAGCACTCAGCAGCAGCAGCAGCAGCAGCAGCACCCAGCGGCACTGGAGCAATACTCGACTCGAGCAGCACTCGTACGCCTGCTGTTGCTGTTGCGAACTCGAGAAGCACTGCTGTGTGCTGTAGTTGCAGTTAGTTGCAGCAAAAAGCGAGAAAAACACACTCTTTGCAGCTGAAAATACGAAGAGCCGGGTAGGAGTTTAAGCCTCTGGGTGGCTTTCGGAAGTGGGACCCCACCCCCGGACTTGCTTGCTGGATGACGTGACTTTGACAATGTGGAGCATGGGCCACGGAGCCCGGCCGGAGCCAACGCTTGTACCGTACTGTCCACGCCGCCCCCCTGCGGGCCCCGCAGCAGGTCACAAAGCTACGCCACAGAGATACTACGTTGCCACGTGTGCAGTGTGCACTGCAGTGGGCAATGCAAAGCCATGTCATCATACTAGATACGACAGGCACGACATACGCAATCTATGAAATAGTGAAAAGAATAGAAACAATCAAAGAAAAAACAAAAACAAGGTAGACAAATCGAAAGAGAAAAAAATGAAAAATGAAAGCAAAATCTAAGAGAAACAATCTGTCGTGCCCCCCCCCCCCGCAGGCGAGGTGGCCAACACTTTAAAAAGAACGAGCTGGAAAAAAAAGAAAGAAACATAAAAAGTAAAAATTAAAAAAAACCACCACTGCTTGTAAACAGAGTAAGACAAAGAACCAAGGGCAAAAGTAACAAGGAAAAATAACAAAGGGGAAATAACAGGCAGACCAAAGCCCAAAGCACCTTCCAGGTGACGGCAGCAGCTTGTGGTACGAGTAGTATAGCCAGGTTCTCCCTGCTAATCCGCCTGGTACCTTGCTACCCAAACTGCCGTCTCCGCCCTGCGTTCGTCAACTATGCCCAGCCCCTTGGCGTCATACAATACGAAACGAGCAGAGCAGGTTCGTCTTCCAACCACGCCACACGGCTCCTTCAGTACGGCTTATCAATCAGAAAAGGAAGAGGAAGAGAAAAAATAATATGAAAATCACGGAGAGTCAGCGCAAGAAAGAAAAAAAAACAAAAACAAGAAGAGAAAACGAGGGAAGACCACGTTCGAACCAGCTGCACCGGTTTGTAGCACTAGTAGTATTGTCATGTTCTACTTTCTAGTCGACTTCGTGCCTTGCTACCCTGTCTGCCATCTCCTTCCTACTTTCGTCTACCGCCGTTTCCCTTCTACCCCTCCTGTTCCCCCCCCTCTCCGCATTCCCTCGGTCGGGCTTTCTGCCACTTCTCCTGTTGCCGCCTCCCCCCCCGTTCCCTTGGGCACCATCCACGGCGGATGCGCGGCGCTGCCTACTCATCTTAGCCTCAGCCTCGTGCCACCTCACCATGAACCGTTCGGCTGCTTCAAGGATCTCCCGGTACCACTTCCCCGGTTTATTGGCTGCAGTGGACCACAACGCGGTCTCAACTCCAAACACCAAGGGGGCAACTTCCGTTGACCCTTCGGTGGCTCGGAACTCCCTAAGGTCTTCGACTATGCATCTATGCCAAGTCTTGGTATGCAACACGGACAGTGGTGCGACCGGAGCCATCGAAGAGGGTCAAACGTGGATCGGACTTTCCATTTGGTGTGCATATGCTCATTTCGTCGTGTCGTAGTCTTGCTAGAAACACACATAAATATGCACCACTAATAATGATGTAGTTGAAACATCGCGGCAAGGAGGCTAGTCGCCAAACTATACGCGATTTTCTTGAAAGCTCCATGTTTGCCAGCCGACAATGCAAAGGAGTGTTGTCGAGGGAGGGGTTCATCGTTCTAGGTTATTCACGCCCAAACGACGTAAGGCTCAACATTGTTAGTTTCCGTTATCACCTAACCGAGCACACGGAACACGAGAGCATGCATGTATTAGTTCGTACGACACCTTTGGCTTTTTTTTGTTTTGTTTTTTTATCATCCCATTCATTATCTTCGCACATCTTCTTCTCTCTCTCCTTCCCACTCGTAACTCAGATCCGGGGTCACATAGCAGGCTCTTCTCCCCCCTTCCCGCTACGGTACGTGCCTTCATTCTTATCGCGGGAAGATTTCAGCCTTTTCTTCCCTCGTCGACTCGCATCGAATTGTGCCTACCCACGCTGCAAGGCGCCCTCAACAATTGAATCCTTTTTATTTATATTATTTTTATTTTTGCAAATAAAGTCAAAGTCCGACCCAGTGTTGACACCTGTCGGTTGCATTTGGTTTTGAAGACATTATTATGTGGTCAATAGCGTGCAGTCATTTATTAACAAACGTGCATGTGTGTGCGATCCTAAACAACGAGAGAACATACGAGCACGAGCAACAACAGGCAAACGGAGCACGAGCAGCGAATATGCCTGCATGCATTGACAAGACAAGTATCTTGAAAGCCTGACGAAACAAACAGCCAGAGCACCATCGGCAGCGTGAATAAACATCAGCATAATATTCCACTCATCATCATACAAGGCAGGCAACAACGTAAACACTATGCATGTATGTATGAATATACCGAGTACCAGGTATCTCATACACTGCTTGTTATTATTTTATTTATTTTTCTTGCTCATTCCCATTTATTATCTTCGCCCATCTTATTCTCTCTCTCCTTCCCACTCGTAACTCAGATCCTGGGTCACATAGCAGGCCCTTCTACCCCCTTCCCGCTACGGTACGTGCCTTCCTTTTTATCGCGAGAAGATTTCAGCCTTTTCTTCCCTCGTTGACGCGCATCGAATTGCACCTACCCACGCTGCAAGGCGCTCTCAACAATTGAATCCTTTTTATTGATATTTTTGCAAATAAATAAAGTAAAATGTCCGACCCACCTGTGGCTCGTCCCAGGCCTCAAACACACGTAAAATTCAAGGTTAACCACTTGAAACACCGGGGCGAGATAGATCATGGGATTTATTATACAAAGGACACGATCACGTCGTATCACAGCAGTTTTGCAAACATTCCCATCATCTCCTGCACACGTTTTGCGAACACTCCGATCACCTGCAATGCACTTCGATCGGCCTGGGTATATCATGTTACAGCAGGGTACAGCTCTCAGATGCGAAAAAAGACCCGCGCTCGTTAGATCTCTGAGGCTGACTGACCTGCTGGTTGGGAGTTCGGGACGTACATTCGTGCAGTAATGATCGGGTCACGCAGAGAGTGGATCGATGCGATGCAGTAGTTGCAAGCAGCCAGAGTGAGCAATGGAACAGAAAATACAGACACGACGACGGGCACGACGGGCAAGGAAGAGCCCAAGGGGCTGGGGATCGATAGGGCAGGTATCACAGATCATTTGGCTTTGACTTTCTTTTTTCACTTGGTGGTGTTTAGTAAACACCGGACTGTTCCGTTACGTCGTTCCTGGTTCTACACACGGAGCTGAAGGCGTTCCCACACAGGGCATCCTCCCTGTCCCTAAAAGGTCCTCACAGAGGATGCTAACCAACGCTTGCCCTCTGCCTATCAAATACACCTGACGCGTCACACTGATCAGGACAGTTGCCTCGCGCCGTATAATCCTCCCCACAGCGCTGGTCACGACAGTCGCAGCGCTATGAACCTCCTACCCTGGCGCCACCCGCTGCAACATGACTCCCTAGTGTTATAAGGATTACCCTGGGCTGGGTAGTCGATCGGTCGTTTACCCCTATATAGCTCAGTAGGAAACACCTTCACATTTGCCGGCGTCTAACGGACTACATCCCTGCTTGTGGCAATCACCTCGACCTGTTTTACGATCCTTCTCCCATCGTGCGAGCCTTCCTCCTTCTTTATTTTGACATGATTCGAGGCTTTGTATTTAGAGTACTTCGTCTTTCCTCTTTTTTTTTGTCCTTGTTTTTTTTAACGTCTTTCTGTCTATTCGCGTACGCGTTCTCCTTGGGTATAGCACTGCAACGTAACATAACGCGCGCGCATTGCGCGCACCTGTAGAAACAAATGCTGTAGCGCGCGCCTGTTAAGGTATATTGACTGTGCTCAATAGACACGACGTAGATGTTTCATTTAGTATCAGGGAGTTCCATATATTGATGTGGGATTCTAAGAGCGGGAGATAAATTGTGCTTGCAATGTGATGGATAATCACGTGGATGCGCCGCCACCTGCTGTCACTCGACAGCACGGATAAATAAAAAAATATAAAAGAAGTTCCGTGTTATTGTCTGGAGTCAACCACGCGTTCCCGGGCCAGCTGCGTCTATATCTTTAGTGATCAATCAACACACTAGTGAACCGGTGATCTTCTATTGGCAAGCGTAGCCGAGGCCAACCTAGAGAGGTGTGAACCTTCCGACATGTCTGGTTCAGATGGCATGTCTAGTCAGGAAGCAAGCGTGGCCATTGAAGACATGCTGAGGATGCAAGAGAAAATCGAGGTCCCGGAGAAGATGATAGAAGAGCAGAAGCTGGGCGCCGAGAGGAACGCTCCGCGAGAAGGAATGGAGGGGGGCGGCGGTGGGGGGGCGAGAGGAGAAGCAGCTGCGAGGGAACCAGCAGCATCGACGGTGGCGACACCTGGGCTGGGAGCCCGTCCAGGCATGTCAGTAAGCACTTCTTTTTACCGCCCTAGTTTATCCCAGTCGAGATCCCCCAAATTCGATAACATAGAATCCCACTTTAGTATGTGGCGTAGTAAGTTCGAAGCGTACCTGTCATCCCTAGGGTGCCTTCATGTGTTAAGCACGTCAACCCCTGTTATGGTTGGTGACGTGAGGGTGTCGGAGGAGGAGCTAGCATCGAGGCACTCTCCTCAAGAGATTAGGGCTCCGCGATTAGTTTATGGATTAATAATGGAAGCAATGCCTGGATACGCAATGGCTGAGGTCAGAATGCAGAAGGCAATGTCGCCAAGTGCTGTTCCTAGAGAGGGTGGATAAGGCAGCAGATAAGCTGGCCATGCTTGGCTGTGGTATGAGTGTGGAAGAGGTTAACCGACATATCGTGACGAACCTCTCGCCTCTACATATGATACAAAGCAAGACCGTTCTTTCCCGCCCGTCCATCCCCTGTTCCGAGATCGATGAGTTCATCCGCGATGCGTACGCAAACGATAGGGCAGATAAAGAGATGGTTTCCAAGGCGTTGGGTGTGCAGGGAGTGGGAAATCAGCATGCTTTGTACGCCGGAGGTGCGCAGCTTGCCAGTGATGGAGGTGCGGGTCCAGGAAGGGAAAGGAGTGATAAGAGAGGCGGCAGGTACAAGGGTGGGCATCAGCCGCAGCAGCAGCAGCAGCAGCAGCAGCAGCAGCAGCAGCAGCAGCAGCAGCAGCAACAGCGACCCCAGCAGCAGCAGCAGTGTCATCAACAGCAGCAGCAGCAGCAAGAACCACAGCCACAGCAGTACCAGCAGCAGCATCGTCCCCGTCAGCATGATGGCAACCGGGGAGGAGCTTCGCCGGGGGGAATTACCGGCCCCAAATGGCGTTGGGATGCCGTGGCCTGCAGGTACCGTTAGGATGACACCGGTCCCGACCCCTACGGTACGGGTGGGGCGGTCCCACCCATGGGTTGGGTACCTACCGAGCCACCACCAGGGGCAATGCCCCCTATGCCCCCGCCGCCTGAAATGACTCCTGCAGGCTGGGGTCTCCCGCCGAGCAACTCGCAACCGAAGAGCAAGGGGGTCTGCTTTCGGTGTGGCAAATAGGGCCACTACGTCGCAGCTTGCCCGGTAGCCGCCCCGCAGATGAACGTCGCGGTCCCGAGTACTGTTGCCCCTCCCCCTCAACAGATGTACTACGGAGGTGGCTGGCAGCAGGAGACGCCCTACGGCAGTGGTGGGTATACCTCAGCCGGAGCTTTCCCGTCACAACAACCCTCCTAGAGCACTTTCCGTTCCCCTGGCCCAGCCAACAACGGCCACCCTACGCCTACGTTCGACCCGCACCTCCTCTCCGCGCAGTTTGCGCACCAAGGCAAGAGTGTTTTTAGCAACGATTTGTTTTGGGCTAGTGGGAGGAAAGAGTGGGTAGCGGATTCGGGAGCAACCTTTCACGTAACTGGTAACCCCTCTGGTATGGTAGGCTGTTACCCCCCTGCCCCCGGTAATAATAGTTTGGTCGTCGGTGACATGAGGTCACTGAAGGTCGAGTACTTCAGAGAGATTCCGATGGTAATGCACAGCCCGCAGTGTGATGTTCGAGTCAGGCATTTGGACGTAGCCTACGTGCCCGGTGTTCGGTTCAACCTGTTTTCGCTTCACGCAGTAATGCTGAAATGCCCGGTGACTTTAGATTCCCAGGGAGCTCACTTGTTTGATGGGCAATTGTCCGTGATGCGTAAGGACGCAGGTTCGTACGTAGACGCCACGCGGACTGTAGAGACCCCGATTGCTGGCGCTGTTTTGGCCCCCGGAAAAATGCGGAGGATTGATATTAACGACCTTCACGTTTCCCTTCCCCACTACCATGCTGACACTCTCCGTGAGACGGCACGCCAGATGGGCATTAAGGTTGTTTGGGAGTTGGTTTCGTGTGCTGGATGTTCTGAGGCGAAGGGGAGGAGGATGGCGGTGCCGTGGACGACCGAGTGCCGCTCCATCAGGCCTCTGGAACGTCTGTTCGTGGATCCTTCGGGACAGCAGTCGACGTCTGCTAGCGGTGCGCAGTACATCATGATGACCGTCGACGACTACTCGCGACTGGGATGGACGAATTTCTTGAAGCGGAAGTCCGACGTCCCGAAGGTCTTCGCTGGTTTTCTGGCCGACATCAACGCCAAGGGTGTTCCGTCCATCGTGGAGTGCCTTCGCTCAGACAACGGCACCGAGTTCACCAAGGCGGAGTTCGTGGAGCTGCTCAACCATCACGGTATCCGCCGCGAGCACACGCCCATCGATTCTCCGAAGCATGACGGCGTGGTCGAGCGGCGAATTGCGATGACGCTGGAGCTTGCAATGGCGTCCCGCCTGGAGGCCCCCCGCCTGTTCGGCGATGCAAGGATGCCGGCGACGCAGCCCCTTTGGGCTGAGTCCCGCGCGTACGCGAGCGACGTCATCAACATGACGGCAAGGGTGAGGGACAAGCCGGAAATGCACTCGCCTTACCGCTAATATTACGGGAGAGTACCGTTTGCGAGGCTGCTCCCATTTTTGAAGCCAGGTTTCCACGACGTCAGGAGGAGCTTGAAGACCGAGCCGAAGGCGGAGGCTTGTTTCTACCTCAACGGCGGCAACCACCACGCAGCTGACTGCAGCAAGATTCTCCTGGCATCTGGCCGGAGGTCTTTCTCCCGCGACGTCACTTGGGAGCACCCGAGGAAGCCGTTTGTGGGGTTACTGCCTTCGGAGGAGGAGAGCTCCCCGCCGCCGCCGTCGCCGTCACCACCGCCCCCGGGTACGCCGGAGCCCCTGAGAGGCCCTGACGTATGGGCCGGATTACTGTCCCCATCCCCACTGCTGCCGCCGCTACCGCCGTCATCACCGCCGCTACCGCCGCCGCCGCCGCCGTCGCCGTCGCCACCGCCCCCGCCGTCACCGTCGCCGTCGCTGCCGCCGTCATCGCCACCGCCGCCGCCACTGCCACCGTCACCGCCACCGCCATCGCCACCGCCGCCGTCGCCGCCGCCGTCGCCGCCGCCGCCGTCGCCGTCACCGCCGAGATCATCGCCGTCGCCGCCGCAGCAGTCATCGCCGCCACAGCTTTCGCAGCGTGCTGCCCGGGAACTGGGTTCCTTTATCCCGGACCCGGAGGATGGCGACGTACTGAGGGGGCGCACCAGGGGGGAGACTGCACGGCACCAGGAAGGTGGTGGCGGTGTGCAGGGTGGTCGGACAGTGGGGGAAGCTGGACATCACCCGTAGGAAGGGGACGTACTGAGGGGGTGGATCAGGGGGGAGACTGCACGGCGCCAGGAGGGTGGTGGCGGTGTGCAGGGTGGTCGGACAGTGGGGGAAGCTGGACGATAGCCGGAGGAAGGGGACGTTCTGAGGGGGTGGACAAGAGGGGAGACCGCGCGGAACCTTCAGGCTATGGGGCATGGGCTGCTATCACTGATGGCAGCACGGGAAGGTATAGGCCATGTACTTTTCCACCAAGCCCCACCGCGCGAGAATCCTCCCCTTCCCACGCGCCCGGCAATCGAGCTTTCGACGCCGAACTCGTATGCTGAAGCGTGTGTAGACGAGTATTCGACGATCTGGAGGCAGGCGATGGACCAGGAATATCATGGACTGGCGGACGCGGGGACGTTTGGAGCGACGTAGCAACCAGAGGGGCTCAACGTCATCTCGGCGAAGTGGGTGTTCGCCTGGAAGTCCAACGAGCATGGTGATGTGGTGCGGGCGAAAGCAAGGCTGGTGGCACGAGGTTTCAAGCAGCGTGAGGGTATTGATTTCTTTGAGACTTTTGCTCCGACCCTGCAGCGTCTTGTTTCCGTTTGTTGGGTGCGGTTGCGTGCGAGTTGGGTCTGGATTTGTGTCATTTTGATGCTGAGCAAGCGTTTGTGCAGTCGAGTTTGGATGAGGATGTGTTCATGGGACTGCCCCCTGGCTGCGCCGAAATGTCCGGTAAGGTAGTCAGGTTGAACCGCAGTCTCTATGGCTTGAAGCAAGCGTCGAGGTCGTGGCACAACCACCTTCTCACTCACATGAAGAGTCTAGGCTTTGAGCTGAGCCCCGCTGATGCGTGTCTCATGAGGATGGTCGAGTCGGGCTCTGTCTCCATAGTAACAGTGGTTCATGTGGATGATATTTTTGCTGTAGGGTTTAGGTGCGATCAGTTCTGTGAAGACCTGAACAGCCTTGTTCCGATCAACAATCTGGGCGAGTTGCGGTGGTATGCTGGTTGTTGTTCTTCGAGGGATTGGGATGCTGGTACTTTGACGATTTAGCAGCAGGCGTTCGCTGAAAAGACCGCGGCGAATTTTGGTGTTAGTTCTGGGAGAAATAATCCGCTTTCGACTGGTGTGAAGCTCGAAGAGTTCGACGAGAATGAACCCGTGGGTGATTGGCCTTTCAGCGAGTTGGTGGGGTGCTTGATGTGGCTTGCGAACCAAACACGACCGGATATTGCGAACGCGGTGAGGGCGGTAGCGAGGTACACGATTAGACCGAGGGAAGGACACTGGGAGACAGCGGTCGGTATTTTAGAGTATGTTTTTTCTACGAGTGATTTCGGCATTACGTTTCAGAAGGGTAGCGGGCTTGAACTGGTAGCGTTTGCGGGTACGGACTACGCCAACAAAGCCACTGACAGGAGGCCAGTTTCAGGTGGGGCTATCATGTGTGCTGGGGCGTGTGTGTGCTGGTTTTCTAGGACGCAGAAATGCGTTACGCTCTCCACCACAGAGGCTGAATATGTAGCACTAGCAGACACTATCAAGGAGGCGATGTTCTTGCGCTACGTTTGGAGTTTTATTTTTCCGGGGTTTGGGGAGCGATGCATTACGGTTTTCGAGGATAACGAGGGGGCAAGGCACCTGGCACAAAACCCAGTGTGCACCTCGAATTCTAAGCACCTCGACGTTCGACACCACTTTTTGCGAGATCTTATTTCCAAGGGGGAGTTTGTTATTACCCATGTAGAGTCGGAGAAGCAGCGCGCAGACTGCTTAACAAAGCCGCTCAACAACATGGTTTTTCGTTACCACCGGGATTTTATTTTGAACCTTTGGCGCCTGGTTTCCGAGATCTTTTTTTTAATTCTTTGAGTGAAGAATGTGTTTGAACTATAAAATCGTTTTGTTTCTGGTAATGGATTTTTAGTTTTTTTTGTTGGTGTTTTCCGAGTGGTCTCAACGTCAAATAATTTTCAAGTGGGGAAACCTATGTGCTATCTCGCATTACCGTCGCGATCTGTGTATCTATGGCGGGAGTAGGGGAAAAGGGGAAACTCTTGTCCGGAGGAACGGAGTTCCTCGCGATCTCTGGCATCAAGTTTCTTTACTTGATTTTTTTTCGATTGGCATGACCACTCCTGTGGTATTTTTCTGATGGAATTTGTGATTTACATTTTTGTTGAGACTGGAGAGAGACCAGGAAGCGCCTGGGGGCGTGTGCGGTCCATATATGAAAGTGTTTTCTGACGGGGGAATGTCTGGATAGTAATTCGGAAATTGAGAGAGAGGTCGGTAGGACTATTTGAATCAATTCCGCGGAAAATGCCGTTTTACGTGGCTGAATCTGAGAAGAATGCCGTTTTACCTGGCATTGGATTTCGGTACGTTTATAAGTTTGCAACAGAGAGAGGCTATGGATTTGAGCATTTGAATACTGGTTTGTTTGAGAATTTGAGTGTTGATTCGAGAATTCGATTTTTGAGTCACATATTGGATGTTTGAGTTTCTGAAGTTCATATGAGTTGGTCATAAAGAAGAGATATATCGACCCAGCGAAGTCGTACATTGTCATTCTACCGACCTGGGGGGATATCGGAGTATGATCCGTGTATAGTGAACAGGGGAGATATTGACTGTACTCTATAGACACGACGTAGATGTTTCGTTTAGTATCAGGGAGTTCCATATATTGATGTGGGATTATAAGAGCGGGAGATTAATTGTGCCTGCAATGTTATGGATAATCATGTGGATACGCCGCCACCTGAGTCACTCGACAGCACGGATACGTAATAATATATATAAGAGAAGTTCCGTGTTATTGTCTGGAGTCAACCACTCGTTCCCGTGCCAGCTGCGTCTATACCTTTAGAGATCAATCAACATTCCCAGCTAGGTACTACGATTGCTGCTGTACCTCTGGTAGCTTGGGGGAAAAGTCCACAGTAGCAGTGCTCGGCGTGCATACTCTTTATCCATCGCCACTCATGTACAACAACACGACACAACCGCAACAGGAACCTGGTGTATAGACGTCTCCTCCGTTGTTTCCGTCCTGGAGACAAGCTGATGGCACTCCAGTCTCCAACCCGACGAAGTTCCGCCTGCCATAGGCTCTGATACTGCGACGGCCAAGGGCCATCTCCATCGTCACTGCAAACTTACTACCCACGCTGCGAAAATAAAACAACTCGAACTTTAAGAGGGGATGCAAGTATGTAAGCACGTCATCTCAGACAGCCGAGAGTTTTGAATTTAGAGAGTGAAATATTATCTGATCCGCATTTGGCCTATACAACGCGAACCCAACTACTCTGGTGGGCTCCGCGAAATGCTGCGGGTACATTGTACGTATAGAATCGTACTGCAGCGAGTACCCTCTGTGGCTCGGTTGTTTTAATATAAATATAGTTTTGAGCTTCTCTCGTTCTTACGCCACCTGAATGTTTACAAACCGACTTCGGGGAAGGTACGAACGGGTAGTCCTTGGTGAAGATCCATGAGATGGGGTGACGACGTACATAGGAAGTCGGTCCTAAAGATAAAAACCGTAATAGCCCACTCAGTTTGTGACATTACGGTGTTCGGTACTGGTTTATGAATAATCGTGTTGGTAGTTTAGCTATGTGTGACGAGGCAATACGATTGTTGGATAAATAAACTCCGAAAGACGTCCTTACCGGGTGGCTCGACCGCCGGAGTAAGATGGTGGTATACTGATATGAGGCTGACGTTTTATTCATTTCCAAGCCTTCGTTAGAACGGTACGACTCATGTGTACATGGAGCATGTTATTCACAAAGAACGGCTCATGTCACTCGATGCATCTATCTCTTTGACCCATTTTGATGGCTCCTGCATGTGTCTTAAGTAGTCGGTAGCCTTAGATGTCGTCCACGTTCATTTGCATGCCAGGAGCTATCTGAACGTGGAAGACTATTATTATGTGTTTCGTCCTTCCCTTCGTTGTAAACACTCGACAGCGAGGACCACTCCATCTGATCGCGATCAAGGGCGCACATCAACGATGCTGAGTAGTCTCGATAGACTTTCAAGGGTGTTGACATTCAGCAGTATCCCGGGGTGAAAATAGCAACCGCCACCGCTACTACAATATTGTACCTGGTATCAGTTTTGAGATTAAACTTGAACCAGGTACGACGATTCAATGCTGAATGCTTTAGGTCACCACCTCCTTCCTTCCTCAAAAAGCGACTTTGGAAAACACCTTGCTCTACACTTTCCCATGTGTATGCACGGTACGATCACCGCTTGTGCCACGCTTTTTCTCCGCTCTAGGAATATGTACTTGGTAATTCTCCATGTCGACTGTGATATGATCCAGTAGTTCGTTTGGCCGCCTATCACAGGTTGCATATTTAGCATATCAGCCCACTCAGGTTTCTACATGGCTGCACTAAGGCCTGCACGAAAGTCCCTTTCATGTAAAGGTTGCCAGTTAGTTCTTTTGCGCTTTTGGTCCGGTTTTTGAAAGCAAGACCGTTACAAAGGATTAAAACACCCTACCCTACTTACCCAAACCCTTCTCCGGTCAGCGACCGTAGAGTAAGTCTGGAAATGAATGCTAACACACGCTGAAAGTTTCACGGGGCCTTGCCGGTCTGTTGTTTCCTCGGAGAAACTGGGAAACATCGCCTCTCCTCAAGACATTCTTGCTGATTGTTAAACATAAGTGGTTCTTCAGATTGGTCACGTACTCGGGTAATGGATATACGTGTAGCGAAATTGATGTGCAGCTCCACACAAGACATATGCGTGGCACTTTGCGGAGCATCGATTTCTGTTCTCCTACTTACTTTCTAGTGTAATGCGTCGAAAATAGTGATACTCTGTTCTCCTACTAACTTTCTTGTGTAATGCGTCGAAAATAATGATACCCGGATTACCCGTCTCCGAACGGACTCGGGCTCGGGTCATCATGTTAGTGAGTGGTCCCGCTAGTAGTAGACCCCGATGTATCGGAAGCGGTTCGTATTGCCAATATTTAGCTCCCGCCACTGCCGTGCGGATATATATATGCATTTGTGGAGATCATATCCACGTTGATCGAATGCTTGCCTGTCACAAGAAACGTGAGAATCCATACACACGTACTATTAATACTAGTCGAAATCACTTACAGTCGTGGGTAGTTTAGTATCTGCACACAGACCAGGCTCACGACTCAACCTAAATGAGTGGCGGGGCGTCCACCAAGCAACGACCTGCAGGGCGACAGGGGTCCTCCGTGAGACAATACTTACCGTCCCTGAACCGGCATCAACCCACATTGAACTCGTTTCCAGGTTGTCGTAAGAAGGACCGTCTTTTCAATACACTAATACTCCAAGTCAGTCGTAGCGGTGAAGATGTTACCTACTGAGCTATAAGGGTACAAGACTGATCGATCCCCTATCCCAGGGTATTCCTTCGAACACCCCCCCGCCCTCTAAAAGAAAGGACCTTCCGGGCGTCAGACCCGTATAAGTCTGGACGCTGTCCTACCCACTTCCTTTTATTACCTAGGGAAGCAGGAAGATGTGGTTTTAGGCACGCGCCAGCGTTTCTAAAAAAAACAAAGTTTAAAGTGCGGGTTGAACCTGTGACCTGGACGATGTCAAATATGAAGGTTTCGCCTACTGAGCTACAGGGGTAACCGATCCATGGTTTACCCAGTCGAGGGTAATCCTTATAACTTGTCTTCGACGGCCACCGCCCCCACACGTTCATGCTTGTGTCGCCGGCCCGATCTATCATCGAGGTTACTTCCTAGCATAGCCAATGGCACGTTCAGGGAACCGATCGAGAGTAATGCTCATATTCGAAATATGAAGCTGATATTTGTACGCTCAACCAGTAGTGTACCTGAGGAGACATAAATCCTCAACCCAATCTAAAGGGCCATGTTCAGAACAGGAGAGTAACATCCAAATGTATAGTGTAAATGTTTGCTTGAGGTGCTCCATCACCCGCTCAACAACAGGGCTAACCCCACCCACCCCCGTTCCATCGTGGCATGTCATACGTCCGGTATACAGGATAAAGTCAACAAAGATAGCCTTCTAGTGGCGTTTAAAACGGCATACCTCAACCGTCACTAATGTTACAAGTATAATGAAAAGATATCCGACGGAGACGTCCAGTCACCAAGTTATACCTTTGGGCCAAAATGCACTCCCTCTGTCGTGTCAAAAGCCCATCAAAATCGTACGGGGTCGACCGTCGACATATATCGTCATCTAGCAGCCTTTGCAACGCCATACCAAACCTTCATGAAGAAGTCCAAAGGCATGGAGATTTTCCAGGCTTGAGGTACTCAGCCGCCAGGAACTGGACTGAGTCGACACCTACCCTATCTCATACACGGGCTCATGACCCAACTATGGTCTTCCAGTCGCCCCTTGACCCTTTTAGAACCGCAGTCCCGTTTTGGGCACAAATCACGCAAATTCCAAGTAATTTGTCCCCAAAACGGGACTGTGGTTCTAAAGGGGTTAACGCCAGATCTAAATCATCATGAGTAGTACTAGGTTGTTAGTAGCATCTCTGCGGTTGAGAAGCCGAGTCTCAAACCGAACGTATGGACCTAAACATGCTTCCTCTGCCATGGAAAGTCACGAATATGGTATGGGGCTTACCGTCACAAAAGGCAGACATCCCGTGGCTTCTAACCCTTAACCTTACTTCGTTCCATGCCACGCATATGCTTCGAAAACCAGTCCCTCAGAATATCGTGGTTTCTTTTCTCGAAGTATGCCGACAAAGTGCAGCTGCTGCTATCGTCCCAGCATGCCATCGTGCGGGCTCAGTCGTTGACGGCTGGTCGAAGACGTCGTGGATGTCGGTGATGCGCTCAAATGCGGTTTGTGTTGCCAGCGAACTCCGTGGCAAACGGTCCTGCAACGCGGTCTGGGGTCGACAATTCAAAGGCAGTGGGTCGATGACGCACTATCAGTACGGGCATATAGGAACGTCCCAAACAATTCGTAGAAAGCGGCCCCTGAACACGCACGGTCTGCGTATATCGCAGACTCTAAATAATTTAGGAAATATAAAGGAAATTCGGTAGTTTGGAGACAGTGTTTGCGGATAATGGTGCAAATAGTCCGGTACAACAGCTCCATCGAAGCTATGCTCGAGATACTGCAACTTCCAAGCTTTTAATTTCAGGGGCGCTGAACCCACACACCGTCGGCCGCTTCATAAGAACTACAACAAGTAGACCGAGTGCGATTCCCCAAAGCCCAGCTATATGGCATGCTGACACTCACCATAGCGATAGCCACATGCGGTGTACGTATCGATTATATTGCATAGACAGTGAAGAACAGCTGACTGTCTGATCACATCAGCTCTACATAGCCTGCAATTATCCGGTCATTCAAGCATTGTTTCCCCCCTCTTGATAACGTTCTCATCAATAATTTCGATATTTTTACTCAATGTTATTGCACAGCTCGTCGCTTATGTTTCCGTTCAGCGATTTGGATTGGTGCTCACTTACAAGTTTCTTGGGTACCACGGATGGCCCCCATGCCGTTCATGATTGCGTTACCACTTCCGTCAACCGTCGGAGCGAAGGTCTCGCCAAGCACCCCTGTAGCGGTCCGGCCGATTTCGTGGTGTTCAACCGCTAAGTTCATCTGCCACGTGACATGATCCGGAAGGTCGTACATGTCGGTAGGGTCGCGCATGGGGACCTGGTGCAGCCTGCCGTGGCTGACACGAACAGTGGCGGCTGGAGCTGAAATCTTGAATGAGGCGTGTTCCGACTGGTGAGCGAAAAGTCCTCCGTCAGTGATCATCGACTCAGCCACGTAGACAGCGCATTCCATCATGTTTGTCGCTGTGGGGTCGCCAAGAACCCATTCACCCATGGCGCGAGAGGCAGGCGCCTGTGAGGCATCCGCGACCAGCTCGGCCACGTTCTGCAACTCGTACCCGTCCGCCTGACCAACGCGGACTTGTTCGAGACGCTTCCTCTCCCAGTACTTCTCGAACCCGAACGACCTGCACGCTCCGGGAAGGTTGACGGCGGAGACCTCCACGCCCGGACCTGCAACTGCTGTGCCAGGTGAAGCAAGGGCATCTTTTCCGTCAATAATAACGGTCAGCGCGCCGTCGGCGAGGCAAGTGGGCATCCCTGTGGGGCAGGCGCTGTCCATGTTGTGCGGGCTGTTCACAGAGATAGCGATGCTGCGTTCGACACCATCAGTACCGATGGTTAACAGAGATATGCCGGTGATGTACGTGATTTCCGGGACATCTGGAACAGGAGCCGTCACTCGCATATTCAGGTGCAAGGACGGCAAGTCTGATATCAAGGCGTACCACCCCTCATCCTCTCCCGTGAAGTCGAACTTCTGTCCGCGAAAGCCCGTCATGTGTGGGTCACCTGCGAGTCCGGGGCATGCGTAGACGTTCATATGCTTAGTGTTATTGGCAGCTAGCACCGAGTGATGTTGTAGTACCTGAATCAAGACTTGACGAGTGACTTGACACGTAGACGGGCGTACCTCACCACGGGTCTTCGTGTGCAGAGAAGGTCTTATGCATGTGGTGCCACCGGAACAGGGTGTACCTCGCAAGCCGAGACACTGTTTCCACGGCTAGTGTCGGGATATATGGTCGGTCCACGCGGTGTTGTGTGCAAGTGTAACGACGCGCGTGAAATGCAGCTACGAATCATGATACGGTCATGCCATAGCGCTAGTGAAAACGTGCTGACAGCTAGTCGCAAGGCGAACAAAGCCTATCGTAAACCTGATTTTCCTACTCACCGCAGGCGCTCGAGCTTTCTCCGAGTAGAGGCTCGCATGTTTGTGATGCGGGGCAGCAGAACTCATCATCTCCGCACTGCTCGTCACTCGTGCAGTCGGCTGTGAACACACGGCGAGCCAAAGGGAAGGGCATATTAGATCGGAGGAGTCGACGGTGTGCCGTCGCTACCAGACCGAGGAGCGTGGTAGACGCTTGCGGTGGGTAAATGTCGTCGCTGCATTGAGCAACAGGTCAAGCCGCTGTTTTTCTACTGTATTTCAGCGACATGGTTGGGATTGTATTCAATCCCGATCGATAGGCGTCACCGATTAGCATTTTTTAGACGATGGGCGTGCATGGATATGTGTGTAGGTAGGGGTTGGATGGGCGTGTGCTGTTTGGTTCCATCCAAAACAACACTGCAATACACGTCAGCGCAAGCAAGCTATCTAAAATTCCTAAGTGGATGGACTGCTGATAAGCACACGAGGGCAACACGGGGACGATGGTTTGAGAAATACACAGCTACTACTGCTAAATGAAAAATACGTTTTCTATCCGGAGAAGGGGTGCAGGAGGAGGCCATGCCGAATCCTCGTACTCGCATAACGCAGTCCGGCGTTCACTACGTACAACAGCACATGCAAGACGGAAGAAAAATCTACAACGCCGCAGTACACCACCGCGTCATTAACCAAAGCATCACCACCAACACCACCAGACACAACGGGCAACGAGCTTCTTCGGCTCCTGCTTTTCGGCTGTTAGGTTCGTGGTTGCGTTGCCGTTTGTAGCCCGTGGTGTGTAGGTGTATCGTAGGGTCGGGTCCTTCGTATGGTAGTTTTCTGGTGCGATCATCGATCAAATCCAACACTTTCACCCTCGTCAGCTTACTGCAACCACCATCACCACCAAGACTGGGCTATTGCAAGACGAGGCATCGTCAATAAAGGTTGTAGTGGTAGTTGTAGCACACGTGGTAGTGTTGGTGTTTGCCGGAGTCGTATGCGTTTTTTTTTGTTTTTTATCTTGTCTTGGGGCAGATCCTTGAGAGGCGACGCGACAGGCCTCAACCCTCCCAAGTCACATTAGACATTTGAAACATAGAGGCAATCATCAATTCGATTACCTACCGAATGGTGGCTCCGTCATTTCGAGACCGCATTCGACGGAAGGCGCACAAGACGGACAGCCTAAATAACAGGCGTGTATTGATCGCGGGTATGTCTATACTGGTCCAGTTTATGTGTGGCAAAAAAATAGAAGTAAAAATACAGGCACGTACCGGGGGGGAGACGGGTAGACACCTGTGACCACGGCATGCCCATAGGCTCGTGAGCGTAAAACCTCCTACGAATTAGTCTGGAAAGTAAACGAGATGACTAACAAAACTAGACAATGTCGCACGTACCGAATAGAAAGAGAAACAGACGAACGACAAAGGTCAAAAACTTGAAATCGGTTAGTCCGGGCGCGCTCTGGAAATTTGGGAGATCGCGTTTGGGCCGGTTTGTTTACGTTGGAGTACCCCCACCTACGCGCGCACCCCGTACGCACGATCCTTCAACAAGCGATGGTTTGCGAAATCCACAATCGCCTCGTTTGTCCATATTGCTGCTTGTCATTCAAAGCGTTGACACAGAGATCATCCGTTCTTCTATAACGTGCTTCAAGATCACAAGAGGGGGCTCAATCAAACAGGTTACGAGGCTTTTTCTTTTCCACGGTTTGTCTGGTTGTAGAAAAGCTCAGCTGTCGTTGGGTTCCTTGTTTTGGTCCATTTCCCTTCGATCAGGGGGGCCAATGCAAAGATACTTTGCGATTCAATCGTTGTACACCTTGAGCTCGTGCACACGGCGGAGATCGTCATAACTACCCCTCTACGAGCGCACTGCTGTGGCGCGCCTATGACGCAAGTGTAATGTAGGAGGCAGATGAGAGACCCTCGCTTTGGAGGTCGAAACGGAGTGCTGTAGGAGTGGCACTGGTGCTATAGAAGGGCCATTAACATTCAAAGATAGTAACGGTCCAAACCTAATGGGGATCAATGTGGTATCAAACAGAGACGTACGGCAAAATCGGGCGAGACTCGCGGGACAACCACGGCAGTAAGTGGGGAGCTTGCGGGGAGCTTGCGGCGGGCAATGGGCCAAACGTTGAGTACTACGCACGAATACATGGAAGTCTTTAGCGTCTTTTCTGTCGGAAGTTTCCTGCATTCCTCCGGCTTCTAGAAACACATTGGAACCGTCGGGCGACGGCACTTCGTAGTCCTGTAAGGAACACCAAACAGTTGTTGAGTTGGTCAGAACACGCTCTAGCGTCACCGCGATTAAGCGTTTACTGTGGTCATTACTTGAAGAATGAAGGTGCTAGTTTTCCTTTGTGAAACGCGCTTCATAATGGACATCCGCTACAGCTTCTTTGTCAAGAAATCACGCATCAGATGATTGCTCGTGTACTAGAACTTTGGACACCGCCTGATAGACCCGTTGTCATTCCAGGCCCTTCATTGTAATACATTCTATGATTTCAACTGCCAGGGATCGGGTGAAAATGCCTTCCGTGTACAACGATTGAACTCTCACACGGTCACGGTAGGTACATGTATCGTACCGTCGACATTGCATTTCAGCGATTACAATGAACGCCCTGCCGTGGTCGGGCCTTCACGCACCCACACTTGGCTATCAATCACCGCCACATCCGACGAGGAACGCCACGGAGTCCACTAATTCAAACGGAATAATTGCACGGCACAAATTGTGTCGCACGGACTGTAGAGTACAATCATTGTGTTCGGCTGCGAAAACGCCTTACAGTTTCGTTCATTACCATCAGTACTGTTCTTACGGTCCCATGATTTGTCATTCAAGACCAGCATGACTTGTAAGTGGGTGTGAATGACGGGGCCACAGCGGTGAATTCTGCGCGGTAGCAGTAACACGGAACCAAGGGACATTATCGTCTGGAATGCTCACCGGCAAGTGGACACGTCACAGCCCTAATCATTTCGGAAGATGGCCCCACTGTGAAAGACAACACAGAAGGCACGTAGAACGAACGGCAGCAATACGATATTAAAGCGTGCATGTTCGCCAATTTTCTTAGTCGCAATTTACGGTAAGTGTTTTATAGACGCCTTGCGACGTGCACATAAGTGTGGTACATTGGCCAGAGTCGTTGATGCCCATCGGACGTCACCGCATGCGTCACTGACACATTATTCATAGCACGCCAGTTCCGAAACAAGTGCATCACGTTCTTCCACACTAGCGCGTCTTTTCGAATGTATGCGTCGCGAGGTCATGAACGATCCCGTCCGCAGGCGTGCGGCTGACGCCTCTGGATGCGTATTTCCGATGCAATGGTTGGGGTGTACCACGCGTGCGACGGACATGTTTGACCCTCTGCCTCTCAGCTGGCGCTTAGGTCTGCGTTGATTCGTTGTACTGTTGTATTGCGGTACCGCCGGTCATGGTATATCCCGGACGTCCGATGCATCAACACACCGCAGCTGTAGCCACTGGCACCAGGCTGACATTCACACACGGCTCCATCTGCGGCGCACACGGGGTCTTCCGGGCACCCTGCGCAAGTGAGCGATCCACCGAAAACGAAGACGACATCGTCAGGGGTTGTATGGCCGAGAAACGGGTCGGGCACAAATAGAATGTCACCCCAAACGGGAGCTCCACATCTCCCGTGAACGTGCTCCGTCCAAACATTTGTCTATCTTTTCTAGGCGAAGCTTGCATTCAGACATGAAACATGCCTGCGACTTCGAGATGTGCAGCATGACACGACACCACGTAGCACAAGAGTTCGCGAACACGGGCCGCAAATACTTTGGAGGTGATCATTTCTGCAGCAGGTTGTGTGCCGACCGACATACGAATGTGACTAGCTGCTGGTGTGCATAGCATATGTTTGTCCCGACTGAAGCGAGGACACATCTCATCACGTGCCAAATGATAGGTGAAAACGAAATAAATCCAGTGTTTAGTTAAAACAGCTTTACAACGACTCGACAACAGGCAGTATCTCGGTTGAAGGGTGGCGATCAACAGGTACCCGATACATTTGTTTTTTTTTCAGTCTGTAACAATATAACCGTTGCCGAATCAGCGACATCGATGCTGCTAGAGAGCGAATGTCGAACGTGTTGTGTTCGACGCAAAAAAACAAAGGCATTGCCTATCGTCTCTCAGCGATCACCTCTCGAGCTGTTGCGAGCTGAGCTGCGAGCCTTGAAACCTAGAAATCAGCTTAATGCGAGCCTCAGACAGCCAAACTGTAGCACAAAATCCAGGAGGTGTATTCGTGTACCTATTGCTAAGGTATTAATCCGTCGGGCTTAAGGCAAAAGGTTAACCAATCCCCTACACAATGTACGTCCTATAGCACTATCGTTCCAATCCCCGCCACTTGCCGCATGGGGTGTCCTCGTCGAAAAAATCGGGAAGGATCACTGTCTCGGCGTCCCTGCGCGTGCGCAACATCGAGGTGCGCGAGTACACCATTGTCGATGTTACAGGTGTCAGCGGTAGGCGTACCATATGTAAAGGGAACAGAAAACTGGCAGCGTGTGGCTTCAGGGAGAAATTCCCGGGATACGTGTATGATCATGATGCAAACATCATCGTCGATGTCGACATACGAATATCAGACAAGGCGAAGCGTGCGCGAGGGGTATACAATGCATCGGCGAAAACATATAGCACATACGCATTCCGTTTGCAGTAGTCAATGCGGCACTGGCGGCTTGCCGCACCTAGTCACCCAACCTACCTACAATCGAAAAGCAGGCTTCGAGAAACACGCAAACCTCGACATCGAGGCACCGACAAGATGCGAAAACAGGGATGGTTTCTCAGATACCAGGAGACCGCTATACACCCTGATACCAGTGAACATTGTTCTGCCTTGGACGAAAGGCAGTAGTATCGGATTCTCGACGAGACTCACGTGGCAGGAAGACACTGGAGATCGTTGCGGATCAAGTCCCTGCGCAACAAGGAACACATCCGAACACATCAGAAAGACGGAAATCGAACCTATGCCGAGGTGCCCTCGACCTACACTAACGGACGGAGCTCGCGAGGGCTGGCCTGGTTTTATAAGTGACTGCCCCAAGCAATACGACGAGGATATATCTATCTCAGACTCAACCCCAAGTGACCGTGGATAATATACCCCAAATGAGCAGGCGCGCGCGAGAACGACGAATAGCGGTTCTCCCGCACATCGCATCTGGGTCCTTTGATAATGAAAAGACAACCATGTCTACGCAGTACACGAAAACCACAATTTATTGAATAGGGTTTCACAAAAACACTCATGGATGATTACCTAACCTAGACACGACTGGTTTTCGTCGAACAGGAAAATGGTAGACGTGCGTTTTTCAATCGTAACAGTGAGTAAATTGTGGGCAAACCTGCGGTAGAGCGTAGCGGAAATAGATGTACTGTCGATACACCTGCAGTCAGGGAAGCTTGTGAAGAATCGAGGGTATATTGAATGAATCCTGTAGCTCGTATGCTGCTGGTTTACCTAGTGAGGGTTTGTACAACTCGGTGGACATTGAAGGTACGCCCGACCCCGACTAGATAGCGAAACAATCAAAGACAAATGCACATCATTACTTAAACTCGACAGAGCATATGGGGCCCTTACAGTTCTTGCAGATTATTCAGCCCATCGAACAACCCGGCCGGCAGGGTAGAAAGGTCGTTGCTGTCAAGGGCCCTGCATACAGACCCACAACAAACGGCCGAAGACCCCAGTGCGGTCAAGTGAACTATATTTATGACAGAAGTGTCTGACAGACAACCGAACGATGGAAGGTACTAAACATGCGCTATCGACAAGGCGCAAAACGAAGGGCATCAAGCAACAACGCGAATTAATACAAAGTTCACAGTGTTGGATCGACGAACCAAGACGAAACGTGGACGAACTTAAAATACATGGGTAGGCGTACTGCCTCGTTCCGTGCTGATGGCTTTACTCCCGTGGCCCATCGGTATTGCTGAGTCGAAGGCTTCTTTTTTTGATTGCGTGTACTTATGTGCATGCAGTTTGTCTGTCGTCGTCAGGTATCGTACGGCTGCAAGGAATAGTCAGTCAAATGTCACTCGATCGAGCTGCACCAAGATAACATATACATGTACAGGACCGCTTTGGATATTTGGCATGAAACATGTTGCGTATTGTCTTAGTGTGCCTCAAACTATTGCAGAAACCACGTCCGATCCGTCAACACCTTCACCTCAGCATGAGCCCCAGTCATTCTAGTGTGCATTGCGTTTCTTTGATCAGTTGACTAATACATTACCCACAATCCGTGGCTAAGAACCGGTGCTCACAGAATTTGAAGGGAGACCAAGTCATCAAATGTGTCCGATGAGAGGTTGTCGAGGTCGTTGTTGTTCATCAGCCTGTACGAACAATGCGTCGTGTCGAAACAATAATATACAAAATGAGACGGGGAGAGAGGAGAAACATTGGATTGGTACCAAGGCACGTGATACAACATGGGAAACCCCCAGAGGACGACGTACAAGCCGGCTCCCATGAGTTGTTCGACACGGCGATTACCCGACCGTCTGACAAAGGTTTACTCTATTCTGATCGAGCATGAAGCGAATACTTTTGAAAAGTGACATTACGATCCAAATAGGTCGCGTCAATGATACCCGCCTGGGGCCACCCGTTCATCCCCTAATACACCATAACGACTAATGGGATTGTTCGGATACGTCCGTCTCTTAGCGCCCGCGTGTCCACTCACAACTACCCATTCTCGCAGCACAGATCCAGCGCGTACCCTGTCATGGTCGACTGCCAAAACAGGATAAATATATGTGAAAGATTTCCATCAGGGCTGAGAGTTGTTTTACCACTTTGACTGCCGTCATATACAGCAATACCACCGGCCTACCCCAAAAGAACGGCATGGTTCGCACAAAGTGCAAACCGACATACGGATGGATACCTGCTCCAGCCGAAAATTCTCCCTGTTGAGGAAGTTTCCCTCAGTTTACAATTACAGCTTACGTTCTAAACACACGTATTGCGCCATCCTCTTGCAAACAAACGACACTGCTGTCAAATATTCCGAGGCGCCGATTGAAAAACTTGAAGTTGAATACACTCTGGATTTCCAACCACAGCCATTGAGCCCCCCGACCGTAACAATGGGGAGAAGAGGTTGAACGAATCACAAACGAATAGTGTTATGTAAATATCTCTGACGTGGCGGCGTTTGGTGCAGTAGACAGATGAGACAACCACTGACGCGGCCCTTTGACATCTAGCCACCATTATTGCCACGTCGCTCGTTATGCAATTTCCGAATAAACGAGATATAACCGACATACTAAGCTCGATCGCGACCTCGTTTATTACCCATCTTGGAGACTATAAATTGGCAGCCTGGATGGATTAGGAGGTATTGAGCACACAGCGATGACTTGAGTGTTAATCGGACGAAATGTCAAACCTGACCTATTCCTGTAGAAGACAATGTCGACGACAGAAATTTCGAAACCAACCAGGAACAAGCGTCTGAATGTCATGAAAAATATTCCTGGATTATTTTGACGACTCTCACAATGTCTGCAGCGATACCAAGCCATCGAAGGCGTTGGCAGACACCGTGGTCAGGTCCATGAAGCTCAAATCCCTGCAAGCGGAGTACGAGGTTTCAAGGGGACGATTAAGGTGCAAGGCCTGCGACGCGAAGGGCAGAGACCATTTAGGTACAGTCCATGGGCTGGAGTTAGAAGGGATGCTTCGGAACTCTGGCCTGTGTTTAGCTGGGCCGCCCGCAGTGTATGCCAACCAGACGAGTGACAGGTGCAATGATGGGCGTATCGTTCGGAGGGGTACCGCTGTGTTCAGCATGAATGGACAACAAGTTGATCGACCCTTTTGGGAATGGTTGCCGATTGGTTCGAAGCCCCCAAACAAATATTTTTCGCGTGACGCGTTACGCAGTTGCATGCCAAACAAGCACCACCCAACCTAGCGAGCTTGGGCGCCAAGCACTCGTTCCTACAACTACCTGATTATCAGACATTAACGCTCACGTCAAGAACTAAGTTTTCTGCCACTTACAACACCGTGGTGTGTGCCCATTGTAAGCTCCGAGAAAGACAGTGGGTTTCACTCGTGCCCAGGAACAGCATGGGGGGAGAACACAAAGAACCAGTACATCAACGTGACAAGCATTTCACAATATGTCATTATTGTCAATATTGAACAGGTCGGAGTGATGCGGTACACGTCGTTTCTCGCTCAGCACGTTGTCAAACCACAGCCGGAATTGATTTCATGACACTCACAACTCCTGGAGTAACCCCAAGTCACTCAAAACGTTCGAAGGCATCGTGGTCATGTCGTTGAATCTCAGGTTCCTGCAGAAGGACCACGATGTTTGAATGCGGCCGACATTGAGGGATGCTGGTGACGCGGAGGACGGTTACCAAGTATCAAGGACTTGCGACGGAATTCTGGCCGATCTTTGGTTGGGTCGCATTGCCGAGTGCCATCCGTACGCGTGGCGCTTCCCACGATGGTCGGTGCAAATGTTTTTAAAAAATATGTTTCGGATTGTCGGAGCTCGTCAATTGAACACCTACACTCAATACCATTGGACAACCATTTGTGTTTTACTAGATTGTTGTCGTACAACTGAGCCATTGAATCGCATCCCCATATTTCTGAAGAAACCAAAAACAGTGTTATAGTAAGATGGAGTTCGCTCGACGGGATTGGTCTCAATAAACGATGGCTGCACCTCTGTCTAAGCAGTTCGTTGGTTGTTGGTTTGCACAGATGTACGCGACGAGAACCGCTTGAATATCGTCTCGGGGATTTGGTACGGTCCCCTGTATGTTCTTGTGAAAATGATGTGTAGTATCATGATGACGTGTGCAGTCTGAATGACAACCCGCCAATTTCACTTCATAAAGCGCATGGAGTACAGTAGACCTTACCGATGGTGGCTGATGCGTGTGATTGACTCAGGATAACGATTCCATTTTCTCACAAGATTTCCAACGACGGCGTGCCCTCGAAAATCCCTTCTTCCAGAGTGGTCAAATCATTGAAGCTCAGGTCCCTGATATGAAACGGTCGACCGAAGAACACATAAAATGCATGAGAGTAAGGTATCCAATCGACGTTGTGCTCAACCATGGAACATCAAGAAGATACATCATTGGCAGGTCAACGTACAGCCTTACAAAACAGAATACCGTGCCAAACACCGCGATTTAAAATTGAGAAAGTCCTACGCGGACACAGCGGCATTTATGCCGCGAATACATCCGCGTTGAAGTATACTATTTTTCAAGGCGAACAATCCCATCCCATAGAATAGACAGTGCTGCTTACCTCTCCCGTATTGACTCAAGCTCGTCTCTGTAGTATACCTAGCTCGTACGGCAAGTTCAGTTCCAAATACGAGCAAGCGGCTACGCCACCTCGCCTCGCCACCACAATCATCTACAGCGGGCGAAACTATCGATTCGTGCTATTAATAGAACCTGCATTGGTGCACGCTCATCAACGATATTGAGGTTTGAAGGTATTAGCGCACAATCCATATCGTTCCTATCGCATCATCTAAATCGTTGTAAGAGACGCCAAAGCGTCGAATGCCCCTTTAGCCAAGGCAGTCAACCCATTTCCCAACACATCCTTGATGTATTCTTATGCAAGTGATGGTCAACAGAAGTCATCGACGGGCAGGCGGCGCTCAATGCTACGGTCATGGGCATACGTCGGACGGAATATGAACAAACAACAGTATTGCTTATCGAAGTCAATCGGTGGCAGCTCCGACTGCTACCTTCCGCGGGCGTACAACAAATAGAAAGAATAGGACCTTAGCGCTGCACGCAACACGAACGCGATGATGACTGTTTAGGAGCTTGGTACGGTTTCCCTTTTAATATTTTATATACAACTATGTTTTATATCGACGGTCGGCCGTCGTCGGAAAAAAATACCGTTTCTTCTCTACAAAGGGCACAACCCCTGTAGACATAACCCGATACAAACGATGCACGTTTTCTGACTGAAGAGAATGCTTAGTTCCTCTCACAATGTTTCCAAAAGACACCGTGCCCTCGTTTAGGCTTTCTGTCGCAGTAATTGTCAAATTAGGGGCCTTGAATTGATGCAACCAGCGGCTCCATGACGGCAACGGCTCCATTCAAGTGTAGTGTGCCCACCCATTGAAACAGTATGACGAGTATAACCAAGCCAGTCGAAGCATATACCGAAAACACCACGTAGGCCCAACCGTGATTACCCGATATCATTCAAACACTTGCTCATAAAGTCAAGCAGAAAGTCGAGTAATCCCTACAAGGACGCGACCGTATCCATCTGAAAAAAAGAGGGCCGCATGCACTCTACAACAGGAATTCCGTATAATACACATCTCCGGACTCAACGCATGTGCCGGTGTTCGAGGCTATTGCTGTCGATCCTGTAAGAAGCTTTCTAGGCATGCCCTCGAACATCGGTTGATTTACAGTAGTCAACGAACTGAGGGTCAACCCCCGAGTGAAATAGGAGACCTTCAACGATACCGTCAACGTATAATGTCCACTCGATGTTCACTCGTGGAAATAAGATGACGAGGAAAAATAGACGGGTTGATGCACCACGCAAGTTCGTACCCGCGGGTGTCCGGTTAGCGTTACCGTCTAGATTCTTTATCGGAACCCAAACCAAGATGGCTGTACTGATACGCCGCGTTGGCACGTTCAGCTGGTTCCTGTCTACTCAGAATTGCGTTTGACCCACGAGCACTCCCTCACAGCAGCTCGTGATCCTCTTTGCATCGGCCTTGCGCTCTATCTCAACATCGGCATGCATCTACAGACAGAAAACGATGGGCTCATCTATATACCGAAAGGGATCCTGGCGGCCGGAATTGCGGGGATATTCTATGGTAGTCAACAAGATGGAAGACGGTGAATGGATTGATCGGACGATCGATGGAGTATAACAATATCAGAACTGTACGCTGTCAATTAGACGACGTTTTGCCCCGTTAAAACCCAAGTGAAAACGCGCTCATGTAAGCTATATGCAAGGTTCTCGGTCGCAGGCTGGACAAGCACCGTCGCTCATCGCACACAAAGCGGCAATCTCGTCCAATACCAACAATACTGTGGTGATGGCAACCCTTCCTGAGACACGTTGAGGTCGTGAAATGCAGGTTTAGCCCTCAAACACGTAGAAGCAACCGTCGCAAAGTGCAGCCTCCACAACCCGGTGGCTGTACTCGACAATCCGAGCAGAACTCTGTCTAGCGGACAGGCATAGCGAAGTACTGAGTAGATGGCACCAACGCATGTGTGAACTACCATAATGATCTGGTTTGGCGTTCATGATTGAGTCGTGATGTGCACTCGGCTTTACTGAGTTTCGGTTGGCGGTTCGCTTGTGAGGTCTCGGAAACACAGGATCCAATAAGCTGCAGTGGATAGTGAAAGGTAGCAGAGAGGAAAATATGCAAAAACCCGCAGCAGAGAGCACCCATCGTTCAGATCAAAATATTATGTTCGAAAAATCATGCCGCAGTTTTGATAGCTGCAGTAAAAACTGTGAAAGGTAGCAGTGAAGAAAATATGCAAAAAAACCCGCAGCAGAGAGCACCCATCGTTCAGATCGAAAAAATATGTTCAAAGAATCATACCGCAGTTTTAATAGCTGCAGAAAAATCACCAGATGGAAGTTCTAGAGGTTCCGCAAACGCGCAGTGTGTTGGTGGCATTGATGTTGGTCGAATTCTAAAAACAATACCTTCGCGATGCCGCGACATCGACACCTGATGATGCCAGATACAAATTCGATGTTTTCGTTCCTTTTAAGGCTTTTTTTTCTTGTGTCTGGAAATATTCACGTGTGAGTGATTGATGATGAAGTTATAATTTGTACATCATCGAATGGCACAAACACTATTCTTTTCCAGCCTGTGGGTTAAGACAACACCGTGAGCGGCTTGCGAGGCCATACCAGGTAGAGTATATCCTGGAGTGAAATCGAGTACCAGGTGCAGTTGAATCTCTGGCCAGTGTTGTATCGTCTGGCCCGCACTAGATGCCCACTCGACGCGGCTTCGCTTGAACAGACGTATGAGACGCCAATTCTCGGAACCGGTGTCCCACCTTGGCTTGTTTACCCGGTCGAGATGTTTGGAAGGTTCGTGTGTACTCTACACACCAACAGAGCGGGCATTCCGAGGAGCAGTAAACTGTTTCAAGTCTCTAAAGACATCGGCTGTAGGAAAGACGTTACCCAGTCAATGATCCGGGGGTGGAGGATGGGAGTGGATATTGCATAATGTTTGATCTCACAGGGTTTTCAATGTCGGTAGGGCCTGGAACGTTCCTGATTCCAGCCGATTCAAACCAAGCGACAGAGACCTGGTACGAAACGGGCGAGGAAGTCAACACAACGATGACATTTACGTCAGATCCCCCCTTCACGTGGGGCTAACCCATTGAAAGCACAGCATGCGGAAAATCGGTGTGTTCAAAACTCTGCAAGCACAAAAAAAACCCGGTAAAACAGTTAGTCAGTTCCATCTTGAAAGTGTCGCAACCCGAATAATAATTGACATCCCATATTTGCAGCCACGAAGAGATCGACCGAACACATAGGCGGACGGCGGGTCAGACATTCAGGATCCGAGGCACACATGCTGGCCTATATCCCATATACACATGTCACCCTATATACGTCACGCGTTTGATTAATCAATATTGATCCAAAGACGTATTTCTATAATTCAAGAATATATCACGGAGCCACGTCGTCCCGACGCTTTTCAGCGAACCCATTTCTGTTTGACGCTAGAGCCCGCCAGGGCGCAAGCCCTTCCGCGCGATACCGCGATTACGGGGAAATTGTCCTGAATCGAAGACTATATGTATTGCATTACTCACAACGATGCAAGAGACGACAAGCCGTTGAAGACACCGGCTGACAAAGTTGGCAGTTGGCTTCCTGAAATATCCCTGGATAGGCGGCACGCAACATCGTCGATCAGAAACACGACAAGGTAGAAGGCCCTCTTTAGTTTCATTTTAATGCACACTTCGGTCATCTACACTAAACGACATCACCCTGAAAAATGTCCCTCCCATAGTCGGTTGCAGGTTTGGTTTGTAGCTTCAGCGCGCGTACCGAAAATGGCAGTCTCACTTATTCCACTGGCAGCAGGAATTACAGGCGTTTGTTATCACCGTCTTGAAGCGGGAGCACAGCGACTTGATAAAATGGGCGATGCACGAAGTCCAACGGTGTCATTCTCCCTATTCCCGTAGATGCCCACTTGATGTTGGGTATTACAAGTTCAAATCAAATGCAAGACTCCACAGCATGGATAGTGTATGCGATCGTACTGTCCGAAAGCTGACCGAGAAACTTCATTGGGCGTACACAAAGCAGCAATCACATCCCCTTCATGGCATGCGTCGCAAGTGACGCCGATTCAACGTGATACATCAGTCGCATGGTTCAGCCTCTACCGTATACCACTATCGAGTTTTATTCTAGAGTACGAGCGTACCTGGGCGCTGGGTATTCGGCACAACGTTCGTCTACGTTTTTAGAAATATATACACGGTAGATCGACGTTGATCTTCTTGTCTCGGATTGAAAAACGTTCTGGTGTACGGTCGAGTATGTCTAAGCTCGATAACATATATTGCCATGAGCTGCGGTGATGTGTAACATAAGCGGGATGTACAAATACAAGACATCAGCCATGCCTCGAAAAAAACAGCTGAATAAGATAAATCGAAGCCGCGAAATGTCAGGAATATGAGGTGTTCTTAGAATTGCCGATGATCTCTACTGGATGGTGAAATTTACGTTGGTCGAGCTCTCACTAAAATCCATCCTACACGTATATCCATGGCGAGGACTCGATACCTGTACCTAATGCCCAGCACGAAAGCGATACCTTAGCACATGTGTGCGGGTTTATATTGCAGTTGGTATATTCTGTCTGGGGACATATACGTGTGGTTTATCGATGGTGATGAAATACGAGCATCCTGTCCAATGGCATAGACCGTACAGGATTTGTGCTCGTGAAATCATGAAAACAGAATCAGAGGACAGCGTGGGAGGCTTGTTGTGCGGACGATATGGGCAAAGTCGATGGACGTGATTCTTAATTGGTGTAATCGGAACGCTCGACATCGTTCGTTTTGGAAAACCATACTTCAGTAGATGCCAGACTCGACTCGATTCGGTTTGCATAGCGGCATGCGACGCCAAGGCGCGGGACCAGCGTTGACACTTGGCACAATCACCCTGTATACTCTATAGAGTACATGAGTTCATTATACTTATTTTATACACGAGGGCCTCAATCTGAAATATTTCGAACCATCCTCAGATTCCAAATTGACGACCAGCGTGATGAAACCTTACCGAGCCAAAAACAGCGAGGGTATGGTCGAGTGGAGATACCGCGTTAGGGTTGCTCTCACAGGAATTGCAGTGTCGGCAGGGCCTGGAACGCTCCCACTTCCAGCGTAGTCAATGATTGAAGATACAGTGACCTGATACGAAGCGAAATGTCACAGAATGAGAACGATGGCGGTCATGTCGGAAGCCCTCTTCACTCTTCGGTTTACCGGTAGGAACCAAAGCGCGCGGGGAATTATTCTGAAGTACCAAAACATCGAACAAGACGGTCAGTTCTCTGCTCGGCTATGAATATTGCTAAATAATACATTTTGCTCAACATCTCACAGACGCTCAACGAAACTCCTACGTGGACGGGGCAGGAATTTTAGCGTTCGATAATAATAGCATGCACCAAATTATTACCGGACGAAACACGGATGCACCACAAAGGTTTGTCGCTTCACTTCGAAGGGAGTACATTGAGGCTCTTCGTCCCCACTCCCGTGTACCTCTCTGCGGCGGCAGACACACATCCCCATTTATTTGCGTTACAACCTGCCATGGTGCTCGCTCAATGCTGATACTGGGATTGGAAGCTGCTCCACTGAAGAATCTATAGTGATTCAATTGCATCACTCACAGTGATGTAAGAGATGTCAAATCGTCGAAGGCGCCTGGGGGCAAGGTGGGTACAGGTCCTGATATACTCCTGGTACGTGACGAAGCAAGGGGCGGCCAAAAGGAGACAGCAAAACACAAAGGGTGAGCGTGACTTGGAACGTACGTAGACATTTGTCCGTAAGTGTAGTTGGGAATCCACAAAGATTGTATGCCAGATATTTTGTTAGCGGTTCGACGGGTGGTATGGCTGGGTGTAAATTATGGGACAATCCCATCGTCTATCTCAGAATGGGCGAGTATGAAAGCAGATATTGCGTGTGAGAAACAAATATACCACGACACTTGATAAGTCGAGCGCGTCGTGCATATTCCGGACTCTGTCAAAGAACAAATATAGTGCTGTTGGAGTTTCAGTAGAAAAAGGAAAATATCGTTGGAATTATCACAATACCGGGCACATGGCGAAACGCACGTCTGACACATGAGAAAAAATGAATTTTGTTTACCACCGCGTCTCTAGTAGCGCAAACCGTGTGGAGGAAACCACGAGTTTCTGCGGTCCGTATAAACACAAACGATCGACCGTATGTTGGTGAGCTGGGGTGAAGTGTAAACAGATATAAACATCATTTCTGAAATGCGAGATCTCAAAACCAACCATATATTCGTACAGCCGGTAAATCGTCACATTGAATGGCACGGTGGAGGGCGTCGGCTGGAGCTACAAGGGTCTGCCGGTTGCACCGTTGCTGTTCTACCGACACACGAGGTAGAACAAAGGAAAAACTTTGCTTGCCGAAAAGGGAGTCGCCAATCATGGCGTGACTGAGTCGCGCGTATGCACGACATGGGAAAAGAAAAGGTTTGCGGGCGACGAGGTGTACGTACTAAATGCTCACTCGGTATATTCTCAAAATTTATCGGTTCCCATCGGCACCTACCTGGGGAAACGCTCGTCGTGCTATGGCTAAAATGGTGACAGACAACATTTCAGAACGACAGAAGCACCACTAACCTCCCACGGCAGCGACGATCGACAAGCGTAGACTATACTACAGGCAACACTCCCAGTACGCAACAGACGAGGGGGGTTCTTGTTCCAGTCGTTTGTCGATTCGAAAGGGACAAACCGACAACAATCCAACGGGATTCCCTGCCAAAATTGCGAACGTGTGAAAACGCAATAATAGCTGCACAGGGCGTCGGGCTCGACATCGGCAGACAGTGCGAGGTGTACGCAACCCAACTTCGTCTGTACGCATTAGCCGGTATCTGCAACTCTGCACCCAGTGGGCTGTATGTTTGGCGCACTCGTTGTCGACGAAGCCACTATCCATTCAATATCTACGGGCTCACTCACAGTGCTCGAAGTGACGCCAACCCCTCGAAGAGATCCGAAGCAAAGTCACTGCCGGTGATGGATATTGTTCTGTTCGAGTTATTACCATGTCGACACCAAGCATCGATGAGCGACACCAGGGGGGGGGTACGATTGGTGCGATGCGCAAGCCATGCGTGCGCCGGTTTTCGAAGGCATGCTAGTCATGTAAGTATGTGGTGTAGCGCAACGCGTCAAGATGCGTGCATGGTCGTTCATCCATACCACTGAATAGCGCATGGGCTGCAAACGTGAAAGATTTCTTAAAACTTGTTTGCATTTCCCCATCAATGCCGCCAACAAAAAAGGCACAAAGCGTCAGCTGTGGCTTCGCGGAATATCGTACGGCAAACAGAAAAAAAAACAGATGTCAATATCTTAGAATAGACATTGCGTACGCGGCAAATTACAGGTAATCGTACGATGCAGATTGCATGGTTTTTCTACTTTGTACGGCTACAACAACCCTGCTGGGGCTTCATTCATCCTCTCGCAAGATAAATCTTCCCCCTCACAGATCTTCCAAGGAGATTGGGCCGTCGAAGTAGCCGGCCTCGAGCATCAGAAGATTACCGCTGATATCGCTGTACCGTGGACACAGAGGCATCGGCAATGGAAACAAGGATGAAAAGTGTTGGTGGCGTTGATGGGAAAACATTTCACTCTTGGTGCATCCATTGTACTGCTCCCGTGCGCACATCATGGGAACAGAAGAACAAACTGATCTCGCAGAACGAAGTCATAATTCGTTTTATGACAAGTCATGAGGTAAGTACAACAAAACATATCCCAGATACCTGGTGCCAGTATGCAACTATACCACTCACAGCGTCTGGAGCGAAACGAAGTCGGCCAGGTTGTCGGCGGGAAACGTGGTTAAGTCACTTCTGGAGATATCCCTGTGCGGCACCGACGCGACACATCGAAGGTGGCCGGGGCAACTGGAGTGTGGGATTTAATCGGCGTTGGCATCCTAATGAATAAAAAAATACATATAGTTCGATACACTTTCTCCATCCGAAATGCGTTGAGATATCTTGGTACGAGGGCACTTCCGCGCTTGCTCACAGACCTGTGAGGTAGGCGTATCGACTACATTTCTCGTCCTACACGACAACCCCTCGCTGTGGAAAGCTCTCCAACTCCTCCAGCAACCGACTTCGAGGTGGGAGATATATAGCATGCGTTGGCCGAGAAACCTGTCCGAAAAGGCGTGCAATGCATACTATGGTATGAGGTGTTCTACGATACAGGTTCGCCTAATTGTTCGGACTCCCTGAAATCCCCCCATGTTGTAGTGGGGAAGTTGAATAGCGATAAACAAACCGATACGACTGATGTTTGGAGTATGTGGGGCACGCACTTCAAAATATTAAACATGTCCACACGGTCTCGGCACCGATCCTCCTTCAGCTAGCGCTCGGTAAGGGTGACGTGGTGGCTCAGAAAGTTTTGTCCCCGACAAACATGTGTTACGCCTATCAGAGAACGCCTTCGATACACACGGAATCCCACAATACGAGTGTCGGGTTCCAAAACTGCCACCTCGACTGCGGCACCGATCGCCTACCGATCGGGAAGCCAAGACGCATGCGCCACTGCAACGTCTAGTCGTAGGGATGGTGCAGGCCACCTTTTGTATTGAGATCATGGGTACAGGCACGTCGGTTTTACCCCGACCGTGTGATTACGAGCATTCGTGATTTTGAAATCAGTATCCTGCCGTTAGTGCTCGTCCATCGACAGATGAGTGTATTGATATGGTACGCAAGTTTGGCAATCATTGCCCATCATATCAGTGGGCAAATCACGTTTTTCGGGGTTGTTTTATATGTATGTGTACTCACTTCGCCAGATACAAGGCGAAATAGTAACGGTTATGAGCTCAAGGTATGGCCCCTGTCCAAACCTCTCAATGGTATACCTTCGATGCATGATAGGAAAGAGGAGCCACGTTGTATGAGGCATAGCGACAGTAGGTAGGCTAGCTTAAAAAAGTAATGACACCCTCCGGAACCTGGCTATGGACATTCTTCTAGTTGGAACACCCAGTGACTCCTTCCTAGTAAGGACAGGTTACAATCCCTGTTTACATGTTTTTAGAACTTAATGTTTTCGATATTGGGATGGCGGATCCGCTGATAAGTCGGTATTGCTCTCCCGCTCGTAATCTACCATTCGGCGTCGGAGATACGAACTGTGTAACCCTTCAGAACCATTTGCTGATTATCTTTATTCTTCAATTTTCTTGACGATGTGTGTTTCATAGCCCCCCGTTGGTATGTCTGTCTCTGTCCTCCCTGGGTCTGTTTTGTCGTGAATGATTCACCGGCTGGACCTAAGACTGCCCAAATTTGTTTTTATCGATTATTTGTCGTTACCCTCTCTTTACTTCCTTGCCTCCCATTTCATCTTCATGTGACAACCGATGTTGATCAATGAGCTGAAGATACCATTGGACTGATCGTACCGGCAAACAGGAATCTAGTCACCGGGACTCGGGTTGCGCCCTGTGCTTCGTTGTCGCCTCTTCTAGTTCTCTTCTATATATTATTTTAAAGGTATCTCTTCGCGTTTTCCGTTCCTATTTTTTGTTGTATATAGTGTACAAATTTCCAATCTATGTGGCCCTAGTATATTTGGGTTCGGGTAATACGGGACGGAACACCACAGCTCGATAGTACCGTCTTCTTGCTGACAGCTGCCATACCCAAGTGCGCATTGTATCGTACTGGTGTTTTTCCTCCCAACGAGATGCGTTGTTTTTTACCGCGGGTGTTGTGACCACATGCATGATGTCAGATAAAAAAGCTTACGTGAAAACACAACCATCATTATGCTCGGCCATTTTCTTCCGACTCGCTCGCGACACTTCTCCAATAACATGAGAAGTAAACTTTTCTCGGGCAACGATCCTTCTGCGGTCACTGGGTTGAAAGCTGCAGTCATTCAATAGTCGTGTGTAGTACCTGGTACAATACAGCATTTTTCAATATGTGGCAGCTCCCAACGTATAACGTATTGGTGAGGCGACGTTATTGTACAGCTCAAGCATGCACAGCGCTGCGTAAAAAAAAAGCGTCGTGTGACTTCCCGGCGTACAAACGTAAAAATGAAACCGTCTACTAAGGCCTAACGCCAACGACCACATATGACCGCATCTGTGACTAGAAAAGGAAATATTGCGTGGTGCTCCGTATCTCGGCCCGGTACAATACGAATTCCAAACGAACGTCTTAACACTAGCGCCAGGGAACCATCCTGCACTTTCCACTCGAAACATGATAGCATTACCTTGAGTGAACTGGGTTGGTGGCTTGTGGCATTACTCACAATGTTTTGAGAGATCCGGCGATGGGATCGAAGATTCCTGCCGGAAGAATAGCCCCGGAGTTGAAAGAGAAATCCCTGGGTGCGATGACAGGAAATCGACAACGCAGACGACAGTAGTACCGAACAACTCTCACACACAACGTCTTGTCACTTGTCGTGGAACAGCGACGCCGAACGTCCGTACCCTTGAACGCTAGTACGGGCGACCATAATGAATAAGACCCATGGTACCCACAAAAACACTAATATTTAAATATGTTTACTAACACTGATTGGTCCTATTTATCATGGTCGCGTGTAATAGCACATTACACTACTATGGTCCCCCGTAATAGCACTCTACAGCAGACGAATATTACGTACCTGGTACTGTGGTTTCCACTTCAAATGGATTCGGAGAGATATGTGTCGATGCCAAGGGTTGCACCAATCTTCTACAGTCCAACGACCAAGGTTAGTGGATTTCGCTAGGCTCGTGCCAGCATTGGTTCTCGTACGTTCTCGCAAAAGGTTTTTGTTCATCTGTCTGCCCCGTTGAACGGGTCATCGCCAGTAGAGGAGATATCATACGGGCAAACACGTCCTTGCTTGACTCGAATATACTCAACCGGGCACCGACTACGGGAGGCAAGATTTATTTCTGGCTTGGCGCGGATAACAGGAACTGCTCGTGTTATTTTTTTCACCCATAGTTGTTCGCGCCACTCACAAGAACTCCAAATTTGGCGTTCCGTCGAAGGTCCCTGCTTCCAGATTTAGGAACCGCATGTCGCCAAGCCGCCTGTAACGGAACGAGCGGAAACAGGCCAACCAATCGATGGTTTGACCATGCGATATACCTGGGCCTGATGGGCTTGTTTGTGTCGACTATAGCAACTTTTCTTCCAACCCAATCAATAATCTCAGTGATGAGCTCACATGATTTCCCATGCTATTTGAAAACAGAAGGTGTCACTTGCAGCATGTGTCGTAAATGGCCGACGTCCCGCTTGATAGGGTCCATCCAGGTTTAATGTGTCTTCCACGCATGGTCAAAACGCAAAGTAACTGTAAACACTGCTGTTTCCTCGCGATATTACGAACCCAACCAGACACTTGAAAAACGCTTATGGAGGTCTTCGAAGTTGGTCAACGTGCATCTCGGTGTTATGCTTATGCCGCCTTAGCGCATGCCTTCACGTGGGCGAGGAACTGCGGTGAGCCGTATCGCCACTTTATCGTTTATAGCGCGGCCGCCCGTAATTCGTTCGTGCCACTTTAGAATCTCTCTTGCCATGCACAGTTCCGCGAGATGAATGTTTTTGTGCATATAAAGTTGGGGAATGTACGTAGTGATACATCGCGTCACTCACAGATGCGTGAGGGAAGTCGAACCATCCAATATTCCGGCTGTCCAGTTCACGAAATTGTTGGACCTAACGTTCCTGGTTTGTCATGAGGCAAGAGACGACAAGAAGGAATAACAATTTCCACTGGTTGAATATGGTATCTGAGCGATGCAGAGTGATTTTACCGACTATTATCAGTCTCACACAGGACCCACAAACTCTTGCAATGTACACGATGCGATGAAGAGCAAAAAAAACAATGCATGTGAGCCTCGACCTAAGAACACGTACCAGGTATCGCCAAACACATGCCGCGCTACGCTCAGCACTCGAAAATGATATTTGGGCATTGGTACTATATTTTAAAAAAGACCGTCCTCAGAACTCATCAAAAGCCCGTTTAAGAGCGAGCTAATCGCACGGACATTGCTTGTCTATTAACTCCCTTGCAAGAAGAGGAACACAGGCGTAGCCCATAGAAACAGGAGGGCGACCGTCACTCAGGTACGACCGACACTGTCGACGGAAGCCCGAGTTGCTGTTCCATCCTGTTTTGAATGAACTATGATCCCCGCAAACCGCTCGCGTCTTGTCCACACGAGGAACGTCCAGCACGGCACGGGTGCCGTGTGGTCTGCTGGGCGTTTGCGGTTTCATGCTTGGGGAAGTAATGGTGAGGCCATACGAACACGAAAGATTAACACCGGGAGCAAGGGAGCAAATCTGTCCGAAAGACAGCAACGTGTGGCGTGTGGCAACGAGGTAGGTGTTGCAATATTAACATGGGTTTTTGCTTCTGGTCCCCGTATGCATGCCTCGTTGATCAGGTAACACTTCACATTTGAGCACATTATGACACGGCTTGCACGCGCACCAGCCTTGTGGAAATCGTCCAATTGAGATGGATTACTGAGAAACGTTCTAAGGTAGAGTTTCGCAGTTTTGTTTTTTTGGGGGGCTCCTCTCTCAGGGAGCTCCATGTTTCACCCGACAACTGACCTGAGTAAATTTCAACGGCGTCCCGATGAATAATCGCATCGCCCAGGATACAAAAAAAAAAAAAAAGCGAAACATAACTGGTATTCTGAATATTTTTGGGATGAGTAACCCCGTCATTCAGAAAAAAACTATTTGCGGGATTGAGCCATCGCTACCGTCCAACGCGTCTGTAGCCCAAACGCGCGCTTTCTACTCGACAGGAAGCAGAGTGGGGGGGGGTGATGGAGGATAACCGCAACCAGTCAACCCGCGATATCAAATCGATAATGGGTGAATGTAACCTTGCAGGGCCGGGGCGGTTGGGCTTGTGGCACATCGGCTACAACGAAAGTCCGCATGGCCACTGGTGTACTGGCCAACAATTGCATCCTTTGCGAATCCGTAATATATACCTGGTCATACCTCGCTATTCTAGTTTTCGGTCCCTGCCAGGTGAACGCATCATCACCAGGGCGCACTCACAGTTCTCGAAGACTAGGCAGATCGCCGAAGATTCCGTCGGGCAAGGCGGCAATGAGGTTATTCGACAGAACACTGGTCGGACGTAAGGAGATAAACGACCAATAGACGTTAGAAAACGGGAGTTGTTAGTACTGGTTTGACGTACCGCATGAGCTAATTCGACCGTCAAGAAAAAAAATAGTTTTATTTCATCCTTGAAGTATTTGACTCTGGAAACAATTTTTAAGAGGGAAAGCGTGTCTTATGTTTCGGTACATTTGAGAGACCAAATTGATCCTGCCCCCGTGTTACCAGCGCGACCAATAACATTACCAATTTCATCGCCTGCCTCTTTGTCCTATCACGATGAATGAACATGGACACTTACGCGGCAGTGGAAACCGAGGACCAATGTGTATGGCTGTACGAGGGCGCCCAACGTGACGATTAGACATGCGTGAAAGACAAGTCGCCCGCAACAATGATTCACTTGGTGCTCCCTGGAGACTACTTGCAGTAGGGTGAGCTGTGCTCGTATCAGTTGGACTGAGTTTCTTGCAATGCATGTACACGTACCTGCTCACGGGACAACCTGTCATTTACGCTGTATCAATCCAAAGGCTTTTATAATCTTAACCCAATCCCTGCATAGCTTGCGCACTATCAAGGCACACTCACAGCTCTTGCAGGTCAGGCAGACCATCGAACACGCCAAACGGCAACGCTGTCAACCGGTTTTCGTTTATATCCCTGGTCGGTAAGTACGCACGAGACGGAGAACAGATGCCCGAAAATGCCTGGTGTTAATCGCTGACACAGTCGCATCAGACGTCAACGCTTTTGATGGTCCTTGCACACGAAAACAGGAGAGGTTCGTCGTTCAATGGGTTCGCGCTTGGGAAGGATCTTCGCTAGACAGTTTGAAAACCCGCGCCTTTCTCCACAGCTTCGATGGAGACCGCAGTAAAAACGACAGAGAACGCATGCAGGCATGTTGCATAGATCGCAGACTATTGAATGCATGGCGGTGCTGAGTGAGCCAGCCCAGCGACCAAATGAACCTGTCATTGTTGGGCCGCGCTGACCACGACGACCGGCTCGCGGTATGATTTGTCAGCGCGCAGAGAAACCGAACCCAACACATATCGCCCACTCGATAGGCACTCTCGCTTTGAGGCGTTCCACGATAGCGGTTTCTCCGGATCTTACGTCCATCCAAGTTGCCATGCTGATTCTAACGATACGACTGAGCTTTGAAGTGTGTGGGCCAAGCACTTCAAAATAAGACGGATACCCCCACGATATGGGTAGTGTGCCTCCTTCAACTGGCGCCCGGTAGGGATGCCGTGGTGACTCAGAAAGCTTTGTTCCCTAGAGAGAATACCTCTATAGTAGAACGCCTTCTCAGGTACGCCAGTGTAAGGCGCACCGTTGACGTCATTACCGTGTGAGAAAAACTCAGAGCTCTGGTTCTTCCTTCTGGCACAGGTCCAAACGGTGGGCTTACTCACAGGGTTGTTAAGGAGTCCAAACCCTCGAAGACGCCAGAGGGAAGACTACCGGCGATGGTGTCCCTCATGAGTCTGTTGCAGCGCATCACCATACGGTTGGAAACGGGGTGACACCGCTGTAACGCAGCGTGGTAACAAGGTTCGTACCTAGGTTGGCCCAGGCACGCTTTTATTTGATAACGACGGGTTATGTTCGGCCGTAGCAATTCGTTCCTTGAATGCAGAGGCCAAGTTTACTGAATTCAGCCATATTTACACCTAAGTTCCACCGTATTCCTCGTGGTTAAGTTAATATTTCTTTACGTATTTTTAAGCCGTAAATAACCACGTGTCCCATTGGGGGAACAACTTACTTATAACTCGAGTGGTGGATCTCTATAACGGGGCTGCATTTCTGAAAGGCTTTAGCGAAGGCGAGCATGCAACCAATCTTTTGAAAGCACTCTACGAAACCCTATTGTCGTACGTACAAATCGAAAATGTTGGTGGTATTACTCTCACAGTACTTCCAAGGATGTGGCATTCATGAAGTCGCCGGCCGCGAGTTCGATGTTGTTCCTGAAAAGGTCCCTGGCGCGTCATGGAAGCGGAAATCATAGCACACTTGATTTAGAGGTGTGCCTTTTGTAAAGGCGGCGGGCGCAGTCAGTCATAATGTATCGGTCTGATAAACTGTTGATCGAATATTATACCATGGAGCGCACTGCCGGCAAAACGTGACGATCGGCTCATAAATACGGACGACACACAGAGATGATCGGCTTAGGGGACGCTTCAAACGCAGCCTTTTAGGGGCTGAAACCTTCGTTCGACCCCCCACAAAGCGGTTATATGTGCTTGTGAGAGTGATACCTGCCAATCAGTTTGCTGTGATAAGACACCGGCAGGACCAATAATGTTGGTAACAGCACGGTCAGAGCATGCACCCACCCTCGAGGAACCGTCGGGGACCCTGCAAATTGTTAATACCCCAGTAGACGGTTGAGGACAAAGGCGCAAACGTGCGGCGCTCACATGCAACGTTAAGCAATTCAAATCAGGATAGAGATGCCTCTTTGCCACTTCCCATATTCAACAGTCATTTCATTGGCGAGAAACGTCTTAACCCGATCGTGTAACCAAAAACTGTCAAGGCCATATATTCAGTGCCGCTGAAATGTGATATATACATCCGAGCAATTTTACGAGCTCAAGCCGAGAAGGCGGCCCGATTAGCACCACAGCAGGCGAAAGAGCGGAATGAACGTACCGTCAAGTTTAGGCACGAAAAGTAGCATTTGTAGAGCAAGTGCTCGACCTCTATAGTGCATGCAACGGCTCGCTTACAGGTGGCGTAGAGAATCCATACCCTCGAAGAAACCCGATGGCAAGCTGGTGATGCCGTTCCGAGTAAGGATTCTATGGAATGCAATCGGCACACCAGAGTTGGGGTCAGGCCGGAAGGAAACGACAGGGGCGACAGATGGCGACAGAGCGTTGGTACGACGTTCCAGGCAAATTCAAAACCTCATCTGCCGCAGCCCATATCAACTGGGCGTTGCAAGAGTTTTCCGTAACACGTACAGAGAGGCGCTTGGATGCAAATACCACGAATGCGTTCATCGTGCACACTGTCTATCGCCTACTGTGATAGTGAGGTAGTACATCACAGCAGCTTTTACTCTCCAGCAGGCAAGCACTTCCACACACGTCAACCGAGCTCGTTGCCCAGACATACGCCTGACTCATACGTTTACGTGCACAACTAGACCACGAAACGACATGAAGTCTACCAGGTATCTATTAGTAGCTAGCACTAAAGCTACCACGCTCACAGTGAATCCAAAGCGGTGAGACCCCGGAAGGTTCCGGCTTGCGGAGTCAACTCGTTTAGGTCCATGTCCCTGCATCATCGTTGGGGTACAGGCGGGGGAGGTTTGTCGACTACTGTACGTACAGCCTTGGGAATGCTACTCGCCGTGGGTTACCAATGACATACACATTCTAAGGTAGCGAGAGGGTACCGTATGATTCATACAACGATTCGCTCGTCCAGAAGAATCCATGAAACATGTAAACCACGTGAACGCCGGAGGAACGAGCCGTGTCCACTGCGCGCACTACTCCGGACCCACGCCTCGTTGGTTCCGTGAGTCAATAGTGAACTACGGTCATTACCCCCAAGGTGTGTATACAGGGTGGCCCATGGTATAGCTGCCATCAATCAGTAAACTACATCTTCCAAATCAGATTCAGCAGTGCAGGTGCTGACGTTTCACGCGGGAGGCGTTCTTGAGGAGACGAGTAGGTCTTGTATTAAAAACCTCCGAACATATACTTCGTAGGAGAAACAGGAAGTTTATGAACGTCCAGCGTCCACAGAAATGAGGACCGAGACTTTAAAATAGACAAGATTTCTACACGACTATCTCCAGGCATGTGCTTGGCACGCGCGTCACTCACAAGTCGGTGAGAGCGTCGAAGCCCTCGAAGAAACCAGGAGGGATGTTGTCGAGATCATTCCTGCGTAGGTTCCTGGGTTAAGGTGCCGACGCCAAATACGGGGTCGAACGGCGTGACATCGGCAAGAACGGGAGACGTCGCCAGCACCAATTCATGGGTAAGGGTCACATATCAACGAAACATACTGAAACATAACACGGCAGCTTTTAAGGAACCATCCAAAGCGTTTGTCGAAGGTTTGTATTTGCTTTGAATACAATACGTTCCACGTTCTACCCAGCGAAGGCAACTACTTGCACCCATCTTCATTCCACGTTTGTGCCGAGACTGTTAGAAGCCTAAACAATTGGATGTGAATGTGCAGAGTGCAAATGAAAATATCCAACGGCCCCGGCCCGACCCCTACGTCAAGCTCGTGATGTCGGGTATTGATATGCAGACGATGGCAGAATTGTTTCCGCGAAAACAACATATGGGGCCACCAAACAGGTTTTACGCCCTTCTGGTAACGCTACTCACAGGTGCTCGATGTTGCCCCGCCCTACGTTGTCGAAGCATGCCGCGAGATCGTCCAAGTCTTCGTCTGTGAACGCACAGATGTCAAGCTCCCTGTCGCCGGACATGGTCGCAATAAATGCGAAGGCTTTCGTTACAGGCGGGAGCTGCCATCAACAAGCACCAAGTTAGTGCATACATAGACTTCATAGGTGCCCATTTTCGGGAACTATGTTTCGGGCTGAGGGAAAGGGCGCGAAGATTCGATTGGAATGAGATAACTATTAATGAACGGCAAACGATATCTTAACAAGCCGGCACGGTTACCGTTGTCACGTGATTGTATAATCCACGGGCCAACATATCGGCCAGGGACACATGTTACCTGTTCATCGGTCTGCTTGTGTTTTGTAGACAGCGTACGTTGTGATTGCCAAGATACTGGAATACTCGACGCTGATTAAAGGTAGCAGAATGCCTTATAGTTTCCAGGCACGCCTAGTGGGGTGGGGATAACGACGGGACGGAGCACGTCTGGTTTTCACCGACCAGGCAGGCATTGCCTGCACCAAGTCCGATGATATGTTGGGTTGCAAAATACCCCATTGCTTTCAGATACGCCTAGAGACAAGGTTGTAACGCTAACTCCCTCCGCCTGTGTCCACGTTTGCTATGCACCTTACCGACCAAGCCTATTATGTTACTTACACGATCGTAAGTCCAGGCGCGCACGAATCATCCAAACGGCACCGGCTTTGACCTGTGGGAAAAAAACATAAGCATCCAAAACGTGTCCAACGGCCACATAATGCGTTGAGGCATTATTAGGCGAACAATAAAACAATCGGACGGTGCGCGTTATTCATGCCAGCCCCGTGGCACACGTGGTCGCTCTGATATTACTGCTCAATGGTTCACCCGTCGTTTTTTGAGAAGGACATACCGTACGCGACTGACGAACAGATCATCCTAACTTGGCCAAGACCTGCGTCTTGTTTTTTTCTCAAGTTAAAACGACTTTGCGTAAATGCAATACCCTATTTCGCCACTGTGCGGGGAGGTAGTCCACGCTATTTCATAGTAAAAGTGGCAACGAACATAATAACCGAAGAGGTGCAAATGACTTCAACTGGATCGTACTTGAGATGGCGTTCAATGCCCTATCGGTCTCTTCTTGAGCAGTTGCCTTCGACCGTGATTTTCGCATGGCATCAGCAAGCGCTGTATTTTAGCCGCAGAGGCGTAAGATCAACGCCTGCTCTCATGGCTGGAAAAAATTATATTTTATTTGTGGTCGGACTATTGAATCGACGTTCGAGAGGAGAACAGTACATAAGTTTGCGATGAAACAGAAAAACACATGAACCTTCGAGTTTACTGGAGTCGACACAAGACAAGAGTGGACGTTAACGTTCTCGACGGGAATTGCTTCTACGGTGCAAATATTCCAGACCTCGAGCATAAGTCCGGGCGGTATAAATCGCTTTCATCGCGACGGGACGGGACGGTTGAGTCGTTTTGGTTATCGACCCAATAGTTTGGTGAATATATGAATTCACGACGGGACGAGACGGTACCGTTTGGTATGATTCGCATTTTTATTTCAACTGTAAGAATTTCAAATTTTGGTGTCTCTCGTACAACGAAGTTAGAACTTAAATTCGTGATTAGGGGAGCTTGTTATTGGTAGCGCTTGCGTTATACAGGATTCTTATTGTAAATAGTATGTTAAAAATATATATGGGCCTTTCAAATTCCGACGCGAGGGCAACCAATACCTGGTATGTATGTATGCGAATTATTTGAAATTTGTAGCGAATTCGTCAGGTCTGGACGGCCGCATCCGTCACAGGACTAACTATACTGGCGTCCTCCGAATATCCAGGTGGGTATAGCACGTGTTTCTATTCATGGTGTTGTGACGGGATATAATGAGTAACGTAAAGAGTGGGATGTGATGATACGGGCAGTCTCGACGATCAGCCGGGACAGCAGGGGTAGGTGTTCACTGTGGGGCGGGGCATCTAGAGCACAGGTATTCGACAAGGCGGTACGGTAAAATACAACGGGAAGGGGCGGGGCGAGTTAACGGTAAGTTGAATTGTCGAAGCGACGGACGGTCTTGACAAGGGTTCTACCACCTCGTTCTGCTTTTTTTGCCGCCAACACCGCCCCATTCAGAACAAAATTCAAACCGCGAGAGTGCAGCCATTAATATTGCAAAATCAAGATACATATTTGCTCACTTTTGGAGAAGACAAAGCTGTGTTTCGGTCAAACGGATGTTTGTATTTGCAAAATCATTACGAAGACACACGTGAAGACCGTTCTCGCGATTACAACCTCATTGCAGTCAGTCGTAGCAACCTGATGCGTCCTTCTGGGGTGTTAGGTCAGTGACGTAATACTCTGGGATTCAAGGCATTTTGGCAGCTCAGTACCCGCCGACCCACTCGCACGTCCCGTTTGAAATTCGTAGTTTCTCTTTGAACTCAGGATACGTGATAACCTGTAGTTTTCTCTATTCCTTTTCAAATATATCACTGGCATTTATAACTACGAGAGTTGATAGATTTGTCTACTCCTACAGACTCTAGCTCTCTCGGCGGCTGAAATACATCGCTAATCACCACGCGAGAGGACGACAACAACCATTCATGTACGTACAGTAATTAATTGAGCAACATATTCTACAAAATAGAACCTGGCTGTTTTTTGGTCAGTGCGTTACTCGATACGCAACTCCGCCAGAACTCCAGCCCACACCAGGTTATGGCATGCAGTCAAATGCACCCACCATGCGTAGCCACCGCGAGTAGTAGGGGCGCCAGCAACTTGATGAGCATCATGTTTCAGCGTCCCACCTGGGTGGCGGAACAGAACCGGGTTCGAAGGACATCCATAGTTTCATTTTTTGGATTCGCAAGAGGACAAATGAGTTCCGTTTAAACTCGTTCGACGTAGTGTTCTCAGCGTCTATATCGATAAGATTTGGAGAAAGGAGTCAACCCTGCTTCTATAGACCCTCATTATTGTTGCGAAGATTGTTCGGCACTCTTACTGCTCTTTCACGGAATTTTTTAGTTTGCCGGTGGACGCTCTCGCACACCGTGGGGTTCGTCGAAGTAAGGAAGACCAACAAGGAACCTTCGAATGATTGTTTCCTCAACATACGAGTTACGAGTTTGATTACATCGTAAACCACACATGCACTATCGACCAATCCCGACCTCGCTTTCGCTTTGTTTCAGCCACGTTACCATCAGCTTGAGACGCACACGTCGACCAGAACGAATGTGAGGGGTGTTCGACACAGACTCGCCTGTCTGCTGTTTCTGAGTGATCGACATGGTACAACATCCTGCATTTGAGCCGTTGGAGTGGGTCTTTATTTTGTAAGCTGTATCGACATGGTGCTGAGCACTCCGAACCTTACGCCTTCCAGGACATACATCGTCGCGCCTTATGCTGAGATACCTCCATCTCTTACGAAAGTTCTGTCACGACCGAACCGTTTACCTTTCACCAATAATTTGAAGATCGTCGCACCTGAACGTAGGTGAGGTCGAATTTGGTCAAAAACCGCAAGACGCGCTACAAAATTCAAAAGCTAACCCCAACTGGCGTATGGGCTAAACAGCTTGAGATAGTTCCAGGTACTCCAAAGTGCTCAATATATGCAGCAGTCAAGGCTCTCTCGCGGTGCGTGCTTGATGGCGTCGGATACATCAAGCAACAGCCATACGAGGCAGCCCAGAACGACTAGGAATCATGAGGTTGGTGATTTTGTGAACTGAAACTGCGCATCAATCTTAAAAATTGTTGTCTCAAAATCAGACATCGCATTTGCGTGGCCGTCTGTTTTTTTAGATAATTTGGTCGAATATGTAGTATTTGCGTGGGGGAAACAACACACGCGGCCGTCGGGTTTGCTCGCCACGGCGGTCACGGCCATCGCTGTTTCAATCCACATTATGTCAAATACAAAATAAACGCTCTAAACAGATACCAGGGACGAGGTTGTGAACAACTTCTTCTGCATGAACCATATAAAACTACCGTCAACTTGCGATGCTGGACGCTGAGTATATATAGACAAGTTGTTGTTGTTGTTGTTGTTGTTGTTGTTGTTGTTCTCACATTGACTCACAATTCAATGCAGTCCGTGGTCGCAGGACAGGCCCCAATAACTCTGGAGTGGAAGAAATACCTCAAGTAAAAACAGAGGCAAAAAACAAAAAACAAGCATACGCACTCCACCACTGCGGACACCAGGGAAGGAAGCAAAAAGGAGATTATTAATAGCAGCAGACAAAAACCTAAAAAAAGAAGATGAAGCTGAGCAAAAAAAATAACAAAAACAAAACTAAAACAGACGCAGATAGCAAAACGCAAAAAAAAGGCAAAACGGACCATACTAACAAAGACACAAAGAGGTACAATAGACAAGTATACCGTAATGAACATGAATATAAATTGTGTGTCGTGTCTGTCATATCAAGTACGATGACGTGTCACATTAAAAGCGGCTACTCTGCTCTCTGCGTAAACATGCAGAACCTCTGTGTCGTCCTTTTGTGACGGGTAGAATGACGGGTCCATTACGGAGAAGGCAAGTCCGCTATGACACTTGTTAATATGTAAGGCTCCACAGCAGTTCTGCAGTGTACCATGTACTACTACTGCCACATAAACAAAGCAGCGTTAGTGAATATAAACACGAGATCAGTAGCCTATTCCGTTCAATTTCAGCTGAAAATTTGACTTCTTTCTAGCCGTCATTTGAATGACCCCGACAGATGTGGCAGAAAACCTGACCAAGGGAATGCGGAGAGGGGGGCGCAACAGTAGGAGTGGAAGGGAAGGAGGAGTGTGGAAGGGAAGCTGTGGTAGAAGACAGTAAGAAGGAGATGATAGACAGGGTAGCAAGGCACCTGGCCGACTAGGAAGTAGAACATGACCATACTACTATCACGGGGGACCATAGTTTATAGGACAATATATTGTGAGTAAAAATGGTGAAATTTATAGGTTCTTGCGTATACCATAGGTCCCATAACTATGGTCCCCCGTAATAGTGCCACAAACTGGTGCAGCTGCTTCGAACGTGGTCTTCCCTTGTCTTCCCTTTTCTTTTTTTTGTTGTTGTCTTTTATTGCGCTGATTCCCCGTGTTTTTCTTTCTATTCGTTTTCTTTCCTTTTTTGATTGATGACCCGTATTGGAGGAGTCGTGTGGCGTGGTTGGATGACGAGCCTGCTCTGCTCATTTCGTATTGTCTGACACCAAGGGGTTGGGAATAGTTGACGAACGCAGGGCGGGGACGGCAGCCTGGGTAGCAAGGCATCAGGCGGATTAGTAAGGATAACCTGGCTAAACTACTCGTACCACAAACTGCTGCCGCCACCTGCGGGGCGCTTGGTGCTTTGGTCTGCAACTTATTTCCCCTTTGGTATTTCTTTATTGGTTCTTTGTCTTACTCTGTCTACTAGCAGCGGTGCTTTAGTTATTCTTATTGTTTTTTTTCTTAGTGTTGGCCACCTCGCCTGCGGGGGGGGGGGGCACGACAGATAGTTTCTTCCGATTTTTTCTTCATTTGTTCTCTTTTTCTCTTTCGATTTGTCTTCTTTGTTTTTGTTTTCTTTTTGATCGTTTACTTTCGTTTCTCTTTTTTTTTAGAATGTGTACGTCGTCCCTGTCGTAAATATCCATTAGTATGATGACATTGCATTGCATTGCCCACTGCTTTGCTTACTGCATACCACACATGGCAACGTAGTATCTCTGTGGCGTAGCTTTGTGACCACAGAACTTGTGTCTCTTCAAGGATTGAAGAATCGGCACGGATACTGGTTGTGCTAAATGTCGACGGGTAAAAACAACCGGTTGATGTGAAGAACACACACACACATTCACTTAAATATTCGTTGAGCTATTGTGCTGACGCGGTTGAGCAAATTAGTCCGTTGTTTGTCTCTACAGATATGAAGATTGCAGGAATTCACGCGCGTGTAGTCATCCAGTACGTGCACCTGTCGACATTCACTGCACACCGCAGTGACCGCGCCGAGTTTTTAATCGCAAATATATCGAGTCATGTCGTCCAACATCTACGGCACTAAAAATAGATGACTGTTGCGCAATTATGCAGACAAGCTAATGCAACGTCCCCGGTGGCTTGGTAGGTATAGCCCATGTGCCTATCAAGATCAATTTCGTGGGTTCAAGCCTCACCGAGTGCATGCTCGTAGGGATTTTTCTTGCATACCGTAAAATAATGATGAGCCGAGAGCGCAAGAGCGTGAGTTAGCTACATTCGATGAAAATCGACGAGCAGTGAAGGCACATACTGGGGGGGGGGGTGGGTAGACACCTGTGACCACGACTTGTCCCGAAGCTCATTGAGGGTAACACCTCTTGCGAGTTAGGCTGGAAAGATTGAGTGATGATAAAAACAAAACGCCGTGCCATCGAACTTTATACGACAGGCACGACAAGCGCATGCTATGGAGAACGAAACACAAAATTACCAGGAGCGAAGTGAAGCAAAATTACATATTACTAGACAAAATAAAGGTGCCGGGGACCTCTGGAAGAGGGATATGACAAACAAAACGATTATGACTCCAGAAACAATGCCACAGAGTATGTTCCAATTGGAGCACTCCTGGGTAAGATGGCCTCCCGGCCGAACACCTAGAACTCGATCAACCTGCATTGGCCGAGTGCTTTCACAACATTCCTGTCAATGTTTGAGAAAAGGAGAAGTCTTCCAGCAAAGTAAAGATGCGATCATGAAAGTACTTCACAAAAAGAGGGCCCAACTGAATGCAACGACTATAGAGGCATCTCGCTTGATGCCCCACGCGAAAAGACAAAGTGCTGTTGAAAATCGTCGCGTGGCCTCTTAGCAACAACTGCGAAACCGAGGGATCGCTCCCGGACGAACAGTTCGTCTTCGGCCCCGCACGATCAACGATCGATATGTTGTTCGTCGTTCGCCGGTTTCAAGAGCCTAGGCGACAGACGAAATTCCTTCTCCACGTGTGCTTTATCGATCTGCAGAACGTGTACGACTCTGTCGGCCAAGAGCTCCTGTCGAAGGTGCTCATAGGTTCTGGCGTATTAATTACGTTGCTTAGAAGTATTCGAAATTCCCACGAAAGCATGCGTGTACGCATGTGTATGTGTGTAACGGGCTGCATGGGGCATGTTTTACGCCCATGATGCATGTACTCTCTGGACGTCGGGTGAAGGGCTTACGGTATCGAGAAAAGAAGACACATACAATGCTTTTGCGAACACCAGACCCGGCCTCCCTCTCCTATCGCTAGTCATCGAAGCACTAGGCACGTGACAACCCTCGCCCACCGCACGTCATCGGATCACTAGGCCATATATATATAGACGATCCAGCTCCTACACCAGGGCGGCATTACCCACTAAAACGCTGACCTCTCGCTCGGAAACGACCGACGCATCCGTCTCATGCAGCCATGCCTCAAACTGGTTTGGCTCGGATTGTTATCATTGGACGACCGCCCTATACGACCTGAACGTGAGAATTCTGAAAGCCGAGGCGATTGAGACATTGCTGTACCGGTGTGTCTCGTCAACCTGGAGAGCGGAACCCTATACCAACGTTCGAATGACGCCGATGGGCGCTGGCCACACCACCATCTCGTACGCGAAGGACTTCAAGCATGTAAGTTGTTAGATCATCTAAACGAGCAGCCGTCAACATCGGCTCTTTTTAGCAGGCGCCGTGGCACGCAAAGCAAGGGTCGACTAGCCATTGAATACTGCGGACGATCGATGGCGGGGCGAACCCGAGTCCTCCCGAATACGTCAAGACTCGTCATAGAGGCATAGTCGCAGACTTGAAAGATTTTCGAGTCAGCGTAAGGTCAACGGAACTTGCTCTCTTGGTGGTTGGAGTTGAGACCGCGCTGAGGTCCGCTGCAGCGAACCGGCGGGGAAATGGTACCGGGGGGGTCCTTGAAGAAGTCGAACGAGTCACGGTGAAGTGGGATGACGATGAAGCTAAGGTTGTTAGACAGAGCATTCGAATCGCCGTTGGTGCCCAACGGAATGAAAAGAGGGGGTTCTACAGAAGTAGTAGTGGAAAGGAACCCAACCAGGGAAACTGCATTCCGAATGAGGGGACAACCTAGTCAAAATTCAAGTAGTTTGTCCCCTAACGGAGTCGAGTGGCGTGGGTGGATGACGAGCCTGCTTTTGCTCAAGTTCATATTGTGTGACGTATTCCCTCCGGTGATGGGGCACAGTTGACGACCGCCGGACGGAAACGGTACACAGGGCAGCATGATACCAAGCCGCATAGTAACGAGCACCTGTTGCTACTCGTACCCCAAACTGCTGCGGCTACCTGAAAGGGGCTTTGTTCTTCGGCTTACCTTTCATTGTTTCCTCCATAGTTTTACTCTGTATGTAGTGTGTATCGTGGTTCTCTACCTCGCCGTTATTTACACTTTTTCAAGACTTCACTATCATTTTGGGGACGCATTGCTTGGAAATCGACTGTTTTACCCCCAATTACGGGATTACGGTTCTAAAGGGCACATCTCCCGAGGGAACGCACGACCTATCAAATTCATTTTGTTATTTTTCACTCGCCTCGTTGATTTGTTTATTTTTTTGTGTTATTTTGTTTTTAAAAATATAATTTCTCTTGCCATCCGACAATGTGCAGCATGATCTTCAACATGGATCACTCATAACTTTCCCGAAAGAAGAAAACCTCGGAAACATTGTTTGCTTCGTTTTCTCATCTCCCTCCCAATGTGTTCTTAGTGTCTGTCGTGTCCAGTATGGTGACATGGTATTAATTTCGCTGTCTAATCCGCTTACACCACAACACAGCAGTGGTATACATTGTGTCGCAGTTTTGTGACCACACACAGTCGCCCGGGTGGTTCAAGTGGTTAACCTCGAATTCTACCTGTGTTTGAGTCCTGGGTTCGAGCCCCAGGTGGGCCGGACATTTGACTTTAATCGCAAAAACAAAAAATCAAACGGATTCAATTGTTGAGAGCGCCTTGCAGCGTAGGTAGGCACAACTCGATGGCAGTCGACGAGGGAAGAAAAGGCTGAAATCTTCTCGCGATAAATATGAAGGCACGTACCGTAGAGGGAAGGGGGTAGAAGAGCTTGCTACGTGACCCCGGATCTGAGTTACGAGTTGGAAGGAGCGAGAGAAGACGATGTGCAAAGATAGTAAAAAGGATAACAAAAAAACGAAAAACACACACACACATCTTGAAAATTGTATAATCGGCACGGACACTGGTGGCTGGATGTCGACGGGTGCAAATAACAATTAAATAAATTTGAAAAACAAAACAAGCTGCGCCCGACGACCAAACAAGAACACGGGCAAACGAAACAATATGCGTTCATATAAACGACAAGCACTATTTTGTGTTTGGAGTAGCATCGGCAGGATCTCCCTACTGTTATTACGGGGGACCGTAGTTAATAGGACCAAATATTGTTAGTAAAAATGGTTAAATATATGGGTTTTTATGTATACCATAGGTCCCATTAACTATGGTCCCCCGTAATAGTAGAGCTGTGGTCTGCTACCCTTCTACCCTTGCTGTCAACTCCGTCCTAATTTCATTAACCATGTCCCAACCCCGGATAGGATGCAGCAGACAATACGAAAAAAAAAGAATACAGGCTGGTCATCCACCCACGACGTAATACTCCTGTTACAAGCGTTTGGAAACATAATGAAACCAAGGTATAAATCTGGAAACAAACGACGGATGAAAGCGCAAAACAAAGAAGAAAAACCAAGGAATACGGATGACGCTTGAATTAGCATCAAGAGTTTTAGGCAAGGGTATCTAAAAGGCACGTTCCAACGTTTTTTTCGAGTTGGTGCCTTGTTACCATGTCCTCCTTCACTTGCCTACTTTTGTCCACCGTGGTTTCCCCTATTCATCTCCTGTTCCCCCCCCCCCCTGCCCCGATTCACATTGTCAGGTGTCCTTCCCCGCTTGGAGTTGCCCCCCGTCCCTCAATCACTTGTGCACCACCCACACCCCAACGCGCGGCACTGTTTTCTCCGCTGCGTGCCTTATCGTCGTGGTCTGCAAACATGAACCGTTTATCTGTTTCAAGGCCCCTCTGGCACCAATCCACTGCCTGAACTCCTGCAGTAGGCCACAGCGCGGTAGCAATTCAAACTACAAAGAAAGGGGGATTATTCCGTCGTACCCGGGGACTACATAACTCAATCGACTATTCTTTGAGGCCTCGTGAATAAACTGTCTGCGAGGTCTTGAGTTTTAATCCATCAGCCAACGTCCCGAACATTACGTGACTGGGTAATCGCCCTTGTATTATGACGCACCGCGGCTCTCGACATAAACACTAAACCCCTTTATGTTCGTTGTGTCAATATTATGGCAACGTGTTGTCTTGAGGGTCTTTCTTATCTATTGTCCCCCAATTTGCACAATAATTGCTAAAGGAGAAAATACCAAGTTTAACCCCTTTAGAACCGCAGTCCCGTTTTGGGGACAAACTACTCGGAATTTGACTGGTTTGCCCCCAAAAACGGGACTGCGGTTCTGAAAGGGTTAATGGAGACGCTATATCACACACCACCATTCGTACGGGTTGGGCGCACATACATACAGTACACCCATCGTGGGGTCCCCTGAGGCCGTTCGGGACGCCCGGGGCCTGTTGGAGACGCCCTAAGCCGAGAGAAGATCGTCTGAGCATGATGGCGATCCCTGAAGGTGAGTCAGGATCCCCTAAGGTGAGTCAGGATCCTGTAAGTCTGTTGGGGACCCTATAAGGGGAAAGGGGGTATCCTAAGTTAACCCTTTTCGTACCGCGGTCCCGATTTGGGGACAAAATACTTACAATTTGACTGGATTGTCCCCAAAATGAGACTGCAGTTCTAAAAGGGTTAAAAGGGCATCCCGTAAGGCAAGTAGGGGGATCCCCTGAATCTCAACACGTCGTTCGTCTCCGAGAAGGTCCTTCGTCTCGGAGAGGGTGTGTTGGTAGTTGAGGTTTTCTACGATAATAGAGGTACACCCCTAATGTTTGTTTGCGCTCCTCCCATGAAGCGCTCCATACCTCACCCGAGGACTGACTTTTTTGACCAAAATTCGAATATCATCCCGAACAACGCTTCCATGTCCAAAGTCTACAAAATCATCCTTTTTCGCAACATACATACGAAAACACGTTTTTTCGCAACATACGAAAACACGTTTTTTCGCAACATACATACAAAAACATGTTTTTTCGCAACAATAATTTGATTTCGGCGGTTTTGGGTTAAGGACCCTCGTGATTCAGAAAATAGATAACCGGAAGCCCTAACTTCTATCGTACGAAGCGTCCTGATGCTAGACGCTTCTTGTACGTGTACATACGTAGTATGCCAAACAATGTAGAGAATAACTTGCATACTCATCGTTGTGATGACGCCCGGCAAGGACGCCGTGGTACCCCAGAACGTTTTCCCCCAAATATGACATGTCTATCGCAGAACGCCTGGGGTATAAAGTCGACCACGGAAGCCGACGAGCCGGAAATAGAATTGATTTTTGTGCCTTGCGAAACTTGTCAAAACGTTTTATTGGGATGGACCAAATCACACACCCGCTCAGCAGCGTCTCAACCCCCTCGGTCTTTAGAGCCCGGGGTTCCGAACTATGCGGGGCGGTCGTCCCGTGAAACATCTCCGGGTAACCGCTTGAAACATTAGTGCATGAGACAGACCCGTTGATGGATTTCAAAAGAGTGAACGTTCATCTTTTTCCCGAGGATAATGCCGCCTAGATCTCACGGGCTGCCTGTTTATACCGCTCGCCTGATTCTTCGAAGGAGACCATTATTGGGGCGAGAGATGTCTAGTCTGATGTTCGTGTAATCGTTGTTTCTTTGATTTTTTTGTTTCCGATACCGTGAGGCCCACTGGTAGATTCATTGATCGATTCATGTCTTCGGTGTGGCGAGTCCGTCAGCTGACCTCGAGACAAATACTACAGTGTCATCGCACAAGCTGGAGAGAAAACTTCACACCTAGAGTGGGTCCAGGCGTGACGAAAAGATCGAGGGGATAGCAACGGCCAAAGTATATCCCGGGTAGTCCTTTCGACGCCGCAAGCTGTAACGCGGAGACGTCACAGAGTACCAAGAGAAAAATACACCAAACAAGTGTGACACAGGTTTCTCCGCTTGGCCAAGTCCCGACCCATCTCGTATTGACGCTTTCTGAATATCGGCGCGATTTTCGACCAAGACCCAACCGACGGCTCCGTGACAGCTAGGCCCGGCGCGGTATTCTTCGTGCATGAGGAGCAGTTCGAAGAGTCGAGTGAGCGTTCAGAAATAGGTCACGGGGGTGGTGTCCTTGTCGATCATCGATGGGGGGAACGAAGACACCACGAGCTCGACGAGGAAGAAATAGGCGCCCATTGCCGATAGAGTCGAGGACCTCGTTGACGTCTGGACAATTACTCGTTCGTCATCGGCGAACAACTTGCCCCATACAGCTCTTCGCACGCATGCTACAAGTTCCTGCTCTTCTATTCCGACTACTCCACCGTCTACGAGTGTCGCTCATTGCGTTCGATCGCTTCGTCCTTGCTGAAGAGTACCAGTAAGACGTGCATCAATGCAGTCAAGAAAACGTTGACCCGTAACGGGGAGAGCACGCAGGCGTGCCGCAGCCCACTGCTCCTAGAGGTCGACGTCATTCCGACGCACGCGAGCCTGCACGCCTTGATGGAAATTGGGGTTACATATTATCGAAGAGATTTACGGTTTCCGATTCCGTTGATCGTGCGCCGGTTGCGATTACTCGGACGGCAGAGAAGTACCCCCTCTACGTGGGTCTCATCGAGAAGTGGAAAGCGTGAAGCTGGGTTGACCGACACTTGCTATGGGCGGTACTCACCCGCGCTGTTTGGCGTAGCCAACAACATGCGTGGGTCATTCTTGTCGGACAGCCTTATTTTCAGCATCTCCAACGACATATTTGAAGATATCCTTGAGATATGAAGTCGTTCTGTTACTCCAGCAGTATTTATGAAATGCTTTAGAAGGGAAAAAGCAGGATAGTTTGATATCACATACCCTGGAATTGTTTAAACGACAGGATAATGTGTAGGGTTCAGAAAATGCTCAAGAAAAAAATGTACATAATGGGGACAAAGCTCCCCGATAAGGTTATGTTGGGTACGCCAGAGCGGGTGATTACCTCCCACGGTGCAGGGGGGGTTTCCTTTGGCGTCCGAATTTTTGCAACTGGTCCACGACAAACAGAATGGACTCCGTGAAACTTGTACCTGTTGTTTGATCGTGATGTGAATGTAACAGCAGTAGGCGTCATAAACCAAAGGAAGCAGCCGGTCGCCCAGGTGGTTCAAGTGGTTATCCTCGAATTCAACTTGTTTGAGTCCTGGGTTCGAGCCCCAGGTGGGTCGGACTTTGACTTGATTTGCAAAAATAAAAAATGAAAAGGATTCAATTGTTAAAAGCGCCTTTCAGCGTGGGTAGGCACAATTCGATGCGAGTCGACGAGGGAAGAAAAGGCTAAAGTCTTCTCGCGATCAAAATGAAGGCACGTACCGTAGCGGGAAGGGGGGAGAAGAGCCTGCTATGTGACCCCGGATCTGAGTTACGAGTTGGAAGGAGAGAGAGAAGAAGATGTGCGAAGATGATGAATGGGATGAGGGAAGAAAAAAAAACAAAAGGGTACAAAATACTCAACTTCTGTACTTCTTACGTTTACATGACAACATCCCGAAAAATGGTGGCGATCCTTTTTTTTTTTTTTTTTCTTTGCTCATCCCATATTATCTTCGCACATCTTCTTCTCTCTCTCCTTCCAACTCGTAACTCAGATCCGGGGTCACATAGCAGGCTCTTCTACCGCCTTCCCGCTACGGTACGTGCCTTCATTTTTATCGCGAGAAGATTTCAGCCTTTCCTTCCCTCGTCGACTCGCATCGAGTTGTGCCTACCCACGCTGCAAGGCGCTTTTAACAATTGAATCCTTTGTTATTTTTATTTTTGCAAATAAAGTCAAATGTCCGACCCACCTGGGGCTCGAACCTCGGACTCAAACACAAGTAGAAGACAACGTAACCACTTGAACCACCGGGGCGACCGGCTCTATATATTTTGGCGATACTATACTGCTGTCGTGAGTTAAAACTGGTATGAATAGCTACAACAGCAAATGACGTAGTTGCAGGCGATCGTGTGTGTGTCTTCTTCACATTCAACTGTTCTTTCTACCCGTCGACATCCAGCATTACCAGTGTCCGTGCCGATTCTTCAAACCTAGAAGAGATACAAGTTCTGTGGTCACAAAGCTACGCCACAGAGATACTACGTTGCCACGTGTGCAGTATGCACCAGGGATGCGTATTTCCCGGTAGCGGTAATTACCCGAAATTAATAGGGCTCGAGGTGATAATTTTTTTCAGAAGCAATTTTTTGCGTCCCCTATCCCCGGGCAAATAACGCCTTCATATAGAATGGAAACCCCCGTTTTTTTTTTCAAACGCTGCTAAGCTGTGCAGCAGAGCAGAGCGCTACGTAGGCGCCCACAGGCAACCGAGAGCTACGCCACACGCAGGACACAACAGCTGTGTGTCGTTGTGACGGAGTAGCATACTATGGCGTTCAGGCGTAGCGCCGTCGTCGATTTATCCGATGGCCAGCCCCAGAGCTACGAAGAGCACCGCACCGCGCTTACAATATAAAATATAATCATATATATATATGAGCTGACATATTCGAATGGAAAGGGTGAACTCGGCGCAGATGCAGCTGGGACGCTGGGATTTCGTTGAGGCGTCCAGCGTCCATGTTTACAGTTTCTAGTCGCGGATAAGGTCGCGATCGCTACACGCGTACGAAGCAGCGCACTGCTGTAACTGCTCACTTCCTGCTTTGCGCTTTGTGTTGCTGATTTACCTCGCGACATATCATAAGTATATTCGTACATGAGAGATCGCTATCAGTACTACGGCAGTAGTAGTCCTACTATTCCAGTATCAGATTGCTGCAGGACGAAATCAACGAGGACATGAACAATTAAAAATCAACTGAAACCGATGAACATTTACTAAAGTACGTGCATTGTGCGCAACTGCTACTACTGCTGTGCACCTGCTGCCGGTAGAGTGAAAATGATCGAAAATGTCTGTCCGAAGGCCTGAACGAATCTTATACTTGTGCTTTATGTAGTGCGTGGGCCACCAGGGGATGATATTTTTTGTCCCCCCCCCAAAATTACGCCTTTTTTTCCTCGAACGAGAGGAAATAGGGGAATTTTTTTGGAAAAGCTGAAAAAGGCTGTTTCCCGGAAATTTTTGGGTTCCGGGTGAGGAAATACGCACCCCTGGTATGCACTGCAGTGGGCAATGCAAAGCCATGTCATCATACTAGATACGACAGGCACGACATACCCAATCTATGAAATAGTGAAACGAAAAGAAACAATCAAAGAGAAAACAAAAACAAGGTAGACAAATCGAAAGAGAAGAAAAACAAAACGAAAGCAAAATCAAGGAGAAACAATCTGTCGTGCCCCCCTCGTGCAGGCGAGGTGACCAACACTTGAAAAAGAACGAGCTGAAAAAAAGAAAGAAAGAAAAAAAAAAAAAAAAAAAAAAAACCACTGCTTGTAATAAGAGTGAGACAAAGAACCAAGGAAGAAAGTAACGAGGAAAAATACCCTCATAAACATCATAGCTACACTCTAACCAATATTCTGAATCTTGCAACCTTACTATTTTTTTTTTTTTTTTTTTTTTTTTCTCATCCCATTCATTATCTTCGCACATCTTCTTCTCTCTCTCCTTCCAACTCGTAACTCAGATCCGGGGTCACATAGCAGGCTCTTCTCCCCCCTTCCCGCTACGGTACGTGCCTTCATTTTTATCGCGAGAAGATTTCAGCCTTTTCTTCCCTCGTCGACTCGCATCGAATTGTGCCTACCCACGCTGCAAGGCGCTCTCAACAATTGAATCCCTTTTTTTATTTTTGCAAATAAAGTCAAAGTCCGACCCTCCTGGGGCTCGAACCCAGGACTCAAACAAGTAGAATTCGAGGTTAACCACTTGAACGACCGGGGCGACCGGCTTTTTCACTATTAGGGACCTACGGTAGACATAAATTATATATAATTCGCTATTTTTACTAACAATAGTGGGTCCTATTTGCTATGGTCCCCCGTGCCGCTGCTACTGCTGTGGTGTACATTTGGTTCGTACGTCATGTGGCAACACGCGTTGGATGGATCACGTACGCATGCGTTATAAAAGGCGCATACCAGGTACCACGTATGATATAACTGGAAGGCGCGCTGGTGCACTCATGTCTAATGCATCTGCTACACGTACGTACGTGGGGCGTGGCACGGCAAAGCAAGGAGCGATTACCCAACCGGGTAATGCTCGGGACGATAGCTGGTGGGGAGAACCCGAGACCAGGCGGACAGTGTAAGACTTGGCATAGATGCCTAGTCGAAGACCTTAGGGAGTTCCGAGCCACCGAAGGGTCAATGGAAGTTGCCCCCTTGGTGTTTGGAGTTGAGACCGCGTTGTGGTCCACTGCAGCCAAAAAGGTGGGGAACTGGTACCGGGGGATCCTTGAAGCAGCCGAACGGTTCATGGTGAGATGGCACGAGGCTGAGGCTGAGATGAGTAGACAGCGCCGCGCATCCGCCGTGGATGGTGCCCAAAGGAACGGGGGGGGAGAGGGCAACAGGAGAAGTGGCATAAAGCCCGACCGAGGGAATGCGGAGAGGGGGGGGAACAGGAGGGGTAGAAGGGAAACGGCGGTAGACGAAAGTAGGAAGGAGATGGCAGACAGGGTAGCAAGGCACCAAGTCGACTAGGAAGTAGAATATGACCATACTACTAGTGCTACCAACTGGTGCAGCTGCCTCGAACGTGGTCTTCCCTTGTCTTCTCTTTTAGTTTTTTTTTTTTTTCTTTCTTGCGCTGACTCTCCGTGATTTTCATTTTTGTTTTTCTCTTCCTCTTCCTTTTCTGATTGATAAGCCGTACTCAAGGAGCCGTGTGGCGTGGTTGGAAGACGAACCTGCTCTGCTCGGCTCGTATTGTCTGACGCCAAGGGGCTGGGCATAGTTGACGAACGCAGGGCGGAGACGGCAGTCTGGGTAGCAAGGTACCAGGCGGATTAGCAGGGAGAACCTGGCTATACTACTCGTACCACAAGCTGCTGCCGCCACCTGGAAGGTGCTTTGGGCTTTGGTCTGCCTGTTATTTCCCCTTTGTTATTTTTCCTTGTTACTTTCTCCTTGGTTCTACCTGGTATGTCTTACTCTGTTCACAAGCAGTGGTGTTTTTTGTTATTTCTTCTTTCTTCCAGCTCGTTCTTTTTCAAGTGTTGGCCACCTCGCCTGCGGGGGGGGGGGCACGACAGATTGTTTCTCTTAGATTTTGCTTTCATTTTTCTTCTTTTTCTTTATCGATTTTGTCTACCTTGTTTTTGTTTTCTCTTTGATTGTTTCTTTTTGTTTCACTATTTCATAGATTGCGTATGTCGTGCCCGTCGTATCTAGTATGATGACATGGCTTTGCATTGCCCACTGCAGTTCACACTGCACACGTGGCAACGTAGTATCTCTGTGGCGTAGCTTTGTGACCACAGAACTTGTATCTCTTCTAGGATTGAAGAATCGGCACGGACACTGGTTGTGCTGGATGTCGACGGGTAGAAAAAACGGTTTAATGTAAAGAACACACACACACAGACACCGGAATAGAGGCCCGAGCTGGTGCGCCCACTATTAATAATTCATAGTGCTGTCATCGAAAATCTAAATCTGAGTCAGGAGAAGAGTATCAGCAACTTGATAACCTTATTTGTTAATATTCGTCTATATGGCAGCGCCGGTCGCGCTGGTGGTTCAAGTGGCTAACCTCGAATTCTACTTGTTTGAGTCCTGGGTTCGAGCCCCAGGTGGGTCGGACTTTGTCTTTATTTGCAAAAAAAAAAAAAAAAAAAAAAGGATTCAATTGTTGAGAGCGCCTTCCAGCGTGGGTAGGCACAATTCGATGCGAGTCGACGAGGGAAGAAAAAACTGAAATCTTCCCGCGATAAAAATGAAGGCACGTACCGTAGCGGGAAGGGGGGAGAAGAGCCTGCTAGGTGACCCCGGATCTGAGTTACGAGTTGGAAGGAGAGAGAGAGAAGATGTGCGAAGATAATGAATGGGAGGAGATAAATTTTTTGAAATAAAAATAAAATAAAATTCGGACAGCGGAGGTATGGGGGGTTCGTTTTCAGCAAGAGGAGGCACTCTTTGTGACGAAACAGGCATCGGATCAACCCAGCGATTGACCTAATACGACTGGCTATGCCAGGGGAATGATCTCAGCCCTAGATTACTGGAAAAGTCGATTTCGGTACGATGTACCCAGCAGTCGTCAAGAAAGAGCCAAAATTACAAGTGAAATAATAGCGTTGCAACTGCGGTAAAAGTGAAACGGATGTGATTTCTTGTGAGAGTGCAGTGCTCTGTAAAATTCTCAAGAAAGGTCCACTCAATTCTTTGTCATGCTCAATAATTTCGACGAGGAGAGTTTCATTTGTGTACGGTTTGAAAAAACGAAAAACGAACTTTTTCTTAATATTTGGGTGCGGAAAATCCTCCCCTGGCTGGCTTGGTGGCTAGCTCGTACAGAAAATGTAGGACTCTTGTGTTTCCGATATTATTGTTTTGTTGTTGTTGTTGTTCTCACATTAACTCACAATACAATGCAGTCCGTGGTCGCGGGACAGGCTCTAATAACTCTGGAGTGGAAGAAATACCCCGGTAGTAAGTAAAACAGAGGTAAACACAAAAAACAAGCGTACGCACTCCACCACTGCGGACACCAGGGAAGCAAAAAAGATACTATTAATAGAAGACAAAAACCTAAAAAAAAAGATGAAGCGAAGCAAAAAAGCAAAACAAAACAAAAAGAGAAGCAGCTAGCAAAACGCAAAAAAAGGCAAAACCGACAAAACTAACAGAGACACAAAGAGGTACACACGGGAATGAAAGAAAAATGAAAAAAGAGGAGGCCAAAAAGGGATAATCACGGGCGGGGGGGAAACAAAACACGAAAATAAGGCACTGACTGGAGCATACAGACACGCAGAGTTGCCCAGGTTGCACCATGCTAGTTACTTGGGTCCCAAAGAAGGGAGTGCATCATGACGATGATGGCCATAACCAGGATTCAGTCTGTTGGGCAGGCCGACTTCCCCCCCTGCCCTCCCCGTTATATTGTACCCTAATTGCCGATTGGACGATGATATGGTCATGTTTGTGAACACACAACGTATCGCTGTACATAGGACACGAAGTGTTACTCAAAGACGTTTACACGGAACACGTGGAAATACACGATTGCTCTTCGAAATATCAATATTGCGTTTTTTTTTTTTTTTTTTCTCATCCCATTCAATATCTTCGCACATCTTCTTCTCTCTCTCCTTCCAACTCGTAACTCAGATCCGGGGTCACACAGCAGGCTCTTGTCCCCCCTCCCCGCTACGGTACGTGCCTTCATTTTTTATCGCGAGAAGATTTTAGCCTTTTCTTCCCTCGTCGACTCGCATCGAATTGTGCCTACCCACGCTGCATGGCGCTCTCAACAATTGAATCCTTTTTTTTTTTGCAAAAAAAGTCAAAGTCCGACCCACCTGGGGCTCGAACCCAGGACTCAAACGAGTCGAATTCGAGGTTGACCACTTCAACCACCGGGGGGACCGGCTCAATTACAACAGACTCAAACGGGAAGACTAGGATTAGTACAATAACCCAAAATGTCCAGAACATCGATGACATACAGCACCCGCAAACACACATCACATCATATACTTAGGTTCATTTTTATCGGCGAGCGTTTTCCCCAAAATATTCAAAGTTTGGAAATAGTTGGAAATATATATGTGTCAATATACGGAGGCGTTCTGTCACTATTCGTGAAATTCTTCTTCTGAAGAAAAAGTACCAACTTCGTTAACATTTCAATATTTTGATTAAAAAAAAGAGGAAAATATGGAAACCTGAAAAATTGCGCGAAAACAATGTCGAAAATTTGGACCAATAGCTCTCCGATAAGAATGACCCTACACCCTAGGAATAATTTCAAGCGCGGTCTCCTAAAAACAATTGAGGAGAGGCACGCAACGGAAATGAATGCGAATTTAGTTTTTTTTTTGTCGCGATAACACCGGTTTATCAAATCGCCCGTGGGGGTGTATTTTTTTGCGTGTTATATGGTAAGCGCCACGTACACACTGGCTAGCCCATTGGGCAGCAAGAAAATTATTACAAGAAAATGAAACCCAAAACGTCGAAGACAATCACCCCGAGCTCTCGTCATGCAGATTGGCTACCTGTAGGGAAGAATGGAAAGTACAGAGAGTGGGCGCCCGGGATAAAAAAATGTCAGCTTGTTGTCCGGGCTCAATAATATACCATTTTTTTTTTGTTTTTTTCCTCGTCCTATTTATTTTCTTCGCACATCTTCTCACTCTCCTTCCAACTCGTAACTCAGATCCGGGGTCACATAGCAGGCTCTCTTACCCCTTTCCCGCTACGGTACGTGCCTTCCTTTTTATCGCGAGAAGATTTCAGCCTTTTTTTCCCTCGTCGACTCGCATCGAATTGTGCCTACCCACGCTGCAAGGCGCCCTCAACAATGGAATCCTTTTTATTTACATTATTTTTATTTTTGCAAATAAAGTCAAAGTCCGACCCACCTGGGGCTCGAACCCAGGACTCAAACACAAGTAGAATTCAAGGATAACCACTTGAACCACCGGGGCGACCGGCTCTCTTTTATTTCATTATTATTATTATTTCTCTCCTCTTTTTTATTATCTTCGCACTTCTTCTTCTCTCTTTCCTTCGAACTCGTAACTCAGATCCGGGGTCACATAGCAGGCTCTTCTACCCCCTTCCCGCTACGGTACGTGCCTTCATTTTCATCGCGAGAAGATTTCAGCCTTTTCTTCCCTCGTCGACTCGCATCGAATTGCTCTCTGGATATATATAGTCCAGATTCAACGTCATACCAGTACTTTTTCCCCCAGCCTTGATGTATGTATAGGTAGCTCCATAATAGTGAAGAATGAAGAGTCTTGTCACACTGACTTCTGGGCTGCGTTCCTCAACGCAGTTCGCGTACTATATTTTTACTGCGAGCGAACACTGTTTGAACACCAGAGAGACAAACTACGAAGAGGGAGACGAGTGATGTGCGCACGGGATACTTTATATACCTGTACAACAAGTATGTAGTCTTCCGTACCATATAATATATATATGAACATATATATGTGTGTGTCTGCGAACAAGCAGCCTCAAGATTGCCCCGGCTCACGTTAAAGGCGATGCCCGCTAAGAAGAGGAGACCTTGCTGGCACTTGGTGGTCAGACGAGTTAGACGTTGGAGGGGCAGGCGCTGACGACGAGGATGTATTCCGCTGGAAAATATACGCATTACAGCTGGCGAGACCAAGGTTTCTGCTGTCGCGTCACGCACGGTAGTTATGACACGGACGGCGTCTTCTCGCTGCCTCGATATGCCGCAGGTCCCTGTTGTTGCGTGGAATGCGCTCTCTGTGGGAAGTGCGGGGACGCGGCAGGGGTCGCAAGTGAGGCGAAATAGTCTGGCAAATATAACACCGGTTTCCATACGTACCACACAACAAGCAGTATTGAAAAAATGAGTATTAATATTTAGGAATATAATTGAAGGAGTACTATTAATATTTTTGAAACGACATGTGCATGTGTGATACATCTACTACAATACCAGATATTTTGTGTAGGTAGTATTAAAAAAGTTTATGTGTGGTAGTTTTTTTCAAAACAAGATTCGTACGTATGTATTTTTATCACCGGGGACCTTAGTGAATAGGTAGAGATATTGTTCGTAAAAATTGGGTCAAATTTTTAGTTTTTATTGTATACCCTAGGTCCTATTTACTCTGGCCCCTTGTAAGAGCACCCGTCCACTAAAGAAAATTTATAAGAAAATTATAATATCAGTTTGAATGCATCGTGTGGAATTTGGTATGTTGCTCTCTTGCTCCGTCCGTAACGTTTTCTACCGAGATAGGATGCCAACTGACAAACAGCACCTTGGGCAGTACATAGACGCTTGTGTTACACGAACAGTGCAAAAACGTGCCGGATGTTTGGGCTGTCTTACTTTTCTTTCGCTTGTCAGGAACATTTTCCATGACCCCATAAATTGGCCTCTGCAGCAGCAGTACTTCACACGATAATATGCGAACCTGGAAGCTGAATAAATATAGAGCAAACGAAATATATATGCACATACAGTAGCCGGTCGCCCCGGTGGTTCAAGTGGTTAACCTCGAATTCTACTTGTTTGAGTCCTGGGTTCGAGCCCTAGGAGGGTCGGACTTTGACTTTATTTGCAAAAATAAAAAAAGGGATTCAATTGTTGAGAGCGCCTTGCAGCGTGGGTAGGCACAATTCGATGCGAGTCGACGAGGGAAGAAAAGGCTGAAATCTTCTCGCGATAAAAAAATGAAGGCACTTACCGTAGCGGGAAGGGGGGAGAAGAGCCTGCTATGTGACCCCGGATCTGAGTTACGAGTTGGAAGGAGAGAGAGAAGAAGATGTGCGAAGATAATAAATGGGATGGAAAAAAAAAAAAAAAAAAAAAAAAAAAAAAAAAAAAAAGTTCCCTGGCAGATACATACCTTGCAGCAGCCAAATTTGCTCACTCGCGACTATGCTCGCAAGAAAAGCAGAATTCCCTATTTTTTTGTTGTATATGGTTCTCGATCGCGGCGTAGTGGTTTCTGTCCATATCTTGGTTGGCTCGGGGTGTTTAATTTCAGTATTTATATGTCGTCTTGTTTCACTTTTTCGATACCGTTCTTCGCTTCTTGTCCTTCCGTAATTCAGGTATCTAGCCGAGTTTATAGCCCGGTGTATAATATTACGGGGGGAAATATGATGTACATCAAAACCTATATGTTTAATCATTTTTACGTCCCCGGTGGCTTGGTAGGTGGTCCGCGTGCCTATCAAGATCAATTTCGTGGGTTTAATTCTCACCGAGTGCATATGCTCGCAGGGCCGTTTGCTTGCATGAAGAAATTGATTAGTGGAAAGCACGAGAGCGTTAGATAGCTACATTCGATGAAAACCGACGAGCAGTGGGAATGCTGAACCCTATGCGCGACAAGAAATGAAGGCACGTACCGGGGGGGAGAAGGGACGACACCTACCTGTGACCACGGCTTGTTGTCCAGAAGATCGCCGAGGGTAAAACCTCCTACGAGCTAGGCTGGAAAGTGAAAGTAATGTAAAAAAAGACAATCTAGCAATTTTTGGTCTTATGACCCATGGTCCCCCGTTTTATCAGACCCAGCACAATAGATTATTGTCTTACAGTTATACCAGGTGGTAGCTGCTTCCAATGCCCACGAAGGCGGGGTCGAGAGGTTACATTGTGAGTGGTTGACGGTGTTGGGGGTTTTGTCCATTTATTCTGAGATAATAAAGGGGTCTCAAATGCAGGTATTAGAAGGCATGGCGACGACGTTCGTTCGTGCTTCTCTTTCAGGTCCGTGGTAGGAAATCTGATCCTATTCAGGACTTTAATTCCCAGTTAGTTATACCTGCCCAACGTTGATCCACATATATATAGTGCAGGCGCAATGTCAGACGACCCTGTACCATTTTCTTTCTTCCAGTCTTCCATCTTCTGTACTTACTTGTACCTTCATTGTCCGCACTAAAATTTTGATGATTTAGAGTCCAGGTCCAATGTCATAGTATTACGTAGCAGTACCTTTTCTCCATCCTTGATCTATACCTCCATTTTTGTTAACGATTTTGATCAAAACCGATTGGCTGGCATTGTCTTCCATTCGTCTACAGTAGTGGGAGTGGGCCCTGCAATAGTGCGGGTATGCGACAAGCGACAACACCCTAACAACTGCTGTAACGGGCACCCGCATTACATGATTTCGGGCCTGAATAAGAGTGCAAGGGGGGGGGGGGGGGGGGGTATTCAGGGTTTTCAGAGCGCTTAATAGTATGGGTGGGCCCACTGTTCGCCATAGGACGTAGCCAACGGCGAGAGTTAGTGTATGCAGGTGGCACCGCATTGCTTATACAAAGTGAGATACGTGGGAAGATATGTATCTGTACGGGGGGGAGTCGGGACCCGCTGGCGGGTGAGAAGAGAACGGCATGTTGCAAACACTGCACAGAGAGGTAGGCCTCTTCAAATATACAGATATTACAGGGGTTTCTCATCGAGGCATGTTACGCAGTGCACGCTTCGTGTATCAAAAAGGAATTATGCGCAAAGCCCGTGTTGTTGTTCCTTCCTCCATTCAGTATTTGGATAGTTCCGCTTGTACATCACAAAAACAACCACATGGCTACGAAATGAAACCGGAACTTGCCGAATACAAAACACGTCCGTTCACAAAACCGAAGGAACACCTTTCAATCACGACCCATACACCCATTGAGATTATTGGACGACAGGGAGTACACACTCCAAGAAAGGAAACGTATAAACAAGGACCACGAAAAATTCCACTTGCCGCACGCTCTAACTCCGGTGATCATCAACATCCTTGGCCTTGTGAGCATGTATGAATACCTGGCCTCGCCCACGCCGGCGGCAAAGTGTCTGGAAAGTTGTTTGGAGGAAAAGCACGCGGGACAGAGGCGGTTGATGTCGCTCTGGCCGTTCCTTTCTACCTCCTTGCATAATGATATACATATGCCGTGCAGTCTGCCGTCAGTTTCTCTTCGACAGTGATGACCGTCGGGGGCTTTCGATGTGACGTTGCTAAGTTGGCAGAGTTCGCCTGCTGCACTTGGCATCGTGTGCCCCTGTTGCGGTGCCTGTCGCCAGGAGGGGTATGTAGGACGGCTGCTATGCGGTGTAAGTGTGTGTTGTTAATTAATTGTGTGTGGCTCGACCGCATCTATCTAGGCGGGTGGCGATGTGGCGTCACGTAATAACCCGCACTGTCGAGGGTCTTGAAAGGTGCCAAACCCGCGCTACTATAAGGGTGCCCCTGATGGTGCGGCACCCGCATCATAGAGGGATCTATGTTGTGCCAAACGATTTTACCCGCACTATAACGGCCACCCCTACTCTGCCCCCCCACCCCCTAGTGCTGTTGAGCCCCTAACCCAATGTATCTATGTGTTTTATTGAAGGAGTCGTGTTGCTTGGGGGAATAACGAGCCTGCTTTGCCTATTTCGTAAAGTCTGACGTCGAGGAGGTGGGGCATAGTTGACAAACGCAGGGCGGAGACGTCAGACAGGTTAGGTAGCAGGCTACATGGAGGACTAGTAGGGAAAACGTTGCTGCTGTGGAACTCGTACCATAAAACTGCTGCTACCACCTGGAAGGTGCTTTGTGCCTTGGTTTGCCTTTGATTTTCCAGTGGTTCTAGTCTCGGAAAACATTGTTCGAAATCGGGAACCGATATGAAACTCATCAAGGATTACTTTTCACAGTGACTGATAATTGTTACCCGGGAGGGGACGGGAGAGACTTCTCTTGTTTGACGGAATATAGAATCACAACGGGACGGTAAAATAAAGACATGTACAGTTGGCCGGACGTGACTGGACGGGACAGCGGGTGCATAATTCCTTCACGGGACGGCACGGTGAAACTCAACGGGACATATTTTCGCGACGGGATGGGACGGTAATTATTTCTTCCCTCGGCGGGACGGGACGGTAAATGTGTTTTCCTCGGCGGGACGGGACGCTAAAAAACTTTCTCCACGGCGGAACGGGAAGGTAATTTATCGTTTTCTTCGGCGGGGCGGGACGGTCATTTTGTTTTCCTTGACTGAACGAGACGGTAAGTACATGTTTGTTCTTCCCTATTGGCGCGAGTGTACGTGAGCATTTTTTCTCGCACCTGCTGGTTGCGCGAAGGAAGCCGTCCCGACGCAGACTTTTTTATTTTCGACTCGCGACCCCCAAGCTCCGAGAAGTAAGTGCTGTTACTACAGAATTATATACCCCTGTTAGGTTTTCGTTTCAAACTTTGGGTTCTATTTTCTATGCTCCCCCGTCATAGCTTACTTCGACAGCAGCTGCGGACACTGTTTGGTTGATCGCGCTTGTGGGACTACCTAGTGGATAACGCACGGAACGGTGCTGGCAGACTCGTAGGACACGCGAACAGACAGGGCCCATGGTTTGCACCTGGACAGAGGTCGCTCCCTGGACGTGATACTCGTGATTCCTTCATCACGTATTAAATTTCGTGAATTCCGATTCAACATCGGACGTGGAGCGGAGGTGGAGCGCTTCACGTGAGTGTGTGGCACAGTCATCGAGCGAGCGCGAAAGCGTGTGCACGATGCATCGCATGGGCCGCTATAATGCGCAGAGACGGGTAGTTTTCGGTGTCCTTACCCCCGACGCTTAAGGGCCGAGGGCGTGTCTGCGTTAGGCTTGCTGATCGATTTGCACTACAAATGTATATGCAAAAACAAAGAGCGGGGGACTAGGAAGGATTGAATATCCTGATCGAGAACATACATACATCCAAAAAAACAAATTAATATATATATATAAATCGCGGCAACGCGATATCATCGAATCACCTTGAGCGAACGCACATATACTCAGATACTCGAAGGCAGATATAACATGCCGGCGTCCCGGGTGGCTTGGTAGGTGGTCCGCGTGCCTGTCAATATCAATTTCGTGGGTTCAGGTCTCACCGAGTGTATGCTCGTAGGGCTTTTTCTTGCAAAAATAAATTGATTAGCGGAAAGCGCGAGAGCTTAACTTGGCTGTATTCAATGAAAATCGATGAGCGGTGTGGGAATGCTGAACGCTATGCGCGATAAAAAATAAAGGCACGTACGGGGGTGGAGAAGGGTAGACACCTGTGACCACGGCTTGTCCAGAAGGTCGTCGAGGGTAAAACCTCCTACGAGTTAGGCTGGAAAGTGAAGAGGTCCTTCAACAATCTGGCAGAAGGAATCTTTAGGTCGGTAGGCTGTTCAGGTGTTTTGGTTCCTGTTGGGATCAAGGTACGGGCGAAGACTCAACCCAACCCCTGACTCTAACTCTTACCCTAACCCTAACACTGACCCCAAACCGCAGCCAAACCGGGTCAAAACTCGCCATAAACGCGGCTGACGCGTTCTACTATAGAGATATCACTTTTCCGAATTTTTTGTTTCTGACTGACGGGGCTCCTTAACCCAAAACCGTCGGAATGCCAATTTCAATCTTCTTTCGAAATATGACGTTTTGGTATACTTGGACCATGGGGGTCATTCATCGGGAAGCAGTCTGATTTTTGCTAAGAAGTCAGTTTTCGGGTGAGGTATGGAGCACTTTATCCACCTGCGTTTGAGAGGTAACTCGTGCGCTAGGTGGTGCACCTCTCGACCTTGCCATGAGGCCCGGGAGAAAACGAAGAGGTGGTGTTGTGAAAGTACTAGGTATCTATTAATGTTGTCCATACCGAGGTCCAGGATGAAGAAAAAAATAAATGAAGAAAAAATGTGGAAGAAGAGTACGCAAGGTAAGTGCGAGGTAGGGCGCCTCGCATCACCATCTCGGATCCTCACAAATCGTTCACAAGAGATATAAATAACCCCATCTATCTGGAGAGAAAGAACTATATCGAAGATTTCATCTCGTAGATTTCCCTAAATGATTGGCAGCTACTACTATATAGGAATAACAACATCCGGTCTATCGGAATACATCAGACATTTGCGCGACTATCAACAACTGATAAATAATAGGTCGTACAGCCTCCCCTGTCATAGCACACCGGTATGACCATACTGTTAAATAAATGTTTTCCAACTACTACAGTCACCCAACCCATAGAAGCTGTTGTCGTGGCACTCCAAGTAGTAATGATATCAATCTTAGGACATACATGACTTCTTTAACCCATTAAACAGCTGCTTCTTTGCTTAGAAAAAAAACGCAAAATGAATCCCGAATCACAAAGCTTGAGTTCAATGCAAATTTAAAAACCGAATTAGACTAGCGTAAGCTCCAACAACACCCCTGACACTCGACTGCGGAAACTACGGGCCTCCGTCCGCGATAGTCAAGCGGTAACCAGTTCAACGCTTACTGCACACATACAACCGCCTTTCAGCTGTGTACACATCGCAGATAGACTTCCAAAAGTTCAACCAAATCCAACATATTCTACTCCTTCAAGACAGTACAATATCATTCGGATCTCTCGGCGGTATAGTTTACCCAAAGCTATATCTATCATATACACCAACCACTTCAAATACCCATCGCAGTATTTGTCCGACGATGGATAGGTACGAACAAGGTACGTACTACGTTTAAGAGCTCTTTCCTACGTACATGCCAGTAGGTTGTGCAGTAACATCAGCGTTCTTCCATCAGCCCAACGTTGGCCGCCTTGCCCACCGGCAACCCCCGATGGCCCAAACTCTCGTTCTCCCAACCTTGCTTGCCTTCAAGCTCAGCTGGGAATGGCGGGTTCCACGGCGCCAAATTCGCAGCCGGTGGCTCCTCTTGATGCTGCGACAGGTACGGCTGTGTCTGCCGCTGCAGATATTTTTCCACCTCCTCAGGTCCATGCCACTACTGATTCTCATCTATTTCCTGTTCCTCACCCCCAACCAGATCCTGTTCGCGCCCCCCGAGGTTCGTGTTGCTCTTCATTTGAGCTCCTTCCTACATGCACTCCTCGACCACGTTAGCCACTTCCTCCTCCTCCTGTTTCGTATCGTTGGCATTATTTCCAGGCTTTGGCTGCTGTAATGAAAAATTAGTGGAGTTTTCGCTAAACCAAATCACGATCAAGGATGCTGCGCTTCGTGGTGGGGCGTTGTTCTCCTGATCTGGTGCTCCTCTCACCATCTGCTCTCACTTCTACATATGTCATGTGGTTCGTAATGAATCTGGGTAATATCTCGCTTAGTGGCATGTTGTTGCTGCTGCTGCTACTGCTGCTGCTGCTGCTGCTGCTGACGTCCGCAAAGGTTGTGCTGCTGACGCTGTTCATTGTGGTCGCTGTACTGTTGTTGTTCGTGATAGTCTATATCGATGCACTCCTGCTACCATTGATGTCCTTGGATATCAAAATAGTGTTGGTGCTGCCGCTGCTGCTGATAGAACGTCAGATAACCGCAGAGTGCTCTGCTAAAACGGACGATCGTTGCTGACATGTCACCACACCCACCCGGCAATTTGATGTACACCTCGGCGGCCAGGTTTGCGCGAAGAAACTCTTGTGCGACGTCTATATAAAAATGATCTTGAAACCATGGCTATTTGTAACAGTCGCCAGAATCCTAAGTGACGCTGAGCAGGGAGTTAAGGCAAACATTTGGAAGTAATGTGCATCCTGCATCCGGCTAGCACCTATAGCTACAAGTCTGGCATTTGTCTATACAGTCAGGCTATCCTTGTCCGTTACGTGCGTAAACACCCACCCACTTAGTACTTAAACATATTCGCCCTTGTAGCGGTGTCGCCGGCTCCTACCTCCTCGTCGTTCTGTTTCGGCCCCACGCAAATTTCATGGCCTCGTGCCACGACGTCTTGCACCGAGAATGCTCTTCATTTGCTACGGGCTGCGAGGCGGTTCTTCGTTCGCCACGAAATCACTCGGCATGCTCAAGCTCATCCCCCCTTCAGTCTTCACAGCAGTTCGTCCAGGAATCAACTGCGTCCTCCGTCGTGCAGGACGCAAGATTCTGGATACTCCCAGGCTTCGCCCACTACTTGTACGCTGCCACCAGCAGCGCGTCGGCTACAATATCGCTAACCCTTGCCTGATGCAGAGCCGGTGCATCCCCCTAGTTGTTGCTCTGACACCGGGTCCGGCCCCGAACTGTTGGAGGGAGCCGCCCCCAGCAGCTCAGCTCGTGTGTTGGCCGCCCCGACAGGACCGCGGGGGAGTCTTCACCACTTCCTTCGCCGGTGTCGGGGGCTGATGCTGCGCCCGACTTGCTTTCGGCTTTCCCTGCCGGGACCTGGGAGGCGTGCAAGGCTCCTCCTCGAGGCGAACCTATAGTCTCCGCTGTTTCGCCCCCCCCCCCCCCCTCCCCCCCCTTCGGGCCCGAGGAGGAGCCCATGGCGCCCCCTTGAGACGAACCCATCATCATTGGCTCGATGGTATCGGTTGTCTCGTCACCGGCCTAGCTGGCGGCAGGTGCCTGCTGCGCGGGCTTTTGCAGAAACGCGTCCAACTCAAACGTTCACGTCACGTCGACGTCGTTCAAGTTGACCAGATTGGTTTCTAGCCAACCCACCACTCTCTCACCTCCTCCATACGACGTGGCCATGTGGTCTGCCTTAGAGCTCCCCCTTTCCAAAGACAGGGAGTCACTCGCGTAGGCAGGTGCAGGTGGTGCAGGCGACACTCGTGACCAGGTGAAGTATCTCGTGATTAGCATAGTGCATTTCGTTGGTATGAGTCTCGGCAGGAGTTGGGTGCAAGGCCAACGTGAAAATTCTGCTATGTTTCTCCTCTTCAACTTGCAGTAGCCGGGCTGTAGGACAGGCAATAGTACTACCGGGGAAGAGCTACCATTCCACATCTATCTCATGAGACGACTTGAAATCAGAGTAACTCTCTCGTTCCTGTGAGGCTCAAGGCGTCACCCGTCCAGTGGGATGCATGTATATGTCTACAACGACCCAGGGGCAGGGAGGTTCGGGCCAGGAAAAATATTTTGAACGTGGATTCGGCCCACCGATCAGCCGTCTCCAACAAACCTAGGGCGCACTCTGCTACTCGGTTGAATAGGCGACTCTCCGCCTTCGTGAACTATGGCTTGGTCCTTCGTGATCTTAACAGGGCTACAAACGTAGGCCCGCAACTATTCGCCAACCCCATCAGAACGGACGCCTAGCACCGTAAAAGGGACACCGTTTGCACCAGAATACGCGAAGAACTGCTCTCACAAATCCTTGGCGTCCGACTTGTGGCGCGTCAAGTACTGTTGATTGATCTCTAAAGGTATAGACGCAGCTGGCACGGGAACGCGTGGTTGACTCCAGACAATAACACGGAACTTCTCTTATATATATTATTACGTATCAGTGCTGTCGAGCTGACTCGCCTCCTGTGGAGCTACATCTAACGAGTGGTATTGGTGGGGTACACGTTACCCCGACATCCCAATACCCTACCACCAGAATCCCTGTTCAGCATGGAACTCCTCGATCTACGATGGATCTTACGGATCGTGTTCTTGAGCACAGTCAACATCCCCCCTGCTCACTATACACGACCATACTCCAATATCCCCCCAGGTCGGTAACACTGTACACGACCCTACCAATGTCCCCCCTGTTCCGGTGCATGACAAGGCACGAAATAGCAGGGTTGATAGATCGCAAAATCAGAATCACCTCATACCAAACTCAGAAACTCAAAACTCCAATCTGCAACTCAAAAATCAAGTCCTCGAATCAACACTCAAATCGTCATATCAATATTCAAACGATCAAATCCAAAGCCTCTGTTCCAAACATGTAAAACTCTCGAAATCCCATGCCAGGTAAAACGGCACTCTTCTCGGGATTCAGCCAGGTAAAACGGCGTTGTCCGCGGAATTGATCCAAGTATATTCGTCCACTTTCAAGAAAATGTAAAACGCAAATCGACTCGAACGTAATTGTAGAAATTCCGATCCTGTCGACAAATAATCAGCGTGTTAGTTACCAAAAACCGAAAACGAAAAGTATTCAATCCGAACCGTATGCACCCCCTGGCATTTCAGTGTTCAGTCCTACCAACCTCTCTCTCAGTATTCCGAACTTCTATCCAAACCTTCCCTCTTCAGAAAACTTTTTTATGTGGACCGCACACGCCCCCAGGCGCTTCCTAGTCTCACTTCAGCCTTGTCAAAAACCTACCAGGTAAATCACAAGTATCATCAGAAAAATACCACAGGAGTGGTCATGCCAATAAAAAAATCAAGTCAAGAAACTTAATGCCAGATATCGCGAGGAACCCCGTTCCTCCGGACAAGAGTCTCCCCTTATCCCCTACTCCCGCCATAGATACACAGATCGCGACGGTAATGCGAGATAGCACATAGGTTTCCCCACTAGAAGAATATTTGACGTTGCGACCACTCGGAAAATACCAAAAACTCTCGTGGAATCCAAATCGACCGGAAACACAATTCAAAAACAAAAAGTAATGAAATCATTCATTCAGATTCACAGGCAATCACATTTCATTAGAAACCACCCCGATACCCCAGACACTACTGCTGTTGCCGCCGCCGCGGCTGCCTCTCCGTCCGGTCTCGGGGCGTCGCCGCAGCTCGGGTCATCCAGCTTATCCTCCTGGGTGAATCAAACGTCGCCTCCGCAGTAATGACCCGACACACACAAGGGATGGGGCGTGCAATCGAGCGATTAGGTATGCATTGGGTGTTTTGCTCTTCCCATGTGTTAACAGCTTTCCAACTCATCTTTACCACTAAAGTTGCAAATGCCACTGCAAATAAACAGATGCTTGTCAACGAAAATATCTGGCCCCACATCAAATCCATGTATTCCTCGACCACTGCATATACCCGGATGTTTCTTATTCCATTCTACTTCTGCTGCTGTACTCTTATTGAATATTACCTCGTTCGCATACGAGCATCTCGCCTTTTGGTACGTATCAAGTAACATGGGTGGTCCTACACATCAACTCAAAAACTTGAAAACAAGATGTCCGCGTATGAAGATCTAAATATCTGTGTGTGTGTGTGTGTGTTCTTCACATTAAACCGTTCTTTCTACCCGTCGACATCCAGCACAACCAGTGTCCGTGCCGATTCTTCAATCCTAGAAGAGATACCAGTTCTGTGGTCACAAAGCTACGCCACAGAGATACTACGTTGCCACGTATGCAGTGTGAACTGCAGTGGGCAATGCAAAGCCATGTCATCATACTAGATACGACAGGCACGACATACGCAATCTATGAAATAGTGAAACGAAAAGAAACAATCAAAGAGAAAACAAAAACAAGGTAGCCAAATGGAAAAAGAAAAAGAAGAAAAATGAAAGCAAAATCCAAGAGAAACAATCTGTCGTGCCCCCCCCCCCGCAGGCGAGGTGGCCAACACTTGAAAAAGAACGAGCTGGAAAAAAGAAGAAATAACAAAAAAACAAAAAACACCACTGCTTGTGAACAGAGTAAGACAAAGAACCAAGGAGAAAGTAACAAGGAAAAATAACAACAGGGAAATAACAGGCAGACCAAAGCCCAAAGCATCTTCCAGGTGGCGGCAGCAGCTTGTGGTACGAGTAGTATAGCCAGGTTCTCCCTGCTAATCCGCCTGGTACCTTGCTACCCAGACTGCCGTCTCCGCCCTGCGTTCGTCAACTATGCCCAGCCCCTTGGCGTCAGACAATACGAGCCGAGCAGAGCAGGTTCGTCTTCCAACCACGCCACACGGCTCCTTGAGTACGGCTTATCAATCAGAAAAAGAAGAGGAAGAGAAAATCTGAAGTGAAAATCACGGAGAGTCAGCGCAAGAAAGAAAAAAAAAAAAACTAAAAGAGAAGACAAGGGAAGACCACGTTCGAGCCAGCTGCACCAGTTGGTAGCACTAGTAGTATGGTCATATTCTACTTCCTAGTCGACTTGGTGCCTTGCTACCCTGTCTGCCATCTCCTTCCTACTTTCGTCTACCGCCGTTTCCCTTCTACCCCTCCTGTTCCCCCCCCTCTCCGCATTCCCTCGGTCGGGCTTTATGCCACTTCTCCTGTTGCCCCCTCCCCCCCCGTTCCCTTGGGCACCATCCACGGCGGATGCGCGGCGCTGTCTACTCATCTCAGCCTCAGCCTCGTGCCACCTCACCATGAACCGTTCGGCTGCTTCAAGGATCCCCCGGTACCACTTCCCCACCTTTTTGGCTGCAGTGGGCCACAACGCGGTCTCAACTCCAAACACCAAGGGGGCAACTTCCGTTGACCCTTCGGTGGCTCGGAACTCCCTAAGGTCTTCGACTATGCATCTATGCCAAGTCTTACACTGTCCGCCTGGTCTCGGGTTCTCCCCACCAGCTATCATCACGAACATTACCCGATTGGGTAATCGCTCCTTGCTTTGCCGTGCCACGCCCCCCGCAAAGAAGAGCCGCCGTTTACGAATGGTCGTTTCGATGCTCTCGCAACGTGTCATCTTGAGGGCCTTCGCGTACGAGAGGGTGGCATGGTCAGTATGAAGTCGGCGCTGGAAGCCAATGACTCGCAACAGGACTTGGTGGTGAGCCGTTCGAAGCTTGGCAAAGTGTTTCGCTCTGAGGGTCCACGTCACGCACCCGTACAGCAGGGTCTCAATCACCTCGGCCTTCAGCATTCGGACTTTAAGGCTAAGGGGGGCGGTCGTCCTATCATACAACTCCGGGCCGAACCGTTTGAGGCATGCTCGCATGAGGCGGATCCGTCGGTCGATTTCGAGCGAGAGGTCAGCGTTTTCGTGGATAACGCCGCCTAGGTATAAGAACTGGGTCGTCTGCTTATACCTCTGACCTGCCGCTTCGATGACGAGCGGTGGTGCGAGGGTTGTCCGGTCTGGTGTTTGTAGGACCATTGTCTCAGTCTTCTTGTCCGACACCGTGAGGCCTGCTGCTTCAAAGACAGTCACGATGACTGTCATCATTTTTGCGAGCCCTTCAGCCGACTTCGAGACAATTCCTGCATCGTCGGCGTACAACATGCCCCATACAGACCTTCGCACGCACGCCAATGGCTCCTCCTTCCCTGTTCGAACTACTCCAGCTTCCCAGAGTTGGACCAAATCCCTTACAATGGCTTCGTCTTGGCTGAAGCGTACTAGTACGACGTGTAACGCAGCAGCGAAGAACACGTTGAACAGTAACGGTGATAGTACACAGCCTTGCCGCAGCCCCTGCGTGACATCAAACCATTCCGAGAGCTCGCCGTCATCAGTACGCACGCGAGCCCGCATGCCATCGTGGAAATTACGGATAATTCTCAGCATCTTGGTTGGTACGCCAAAGCGTGTGAGTACCTTCCATAACAGCTCTCGGTCGACAGAGTCGTACGCTTTCTGCAGATCGATGAAGCACACGTATAAGGGGATTTTCCTCTGTCGTCCGAGCTCTTGCAGCCGGCGCACGACGAACAACATATCAATCGTTGATCGTGCGGGGCGGAAGCCGCACTGTTCCTCGGGGAGTAGTTCCTCGGTCTCGCAGTAGTTGCTGAGGCGGGACGCGACGATTTTCAACAACACTTTGCCTGCGTGGGCAACAAGCGAAATCCCTCTATAGTTGTTGCAGTCAGTTCGATCCTTCTTTTTGTGAAGGACCTTGATGATCGCATCTTTCCATTGCTGAGGGACTTCTCCTGTTAACCAAACATTGACAAGGATGTTGTGAAGAAAGCGCTGGGCGAATGCCGGGTGGTCGATTTTTAGGAGTTCGACCGGGAGACCATCTGGCCCGACAGCTTTCCAATTCGACATCCCCTTAAGTGCTTCGGTCATCTCGTCTATGGATGGTTCATCTTCAAGCGACAGTTTAGGCGGTCGCGGTGGCAAGAGGTCGATGATCGTGGTATCGAGTTTCAGCGACTTCGTGTTCAAGAGTTTGTGGTAAAACCCCGCCCATCGTTCACGAATTCGCACCTTATCCCGTAGGATCGTGCCATCCTCGTCCCTAATGAACTGTTCGCTCCTCGCTTTATTCCCTTCCAATCCTACCGTACTCTTAAGGTGCTTGTAAAAGCCTCTTTGGTCGTTGTTCGCTAGGAGTCGTTCGGTTTCGGCGAGGTACGCTTCGAAGTACGCATGAAGTCCTGAGGCAATCACCTTCTGCAGGTTCGCACACGCAGATCTCAGGGTCTTCCACGCGGTTCTGTCCCGGGGGTGGGCACGCAAGAATTGTCGTGCATCCTCCCTCGCTGTCCATGCTGGCATGAATGCGGCCAAGGTTTCGGCAGACTCACACCATCCATGTCTGCGGTGGCGACGTGCAGGGGGTGGTACCTCTTTTTCGACCGCATCAATAACAGCCGTAGTGAAAATCTCAACCATACCAGACGTATTACGGGGCTGGATAGGCTTTTTTTTTTTTTTTTTTTTTTTTTTTTTTTTTTTTCCATCCCATTCATTATCTTCGCACATCTTCTTCTCTCTCTCCTTCCAACTCGTAACTCAGATCCGGGGTCACATAGCAGGCTCTTCTCCCCCCTTCCCGCTACGGTACGTGCCTTCATTTTTATCGCGAGAAGATTTCAGCCTTTTCTTCCCTCGTCGACTCGCATCGAATTGTGCCTACCCACGCTGCAAGGCGCTCTCAACAATTGAATCCCTTTTTTTATTTTTGCAAATAAAGTCAAAGTCCGACCCTCCTAGGGCTCGAACCCAGGACTCAAACAAGTAGAATTCGAGGTTAACCACTTGAACCACCGGGGCGACCGGAATTATGGCGCTGGTTGAGAGTGGAGATGATCCTGGAGACTACTCGTTCACGACAATTTCCATCGGACATAAAAAGCTGCCTGTCGAACTCTCGGCGTTTCGTCGGTCTACGTATTTGTCTGTTGGGCGCAAAATGACCACCGAGTCGGACTTTGATATACAAGATGTTGTGGTCTGAGTCAGCCTTAGCTGGGGCAGGAGGCTGTGGGACGACTTTCGCATCTTGTACTCTAGGTCGATGGACTTGACGGGTTAGGATGTAGTCAATCCGCTTACGGTCATTCGGGCCGGTGCCGTTGTAAGTATGCGATATCCCACCCTTGCGCGTGCTGAAAAACGTGTTGGTGAGAGCCAACTTGCAATTGGTGGCGAACGACAGGAGCCGTCTGCCATTATCGTTACGAACATCACGTCCATACGCTCCCAGCACTTTGCTTTTGGAATGCCGCAAACTAACGGAGTCTCAACTAACGTGTTGCTGTACGTAGTTGGGCTCAAGGGTTCAACACATACATAGATGCTCAGACAAAACTGTAACCTGCATCTCATGCCCATATTTGCCCAACTAGGTAACAGTGATCTCCGGGGCCCTCCCCTCGGCAAACGCTACTGGTGTCTAGAGGCACACTATCATAATCATTCGTATTGTCTCCAGCGCGCACGCTCGAAAAGCACAAATTACGAATTCGGCGAGATTCGAGCCCCCGACCCACCCTTGGGAATTATACAGCACTACCTGCTAGACCACTCATTCCGCGTAACTTAGAAGGAATGGACCACTAAGCTACTCAGTCACTGCTAGATGGGGGGAAAAAGGGTTGGATAGGGAAGAGCTGAAATGCATACGTTTTTACGCCATATAAAATGAACGCCATGCATCGGTCGCAGGCATACAGCAGTATGAATATCATAACGAAATTCTTCATTGTTCATTCTTCAATAGTTGCATAAAATACAGACAGATGCTTGTACCAGATACAACTTGACATTGTGGTGCTCCGCAGGCCGAGCAACGCGATGGGCATGATAGTCCTGTGCTGGGCAAACAACTCAATATAAAAAACATCCAGCATCAGCGCGTATCGGCTTCCATGCCCAGTACATCAATGCAACTTAACTCGGCGCCAACTTTGTGCACTTGTCTTCGATACTTCATTCTCCCCCGAATTCTCAGCCACAACTTGAATTTTACGCTTTCGCATAGATGAGTAGGCAGCGCCGCGCATCCACCGTGGATGGTGCCCAAGGGAACGGGGGGGGAGGGGGCAACAGGAGAAGTGGCAGAAAGCCCGACCGAGGGAATGCGGAGAGGGGGGGGGACCGGAGGTGTAGAAGGGAAACGGCGGTAGACGAAAGTAGGAAGGAGATGGCAGACAGGGTAGCAAGGCACCAAGTCGACTAGAAAGTAGAACATGACCATACTACTATTTTATAGTGCTACCAACCGGTGCAGCTGGTTCGAACGTGGTCTTCCCTTGTCTTCTCTTCTTGTTTTTGTTTTTATTTCTTTCTTGCGCTGACTCTCCGTGATTTTCATATATTTTTTTCTCTTCCTCTTCCTTTTCTGATTGATAAGCCGTACTCAAGGAGCCGTGTGGCGTGGTTGGAAGACGAACCTGCTCTGCTCGGCTCGTATTGTCTGACGCCAAGGTGCTGGGCAAAGTTGACGAACGCAGGGCGGAGACGGCAGTCTGGGTAGCAAGGTACCAGGCGGATTAGCAGGGAGAACCTGGCTATACTACTCGTACCACAAGCTGCTGCCGCCACCTGGAAGGTGCTTTGGGCTTTGGTCTTCCTGTTATTTCCCTGTTGTTATTTTTCCTTGTTACTTTTTTCCTATGTTCTTTGTCTTACTCTGTTCACAAGCAGTGGTGTTTTTGTTATTTCTTCTTTTTTCCAGCTCGTTCTTTTTCAAATGTTGGCCACCTCGCCTGCGTGGGGGGGGGGGCACGACAGATTGTTTCTCTTAGATTTTGCTTTCATTTTTCTTCTTTTTCTTTTTCCATTTGGCTACCGTTTGTTTGTTTTCTTTTGGATTAATTCTTTTCGTTTCACTATTTCATAGATTGCGTATGTCGTGCCTGTCGTATCTAGTATGATGACATGGCTTTGCATTGCCCACTGCAGTGCACACTGCACACGTGGCAACGTAGTATCTCTGTGGCGTAGCTTTGTGACCACAGAACTTGTATCTCTTCTAGGATTGAAGAATCGGCACGGACACTGGTTGTGCTGGATGTCGACGGGTAGAAAGAACGGTTTAATGTGAAGAACACACACACACACATACTTTACTTTCATATCGTACTCCCACTCGCATCGATGCCCAACCAAAGCCCTCGACCAGTCAACTATAAAACAGACAGACGTCATTGTCCTGCAATCGTCTACATAATAACTTCAGTGAGGGAAGCTATATACGAACACGTCCGTGCATCTCATTCTAATTCCAACATTCTCAATTCTCAATCGCAATGTTCGGATATTATCTGCCACTCTCAAATCGATATAAAATCAATCTAAAAACGGAAATTACCGACAGCAAACAATCAACAAAGTCAAACGTGCCTGTTGCGGACGTAAGTCCTTGCTGGTGGCGCCTCGGTCTCTTCTCTTTCACCCTCTCTCGCTTGGGGCAGTGCATCCTGTCGCGCCCGTGCGCTGATCCCGAACAGCAGATGCAGATTCCTCCCCCTGCGCCCATCCTCACTCTCCTTCATCTCCTTCCTCGGGGGCAACGTCCCCCCTCCATCAACCACCTGCGGGCGCTGTGTTTCAGCAGTCCAGGAAAACGATTTTGCCCAAAAACACTTTCAGCTTCCACCCGCGGTGTCCACCTTCCACCCTGCTCCTCCCGGCGATACACATACTCGTCCTTCACCCTCTCATATATCCTTACTAATTTCTACTTCTACTTCGCCAGCGCGAAACGAACCCACAGATAGATTCAGGCAGATACCTGGCTCTCCTGGGGTGTTGCAGCATCGACGGAAACGCGGCGGTCGAGACGACGGCGGCGGCAGCGGCGGTAGCGAAGACGGCGGTTGCGGCGGCGGTGGTGACGGCGGCGGCGATGACGGTGGTTGCTGCGTGCGCTTCATCGTCGCAACAGGCGCAGCAGTCCTTTGACTGCTGCTGTTGCGACGGTGCTACTGGAGGTGCTGTTGCCCCTGCAACTGCTGCTCTCCAGAGCCTTCGCCACCAGTGCCAAGCGAATCTACCAGGTCCGGCTCAAACTTGGCCCTGCTGGGATCGCTGCTGCTTCTGGTGCGGCATCTTCTTCTTCTTCTCTCACGTCCTTTCCACCAGGACCTCGATCCTCTCCGGGATCATCCGCAGCAGCAGCTTCTCTACATGCATATACATGCATATTCTACTAATTTCCCGCGTTGGCTTCCAGACTAGACACGCCATCTAAACCAGACATGCCGGAAGGTTCCCACCTCCTTAGGTTGGCCTGGGCCACGCTTGCCAATAGAAGACCACTGGTTCTTCACTAGTGTGTTGATTGATCTCCAAAGGTATAGACGCAGCTGGCACGGGAACGCGTGGTTGCTCCAGACAATAACACGGAACTCATCTTATATTATACATCCGAGCTGTCCAGCTGACTCGTCTCCTATGGAGCTACGTCTAACGAGTGGTATTGGTGGGGTACACGTTACCCCGACATCCCAATACCCTAAACCAGAATCCCTGTTCAGCATGGAACTCCTCAATCTACGATGGATCTTACGGATCGTGTTCTTGAGCACAGTCAACAGGCTGCTACACATACTGCGGTCGTGTAATGTAACAGGATCCGGCAAGCGGGAGAGAATCTTTGCTGCCGCTTCCCTTGCGCCACACGAGGGCGTAGTCGAACGCGGCGAATAATTCACGCCTCCGTTGGACTCGCGCGTTGTGGTCCCTTACTTTGTTGATGCTTTCAAGCGCTTTGTGGACCGAACACATATACGAAACTCTGTGCCCCATAGGTAGCCGTGGAGGCGTCGATGGCAAAGACAATGCTGACAGCTTCAAGGTCCAACGGGGTCCAGTGCCTCTCGTGATCGAGGGTAGCGCGGGTGATAAAGGCAAAGGGCAGTACCGAGCCGGCCGGTTGTTGTTGTAGGAGTGCGGCACCAAACCGGCGATTCAAGGGTCACAGTACACGTGGAAGAGGCGGGAGCCGTCGGCTACAGCGTCCCAGTCCCGGAAGACCAAAACTGGCGGGGCAGCGAGCTCGGCGAGGACTTGACGAGCGATAACGTCTCTGTCCGGGGTGAGAAGGTACTTGACCCCCTCCCGGACAAAGGCGATGAGAGGACGGATCCGTTTAAACAGGTCGGGATGGAATTTGGGATTATATTTCACGCCGCTGATCAGTGCACGGACCTGATTGGGGTTCGTGGGCATGGGTATTTTCATCAAAGACGAACCGTTTCACTCATCGGGATGTATATCCGCGGGCAAAATGGGGTGGCCCATTTATATTAGTGTCCGTGGCGAGGCCTTGATGGGGGGAGAGCTTGAGGTTATGTTTTCCCCGGCGTTCGAAAAGGGCTTGTATTGAGTTGACGTGGGCCTCAGGATCATCGTAGAAGACGATCATATCATCGAGGTAGGCCGCCACACGTGCCAGACCGTTGACGGCTTCGTTTATCACATTGACGAACCACACGGGCGAAGCACTGCTGCCATGGGGCACGAGCAGCCACTCGAAGGGGGCCGTAAAAATGCACACCACCGTGAGGGGAACAGTGTCCCCGTGCGCGGGAATTTGGTGGAACGACGAGCCTAAATTGAATAGAAAAAAACACCCGTCACATTCCCAGGGAGTCGACGACTTGATCCACGCGAGTAGTGGGCAGCTGGCTGAGGTTGATGATTTGATTAATTTTTTGTAGTTCACGGTAATCCAAACGCCTCCAGACTTGTTCGGAATGACCACCAGCGGGATCGAGTACGGAGAGGTCGAGTGCTGGATCAGGCTTTCCGCTAGATACTGGTCAAAGTTGGCCTCCACTTCCTTGGCTAGGATGGGATAGATGCAATACGGCCTAGACGTGATAGGATCGTTTCTTTCGGGGACCGAAATGACGAAAGGCATCAACGATCAGGAACCAATCAAACTTGGGCTTTGCCAAAACGTCCAGATGTTCGCAGAGAACATCCCCCAGCTGTTCGATGGCATCAGCGGTCCAGTACATGCCGTGAAGATCAAACGCTACCTCCTGCAGATGCAACGAAAACGTTCCCAGCCGCGCAGGAACAAAGCGCGCTGTTCTTGGCTCAAACGCTCGAGCAATGAAGGCCAGGGCGAGGACGTCGGTTCGAGGGTTGAAGCTGTAACTGCTGAGACCGAAAGCACCTCAGATAATCCTGAGGGAGGGCTGGGGGCTCGGTTTCTGCGACCATCCAGCGGCACGTTCAGCAGCGGGGGGTGGGCGATGCCGAGGGTGTCTGTCGCCTCGACAGCCGCCACTACAACGAGGGGAAGAACCGGTCACCCGGAGGCGACGAAGTTCTCTTCAATTGAAGGTAGGTCGGGCTGGGACCTCATGTTGACGACGTAGTGCCCAGTGAGCGCCGGGGATCCATCGTTTCGAACCAAGCTTATCGCGAGCAGTTGAAAAAACATCGGAAAGGTTAACGCCTGCGGCGCCCTCGGAGTGTACATGGAATCCTCCACCCGCGAGACACACGCTCCGAGGAGCGGCGGCGTCGAGATGTCTCGGACGGCAGCGCTCGCCTCGTCGAGCGAACAGGCACCGAGAGGGTCTTGAACGTGGTCCGTCCGTCGGAGGCTGTTCGACTTGCGTGTTGGGGCTGCAGCCGACGCTCTGGCTCCTCGTGTGGGTCTGTTGTACAAGAGGCTTGATGCACGTCGTCATCATGGGTCTCTTGCTGAGACACACGCTCCGATTGTTGGTCTGTTGCACCCGGCGCTCGATCCCCATCGACGAGCCTTGGGCGGTATGGAACTGAGGGGATGGGGGCCTCTACGGTCCGCCCACCATGAGGGGATCAAAACCCTCCTTCTTCCTGAGTTTCCATCGTGCAACCTGCGGAGCAAACTTACTCGACCAGGAAAGCACAGCAAAAGGAAAATAGTGACAAAAACTTGGACTGACTAAAAAGCGAAAAGTCCTGAAGACGTCACCTGTTACGATCAGAGCATGCGGTACACGTTGTATACCCGGATAGGTCTGCCTATTAGGTCGGTATTCGTTGGTACTCACCTTTGTTGTTCGCTTCGATGTAGAAGAAGAGCAACATTATTCCTTTCATGCACGACGAAGACTGAGACCACGCTCGTGCCTCTCTGGAAACTCCCTGAAAACCCCCCGGTTTTACATTGATTTTCCACGTAAGATGTCCAATCCAATTCCAATAAATACGCTCTCAGTGCCTCAACCCAGATAATTACCGGGCTTTCAACCTTAAACAAAGTGGTGTCAGAACCGATGACACGCCCAATCGTTTCAGGGTCATTATTATCGGAGAGCTGTTTTCCATAACTTCTACTTTTCGTTTCGCTCAATTTTTCAATCTTCCATATTTTATTGATTTTCTTTCCCAAACATGTGAACTCTGACGAAGTTGATATTTTTTCTTCTCGAGAATTTCACGAATAGCGACATAACGCCTCCGTATTATGATACATATAACTGATTATTTCCGAATTTTGGAAGGCATTCAAAACACGCTCTCCGATAAGAATGAGCCTAAGAGGTGTCTTTAAATACCCCTTAAACCGTTTATCATAAAGAGGCCTGCCTAACTTTCTATATCGGCTCTGGTCACGTCTTAGGTGCATGCGTCTTCAAATGCACAAAGGCGCTGGTTGGGGTTAATTATAGGGGGTCGACACTAACCCAGAGAGCTGTGAAATAAGGGAGAAACGCAGCGGGGACGGCAGATAGATGTGTTCTTCATAACCGTTCGTCATAAGTCGGATCCATGTCTGATGTGTCTGGTCGTGGATACATGTGATTTGTGTAGATCGATATTCCGCCAGGCTGCTCCGCCAGGCTGGCCTGTCTGATCGTGCGGGTACGTCTGATTTGTGTAACTGGAAAAATGCAGCTAGAGTTATGATTTCCCGAGTGTGGTTTGGCATAAATATCATCTGGGTGCCTCGTTTTTGGGATCCTGGGACGTAGGGATAGCCCCATTCGTTCTCTTCCTCTTTGGGGGCTTCTAATTTACACCTGGTTCAACATCTGGTCTCTGGCCTCACGGCAGGTTCCCGGATGTTCACCCACTGCGACTCGTAACCGAGGTAACCGTTTTCATTAGATGATCGATTACGCTTGCGCGTTAGGTAGATCAAAGATCGCGCGTGCAAGGGATGCAAGATGGACTCGTCGATTGTCGCGGACCTTCCCAAGGATGCTCGGAATGCGATTGTAGCCATTTTCGATAGTTATGCCGCAGGATAAATAAACACCCAGCACAAGGACCGAGCCGCCAGCCGCGAGAAAGAAGCAAGAAGAGACGGGGAAATAGAGCAAACCCAGGAGAACACGCCTAGCTAGGGCCAGCGCCGTCCAGTCCATTCTGCAATTTGTTCAGGACCACGCTCGAGCTCAGCAAGAAGGGATGGGCTACAGGCCCTCCTGTCGGTACGTTTCGTACTAGCAGCAGCAGCAGCAGTAATCCTAAAGTGTTCAATGGTATTTTCAAGAACGGAAAGGGGTGCAGCAGAGCGTTGTGGTGTTTGAGGGTCTGATGATAGCACATTTTGGGGATAAGGGATGCCTAGAAGCCATAGGCACGGGTGGTAATGAAAAATAGGATTGGCGGGGGTCAACATTGAGGTCCTCACTAAAGAGTTTGGGGCGGAGGCGGTAGCCTGGGCACGCATAGCATGCAGGATACTGATCAGCCAGATTCGACGATAGGATAGTTTGGGGAGGAGGGTTGCCTAGACGCCATAGGCACGGATGTTCCTAGTTCAAAAGGATTGGCGGGGCCAACATTGAGGCCCTAAATAGAGAAACTGGGGCGGAGACGGTAGCCAGTGCACGGGTAGAATAAATAATACCGATCAACCAGATTACGTACTTGCCCATACTGAACCTGATTGGGGCCGCTGATAGCCCACGTGAGGGTTGGAATTTTGTCACGATTTTTTTTTCTTTTCTCAACCTGCTGCCGAGAAGCTCAGGCTGACTCAAGCGTAGTACCGAGGAGAACGAACCCCCCAATGAGTACTTTGCGAGAGGTAGTGTTCTTAGAAACCGGGTTGCTTTTCATGCGGTGGTATTCTCTAAAGTAGATGGTAACCAACATTTTGACCTTCACCTTCGATCCTCACGAATGCAGGGTTGACTTACGAAGTCCTTGAAGATGTGGTGCTCAGCGCTCATGTCGAGATGGAGATGGCGAGGGTGAAGGAAAAGAGGACTGGGACCGGACACGCCCTCGTTGGTTTCGACTGGTCTCGCCGCGGCGACGGGGACGTGCAACATGGCGGGAAAGGAGGACGCGGCGGACGAGGTAGGAATGAGAAAATGGACAATAGGGGGCGGGCAGCAGCAGCAACAGCGGCAGCAACAACATCAGCCGGAGTAACAGTAGCAGCAACACCTGCAACAGCAGCACGTCATCGGTAGCGGTGGTGGCTGGTTGAGCGGAGCACCACACCCGTGGGGCCTTCGAGGATATGGAGCCGGGGGCAGGTGAGGCAGGGAAAGGTATGTGGGCGGTCGTGGCCAAGCGGTCGGGGGTAGGGGCAGGTGCTCTGCCATCATACAACCCCCCCTCGGCAGCTACGACTAGTCTCGATACCCACCGAACCTTCCCCGCCCATTTGGTAATCAGCCGCCAGGGCATGGGGCGGACCCTCCCAAGAAATGCCACAACTGCAACGAGTTGGGCCACGTGCACCAGTATTGCGCGTGGCTAGCGGATCCTCCAGGGCACCCTCACCCCGCCGAATCCGCGTCACCTATCCCCGGGCGTACCGCCCGCGGAGGGGCCTCCAACTTCTCGTTTGCAACACCTGGCCGGCAGAAGTCGCGCCACACTCGTACGGTCAAGAAGACGTTGCTACCGTCGCCGCCACCTCCGCTTCTGCCGCCGCCTATGGTCACGCCTATAGTACAAACATTACGGCCGCCGCCGACGACGGCAGCTACTACTACGACGACTACGGTGACTACTACTACGAAAAAGAGCAGCAGCAGAAACAACTGTCCCCTTCGCAGACGTATCAGCCACCACCTTCGCAGCAGTACCAGGCACCGCCACCACCGCCGTCGCCGCATCAGTAGCAGTTTGTGCGCTTTACCTACAACAACATCGACCGCCGCCACCGCCGCCGGCCCACCAACTCTTAACCTCCCTTGCCAGGCCCCGTCCTCTTCCTTTTCGCCTTCTCCCGGAGCATAATTGTCTCCCCAGAGAGCTCTGCACCTACTCATGGCACGTTCAGCCCCACAAGGTGAGATGGCTATAGTTTGGATGGTGTTAGAGCTGGGTTGGGGCTTACCAGTTAGTCTCTGAGTGAGAGAGTCGGGGGCCGTGGGGTAGGCCCAGCGGATAGTGAGTTTTGGGTTTCTGATAACGAGACGGCCACCTACCTTACCAGCAGCTCGCGTAACATCTTTGACGAGTGCTAGAGCCCTCGTAGTAAAGATAGGGTTTTGATAGGCGATAGAAAGGCGATGCGAGTGCTAAGGGTAGATAGCCTCAATCAATCCGGAGATGTAATCCAAAACTGATTTTAATGTCAAGTTAAATGACGTGTACGTGACGGAGGGGATCGGAATCAACCTGGTTTTCCTCCATGATGCACAAGCCAGATAATCCATCACCATTGACAAGGATAGCGCACACTTGTTCCATAACCATCTCACTTTCCCTGGTGACGCGACTGGGTTAAGTTAGCATGCGACTCGCATGAAGCCAACCCCAACTACAGGACTTATGGCTATCTCTGCTTTGTCTGGTGTTTCCCCCTCCGCCCTTCATGAACATGTTGTGCCTGATTTCCGTTTTGTTTTCCCCTTGAATCTCTACCCCCCCCTTTGATATGTAGGTGGGGCAGGGCTCTTGGTGCTTCTTTCCCACCCCCTATCCCCCTTAGTATAGGAGGGGTAGTTTCTGCGGAAAATGGTTCTCCGCTCGCCTCTAAAGGTGTAATATCTACGGATGATAGTTCCCACCCCCTTTCCCTCCTTAGGATAAAAGGGGTAGTCCCTGCGGATAGTGGTTTCATGCCCGCCTCTAGAGGCGGAGTGCCTGGGGATATTGATTTCCCGCTCACGGCTTCAGGTCAAGTTCGTGTAGTACCATCGGCCCTGCTACCGATAGAGCCGCCCCCTGTGTCGTCCCTACCAAAATAGCATTGAGTGATACGGACTAGGCCTCTTGTCGCTGCCCCCGACACGCAAGAGACATATATGATCGTTTTTTTGTGCTTTAGACTTAGGGATGGTTTACGATGACACTGTGTACACGGAATGTATTCCTAACCCCCTCAAGCTTGCGGCAGCGCAAGCCAGAACAGAGTCAGATCGGAATGGGTTTCACGTTGGGAACGTAGGAATGACTGCTGCAGCTGTCCTCGCTCCGGATAGGAGTCCGTTTACGGGTGGAAAACATGCCGATAATATTAATATTAACCACCTTCAATTTTTCTCCGGTCACCTAAACGTCCGTTTGTTCAGGGAAAGGACGCCGCAGCCCGATATCACCTCGACGGGAGTACTGCAGCCATGTGGTGGACGTTTGGAGGCCAAGGGTGTGGTAGCTGGGGTGCCACGGAGGATGCCATCGCGTGCGCGGAGGCCCAAGGAGGCCATGCGTATTGATCTAGCCGGCCTCTACGAGGCGTCTATAGGCCTGTTTCGTTCACGTAATCTTGTTCGTCGCCAGTGCCTCAACGTGTATGCGGCCGTATATAATGAAGAAGACATCGGAGACCGGCGCGTACGTCAAGAAGTTAATTGCCGACATGAACCACGTGGGGCCGCCGCTCTGCTTCATCGTGGACAACGGTGGGGAGTTCTGCAGCCACAGCTACAACGAATTCTGCGACCCCGCTGGGATCCGCCGCGGACACACAGCCCCAGTTAAGCTGAAACAGAACGCTGTTGTCGAGAGTGCGGTTTGGCTCGCCATGAAGGGGGGATTTACGGCTCGTCGCGAGAACTCAGCTACTTTTCACGAGCGTCGACCTTGGCCGAATCCCGAACCTCAGCGCCAGCGGTAACCGCTTGTGGCCGGAGGCTGTCCTTTGGGCTGCCGACTGCTTCAACCGCTCGGCGACCAAGGCCAAAGTCGGTTGGAGATCGCCGCACGAGGTGTTCTCCTCGAGGCGTCCGGACCTGTAGGGGTTACCGTACTTCCGGGAAGGAATAATGCGTGAAGACCGCAGCACGATCTTTGATGTCCAATCGGAGCCGAGCTGCTCTCTGAACAACACCTATAACCACCCCTCATACGCCGTAAAGGTGATCAAGGCCTCGACGGGGGGCGTATGGTACACCAGTGACGTGGTGTAGACGGTCGACTGTACCCCCGTGCTGCCATTTCCGGCACCGGCGGGCGCGGGGGGGTTAGTGGACGCCACCGCGCCGGCAACGCAGGGCTTCAGCACCAGCTACGTGCAGTAGCCACCGACGCTCCAGTCACCACCGCCGCCACTGCCGATCGAGTCACCGTCGTCGCCACTGCCGATTCCGCCATCGACACCGCCGCTTCAGCCCTCGTCACCGCTAGCGCCACCACCCGAGAACCCACCATCGTCCCTCTTCGACGCTTTGCCACGACCACACATCGAGTCGCAACCGATACCAGGGCGTACCCGTTCGAAGGTGGTCCAATTCTCCGACACGCTGGCAGCCCAGCTCTCAGCCACGCATGAAGAACCTCCGAAAATCGGCCAGGGATTCAACCTTAACGTCGGACTCCTGTCGATGATGGACAAGACGGGGCTTCTGTCGATGTTGACCACGCATGGGGACGTCGACGCCGGGTGCTCCAGGGAGTCGCCGAGTGTTGGGGGTCACGGGGAGCCGTCACTCACTGTTGGGGACCGAGAGCGAACATGGTCTACTGGGGGGGCCGGGAGAATACCGTGTGCCTTGACGGCACTGCTTGCCACTCGAGAGGACACCAACGGCGACCTGGGCGACCAGCGGCCGCCCTACAAGCCCCCGAATTTGCCGAATTGCTACGCCTCTTTCCTCAAGGCCCACCTGAGCCACAGCGAAGCCATGCAGTCGGAGCACGGACATCTTTGGTAGGATTTGGTGGGGCGGAAGTTTTACGGGTTGCTGGATGTGGGGAAGTTTGTGCCGGGGTAGCAATCAGTGGACAACTACATGAGTAAAATGTGGGTGTTTGATTGGAAAGCCTATGACTACGGCTATCCTACGAAAACGAAGGCGAACTATTATAAGTTTCGGAGAAGTGTTTGCGCCTACTAGTGCTGTTTCTGGTGTTAGTTTGTTGTCTGCGATGGCCTGTGAACTGGATTTTGACTTTGTTTGGCATTTTGATGTTGAACAGGCGTTCGTGCAATCTGATCTCGAGGAAAACGCGTACATGCATTTATTTGCCTCAGGCTTTCGGTGGGTTGTCGGGAAGGATACCAAGGCTGAACAGGAGTTTGTACACCTTGAAGCAGGCATCAAGGCAACGGCATGCGCATCTTACCAGTAGTAGGTGTTTACTGTCGTTGGATTTTAATCAGTTCCTGGCTAATGCGTGCATGCTTCGTTTGATCGAGTAGGGGAGTTTTGTGATGGCTATAGTGGTACACGTAGATGACATATTTGCGGTAGGGGAGAAAGCCAGGGGTGACCAGATTGGAAAGAAATTGGACCAGATCGTTTCGGTCAAAAACTTGAGAGAGTTGCGGTGGTGTGAGGGGCGTTACTATGAGAGGGATTGGAAAGAGGGAGGTTTGAAGATTTCCCAGCAAACATTCACTACACAGTTGGCGGACGAGCACGGGATAGAGATTGGGAAGATTGTTGCGCTGTTATTTCGCACGAGAATTGCGGAAGTTGACAAAAACGAAGTACCAGCAAAACTGCATGTTTTGTGAGTTGGTAGGTTCACTGATGTGGCTTTCAACCCAGACTCGGCCAGAAATCTGAAACGCAGGAGGAGCGGTGGCTAGGTACTTCCCTACGCGTAAGTTGGTTCACTGGAGGGCAGCACCTCGTATTTTCGGGTATGTGGGACGGACTAGTGCCTTGTGGATTACATTTCTGAAAGGTACGGCAGGGGGTCCGAGCTGGCAGGTGTTTGCTGACGCAGACTACGCAAGTGTGGCAGCTGACAGGAGATCAGTTTCAGGGGGGGTTAGTTATGTGCGGGAGTGTATTTGTGTCTTGGGTTTATATAACACAGATATGCGTCGCACTCTTTACGACGGAGGCAGAGTACGTGGCGCTTGCAGACGTCATTCATGAAGAAGTGTTGTTTTTGAGGCAGGTTTGGTGTTTCGTGTTGCCTGGTGTCGGCGTGACCTGCATACATACCGGTGTTGAAGGATAATCATGGTGCGGTGCGGCATACGCAGAATCCTATCACCAACACCAACTCTCAGCACATACATTGACGTACGGCACCATTTTCTCCTGGAACTGGTGGGAAGGAAATACATACCCATCATCCGCGTACCTTCTCATTACCAGCATGCGGATGTTTTAATCTAAGCTTTACCGCGGGGCTCTTTTGAGTTTCACCGTCGTCTGGCAATGAACATGTAGATATTTTTTGGTGGATAAAATATGCTGATTTGTTTTTTTCTGGTTTGAGCTTTGTTTTTCGACACTAATTTGTATTTTCGGATTTTAGGTTGTTGTTTTTTACACTGATTTTAGATGTTTCGGATTTCACTGCAGGGAGGCGGCTGTTGTTGTTGTTGTTGTTGTTGTTTTTTAATTTCTGTGTTTGGAGTAATAAAGCACCACAGCAGTACTACTTTTAGTGTCACGACAAGAGGATTTGTTTGTGTGTTTGATGATTGTGGACCAATTTGGAGTACGGTATATAGACACTATCATCACGATTGTGTGCTGCGACTAGGGCGGCCATTGGTCCTAACCCTTCGTCATAAGTCGCACTGATGTCTGACGGGTCTGATCGTGGATACGTGTGATTTGTGTAAGGGAATATTCCGCCCGGTTGACGTGTCTGATCGTGCGGATACATGTGCATTGTGAAAGTGAGTATTCCGCCAGGCTGATGTGTCTGATCTAGAATTACACCCCGGGCTCAAACTTTAGAACCGGGTGTCGGGTGGGGGGAGGTTGAGGCGGAACCGGAACCGGGTACCCGGGTCCCGGCAGACACGGGTACCCGGCTATCCGGGTTACCACCCACTATTTGCTCCCCTTTTATCGTTTGAGGGGCGACGGATGAGACGGACACGGGTATCTGAGTACCCGTGTACCCGAGTACACGGGTTACCGTACAATATTCGCTCCCCCTTGTGCGTTTGAGCTGCGGCGTGGTAAGGCGGACACGGGTACCCGGGTGACCGGGTTACCGTACGCTATATATATCCTCCCCTTGTAGCTTTGGAGCGGCGGCGTGGTAGGCAAGGCAGGCATTAATAGGGGTATTGTAAACTCTCGATCCGTAGTCTGAAGGGGCGAGGGGCGAGAGTCTAAAGGCACAGCCGCTGGAGATGAAATCAACGTATACCCCAGTCGTGTGGCCCTTGTATATCACAATTGACGGGTACCCGAATACCCGGGTACCTGGCGTACATATGCCCGCGGCTCTGTGAGTTGGACCGGGACGGTTCTGGTTCCGACGGTTCCGGGTACCCGCCACCGAGTAGCCGGTTCTCAGTCAGACGGGGTGCAACTCTAGTCTGATCGAGCGGATACGTGTGGCTTGTGTAACTTGAAAATTGCTGCGGGGTTTTAGATTTCCCGAATGGGTTTTGATATAAATATCATGTGGATACCTTTGTGGTATCCTGGGACAAAGGGATAGCCCCCTTCAGCTTTTTTTTGTGGTTTCTAATACACTACACCAGGTTCACCCACTGCCTCTCGTAACCGAGGCAACCCATCTCACGAGGAGATCGAATAATCTGAATCGACTACTATTACGGGGGACCATAGTTAATAGGACTAAATATTGTTAGCAAAAATGGCTAAATATATATGTTTTTATGTATACCATAGGTCCTATTAACTATGGTCCCCCGTAATACTTCATCTTGTCTCATTCAAGCCTTTATTTTCGGGCCGTCATGCGTTTCTTCCTGCCTTTGGATTACCACTTCCTCTTTCGTTCTAGTTCGTGGTGGATTGTGTTGGTTGTTAAGTTCGTCGTCATAATATGTACCAGGTATAATGCATATTGCAAAAAACAATGTTGATCGTAGAGTTTAGGGCGACTACTCATACTACTGCTGCTGTTCATTTTATCTGTTTTCTCTGTTTTCCTTGTGCTACTCCATATACCGTTGAGCAGCGGTACCAGTAGCATAATAGTTTTTTTGGGGCGCCTAATACCTAATATATAGGGCAACTAACTGCCGCTCTCTTTCGTCTGTGCTCCGTGGGTAGTTTCGGTTTCGTTGGGGCTCTATAATTTTCAAAAACTAATTGCCGTACCGGTCGAAGGTTTAAAAATCCTATTATACCGGGTAGTGGTTAATACACAATGCGTTGGTTGGTTTGCTTACACCGTGGATGCATCAGTACAACCACAGGTAGTGACAACATCCGGTCGTTTTTACTATAGACACCGTAATACTACTGCGGTCCCGTTTGGGAGACAAACTACTTCGAATTTGACTATATTGCGGGGGGCCAAGTATACGTAATGAAAATTGCGAAATATATTAGTTTTTGTATGTATCGTAGATAATATAAACCTATAGAATTGTGGAAGGCAGGGTCGGAGATATCGTAGATCTCGTAACACGCACGCGCGAAGGACACGTCACCGATCAAGTAATATCATAATCTCGGGTCTCGAGCGGTCTGACGTCATTGAGGTGCAGACCCGTCCTTGGGAAAAAACCTATCGGGAGGTACGTAATTCGTCGGAGACTCTGGGCACCAACATGGGCCCCACAGAGTCAGTCTGAGACTAGCATCCCCTTGCTAAATATCAACGAAGAATTCTGCTCGGCTTACGTCGGCCGTAACGACGGCCACAAGGGACCCTTGTTCGTAGAGTCCAAACCTGGATGCCCTGACCACCACGTGGTCTGATGATATTTTTTATAGTCGTTGTATTAGAGGACAGAGGAGGAGAGAGAGCGGGGCCTAGCTCGTAGCTCGGAGGGGAGAGCGGAGAACGGAGTGCTCGAACTCTCCTCATGAACACCCGGCAAAATTCACAATAACGCCCGCGAAGATATACGCAACCCTCTACAACTTGTAACCGTCGCTGCTGGAACGCTCCAAACGAACACCCTCCCTGGCTCTTCACAGCAGTGACGAGACCGAAGAGACATTAAAGACTTGCTAGGACCTAAGAACAGCCAACGACAGTCCCGCAGGAGGAAACCCGGCCACCGGGTAAAACACCCCTGTATAACACATATACTCCAAACCATTGCAATTGAACAACGGCCGCATTCCAAACGATGACCATGGCCAGAAAATAAAATGCCAAGCTGTGCCCTACTCCCCCATGCCCCTCAAAGTAGCGCAGGGTTGGCGACCTGACAAATTATTCCTCGCATCACTCAAATATGGTACACATCGAACAATGCCCATACCCCCTTATTCGCCGTCCAAGGGCATATTCAACAAGAACCTACGATGAGACTTAAAAGGGGTCGCAGCAAGGGATTTAGTCAAAATATCCGCGTGCTGCTCTTCCGACGCTACGAACTGAATGTCGATCTTCTTAGCACGAAGTAGCTCTCTGATAAAATAAAAGCTCACGTCAATATGCCTGCTCTGCGCAGAACTAAGAGGTTTCTCAGCGAACGCTATGGCCATCTGGTTATCCTCGAAAACCCGAACACATGATCCGCTTAGCTTTGGACAAATAAACGACAACCCCGCGCCCGTAAACAAACATTCCTTCACCCCTTCACCCAGGGCGACATACTCTGCTTCTGCCGTCGACAACCTAACACACCTCTGCGTGCTACTTGCCCTACTGACGGCCGCACCTCCTAGGGTATTTACCGTCCCCGATACCGAGCGACTATCGTTCGACTACCCGGCGTAATCAGCATCGCTATACGCTGTCAAATCCAATCCCGAACCTCGCACAAAAGTCAATCCCATAAACCTGGTTCCATGGAGGTAAGCCATAATGTTCAAAACTGCCTTCCAGTGCCTCTCCGTTGGCGCGCCACAGCACGCACAGCGTTCGAGATGTCCGGCCTCGTCATGGTCGACAGCCACATCAAGCTGCCCACAGCCTCCCTGTATGGCCAGTCTCCTCCAATTTCGCCCTCCTCTCTTGGACCTAGTTCCACACCGGGGGTCGCGGGGATGTCAGAGGATGAGTTAACACCAAAACGACTCAGCATGCTCTCTATAAACGCCTTCTGCGTAATCTCCAATGTTCTCAACTCCCAGTCGCGTTTGAAAGCACAACCAGTATACCAAGTCAGTTCGCCGAGGTTACATGTGGGGAATTTCGTAACTAGCGCGGCATGGAAATTCCAGGAATGTCGCGTCCGATCCTGCGATCACGATGTCATCTAATCTACATGGACGGCTATTATCAGTTCTACCTTGCCGTCCACAACCATGCGAAAAACACACGGGTCAGACCTACACTGCTCTATACCGTACTTTACCACGGTTTCCACCAATAATCCGGCCCACTGCCGTCCGCTCTGCTTTAGACCATACAGTGATCTGTTCAAGCGGACGATCCTTCCTGACATGTCACCACACCCACCGGGTAGTTTCATGTATATCTCGGCGTCGAGGTTCGCGCGAACAAAAGCTTGCGCGACGTCTAGATGAAAAATCTTCAGACCATATTTGTTGGCAACAGCCGCCAGAATTTTAACTGACGCTGACGAAGGAGTTGGTGCAAACGTTCGAAAGTAATCTACGTCCTGTACCTGGCTAAAACCCTTAGCCACAATTATGGCATTTGTCTTCACTATCATACCATCCTTATCCGTCTTGTAGGTGAACACCCACTTCGCGCCTACAGGTTTCCGCCCTCGTGGCGGTGTCGCGGCTTCATATGTACCGGTCGTTTTGTGACCGTCCAACTCAGTTTGCATGGCCTCGTGCCACGCCGCTTTATATCGGGAACGCTCTACATCTGCTACGGACTTCGGGGGCGGTTCTACGTCTTCCAGGAAACCACTCGGCATGCACACGCTCAACTCCCCTTTATTCTCCACGGCAGGTCCTCCGGCCATCAAGGCCACTGCGTCCTCCGTCGTCCATGACGTACGATTCAGGATACTCGCAGGCGTCGTCCACCACTCGCACGCTGCCGCAAGCAGCGCGTCTGCGACTCCTCTGCCCATCCTTAGCTGGTTCACAGCAGGTTCACCCTCCAGGCGTTGGCTCTGACCCCGGGTCTGGCCCTGTTCTGTTGGAGGGAGCCGTCCCCAGCTGCTGAGCTCGTGTGATGGCCTGCCCGACAGGATCGCAGGAGGGCCCTCACCGTTCCCTTGGCCGGTGTCGGAGACGGATGCTGCACCCGGGTCGCTTTCGGCCCTGCCTGGCGGGACCGAGGAGGCGTCCACGGCGCCCCCTTGAGACGAACCCATCGTCTCGGCTGTTTCGACGCCGGCTTCGCCGGCGACAGGTGCCTGATGTATGCGCTCCTGCATAAACGCGCCCAGGTCAAAACCCCACGTCACGTCGAGGTCGTTCAAGTGAGCCAGACCGTCGTCCAGCTCATTCACCACCCTCCAACCACCTCGATCTGACGTGCTAACGTCGTCAGCCTCGGACCCCCCTTTTCCGTAGACAGGGAGTCATTCGCCTGGGCGGGTACAGGTGGTGCAGGCGACGCGCGTTGCTAGTTGACATTTCGCGTGATTAGTACAGCAGTGCTTTCTGTATTAATAATTGCTGTTGTACCCGTACCATACTGAGATACGCGAGACTGATTTCTTTCGACAGAATGCTCTGTTTTAGTACTGCAAAAAAATGAAGAAAAGCTTAGACGTTCCTGGACAAACTATTCATATTAATCGGCACTCAAGACAAATAAATGAATTTCGCACAACTTAATCCATGTTTTTCGCCTTGCGGCCGGCCTAATACCTCTCTACGCTCGATTTCCCAGTTGGACTTACGGCCTGTTAATAGTAGTAAGTGGTATGGGTTCATATCGATTGACGGCAGAATTGCATACTACTGTCGGATTGATATTTTTTTAAACAATGCACTTCTATACCGCTCTTACATTTCTTCAGATTACAGATACGTGCCGGTACGACATAGGAGTACTCTATTTATTTACGTGATATTCATTACTACTGTGGGATACCGGGAAGTTGCACGGGAAATTACAAGCACGAGCTCACGTAGTGTAGTGGAACCTAAACATGTAAACAGTTAGTGTGATCAGGGAAATCGTTGTCCGTCGGGTCGCAAAATTTGAAAAAAGTAAAGCGGCGAAGCTTTGTTTTTTTACGTGTTTTTTGGCCGGGTCCCGTCCGGTTTGCGGTCAGGGGTGGGGGTAGCATTGTCAGGGTAGGGTTAGGGTTAGGATCGAGTCCTCCGTAGAATACCCTGATATCTCGAATTGCTGCGAGCTGCAGGATTTCGTTTCAAAGTTCATAGTCCTCGAGACACCAACAGCCCGACCCTTAGATATCTTACGGGACGACATTTGAACTAACTGTTGAAAAAATACGATGATACCCTGGTAGGTATTAGAATACGATGATGATAGTTGGTTTGGATCCCGGTCTGCCGGTCTGGCTAGTCTACATGAATTCCGATAATTTGGTGCGTTTAGTAAAATAAGAGATATATTTACATTTCCAAACGCCCATGTTAATCCGTCGTTTGATCGAGTATCGCACCTAAATCCGTCGGGGTATATATCATAAATATTTACGAACTCGATAATATTATCGAACCTTTTGAGCTATTGTATTGAAAATACGATTGTGTGTATTCTTCACATTAACCCGTTCCTTCTACCCTCCATCTCATCCAGGATCCGTGAATACCCGTTCGTGAGTACGTACGAATGGCGTCAGGCTGGTGGGACGGGACCACTTCTGCTGTCCTGCTGCGAAACTGCTGCACTACTGCCCACACCAGTATCACACTTCACCCAGTTCCACTCATCAAAAACGAACTAACTTGAGGCAATCCGGTACCCTAACCCGCTATACCAGCCCTTCATAGCTGTGCACTAAGAGGACGCGGTTCGCCCCGCTTGCACGGCTGGCTGTGGGAAGTACCTTATCGCTTCGCGTGGCTGCGCTTGAGCGAGGTATTTGCACGGGATACGTATTTTTTCGCCGGGGCCTTTTTTCGAATTTCCAACTTGTGGCGACCAAGTGTCAGCACGTGTTTTTCCCAGAGAACATGTGAGAGGTGGCGAATGGGGGGGCTGTGAAATTAATTAAATAGCTGCCATGTATGTGTTATTTTTCGAACTGCGTCAATTATTTCAAGTTCTTCGTGCAGCTGGTGCAGTTGTTGTTGTTGTTGTTGTTGTTGTTGTTGTTGTTGTTGTTGTTGTTGTTGTTGTTGTTGTTGTTGTTGTTGTTGTTGTTGTTGTTGTTGTTGTTGTTGTTGTTGTTGTTGTTGCTGCTGTTGTTGTTGTTGTTGTTGTTGTTGTTGTTGTAATTGCTGCTGTTGTTTGTACTGAGTCTTCTCACATCACCTCGTAATTACTGGTTGTTGTTGTAATTGCTGCTGTTGTTTGTACCTCTCACATCACCTCGTAATTACCCTTTTTAGGACTCTGTCAACCCGCTCTGGGATGAACTACTTTTTTTTGTGAATATGAGCAGACTGTCCCCATCATGGCGACTCAGTTGGTGGGACTGCAGTCAGAAATATATAAAATATTTATATCAAGGAGTGTGCGGTCACACAACAGAGGTGATGAGGGCCGAAGTGCTAGCCCTAGGATTTTCCGAAGGACGGTAAAAATTAAATTTCTGCTTCGAAGGACGATACTAAACAATCTGCACAAGGCGAAAAGGGCCCACACACATAGCATACACATGGAACACATACATACATACATACACGAAACGAAATCAATGTGCGACCTGAACTAACATTGCCGCGGATAGATAGGTGAAAACCGCACGACGGAGATAGCAGACAGAGCAGCAAGGGACTAGGTTACTTCTATTAGCAAGGAAAACCTCGATATATGCCACTCGTACCGCAAACTGCTGCGGCCACCTGGAGGGTGCTTTGCGCCTCCGGTTGACTTCATTTCTTCCCTTGGTTCTTGTCTTACTTAGTTCATAAGTGGTGCTGTTTCTTTTCTTGTTCCTTCCACGTGTCCACCACATCCCCCGCGGAGAAACCCAACGTCTTTTTCTTTGATTATTCCTTGGTCTGTTATCGCCTGATGGTTTCCGTGTGATACATGGATTTCATTGTGTTCACTTACTGATACGCAACAATGTCGTTTCTCTGTGTGGACTAGTTTTGTGACCACATTTTTTATTATTACCATCTCTTAGTAGGGCCTAGGCTTCTATATGCTGCGCGGGTGTTACGAGCACCACGGCCTTCGGCGTTACGCGCCGAGGGCAACTCGTGTAAACAGCAAAAGGATGGGCAAGCGGTGTAGCTCGGACAACAGGACGAGACAGACAAAGAGTGACGAGGGGGGTGTGAACGAGCACATCCGCCCGCCGTCTCAGTGCGTCGACATGGTGGTCCGCGGTATAGTGGTCCGCGGTATAGTAAGGGACACTACGCCCTAAGCGGATAAAGAGACAAGGACAAAAGCCTGTCGGGGTGTTTTAGCCCTGTCGGGGGACGCGAGTCCCTTTTGAGGGGACGGACGCCTTGGGCTCCGGTGACGTCGAACCAAGGGATTTCCACATATAGGTGTGGAATGTTGGTACAGGGGACCTGACAGTAACATCACCCCCCAGTTTTTGTGGTGTCGAATACTACTCCGCGAAACTTAAGTAACGTGACAGGAGGGTAGTTGCCCTGGATCTAACATTGTGTGATAAGCTCCGACAATGACAACGAGGAGGACAAGTGCAACGTATAGCATGCCCATCACACTATAACTATTGCAAGACATTCGTGTAATAACCGAATGTGACATGTACCATTGACAGGAAAAATAAAATAAACCAATATAGGCTTTACGTGCTCAGGTTTTTTAGGTCACACGAGGTGGGTCGGGATGGACTGTGGACATTGACAGTTATATATGCTCACTTCGCAGGTATTGCGGCAACGAAACGCGGCAGCGCTCTGACATTGTTGGTGCGCTGCGGCCTGCAGGGCTCGAGATATATGTGACAGACAAAAAAAAAAAAAAATCGCGTACTGGTCATGGCCTGAACTTCATGGTGGTAATCCTGACATTGGGAGTGCTTGGCAACTGGGGGTGGCATCGTGGCCGACATTTTGATGCTAACCGACAAAGCACGGTCATACAGGCGCGTGTGCCGAACGGCGCGGTATTTGAGACAAAAAAAATGGCTGGCACTCAGCCGTCGTGGACTTAAAATATACACAAGTATATTTTATCGAGGGCGAACGACGGGACAATGTGAGTGGACAGATTGTATGGTGTATATGAGTACCCCTAGTCGAGGGAGTATGCTTCCGGATGGTTGTCGAGACGAATCCGTGGTCATGCTATCTCGAGCGGGTACACGTCGCTCTATCGGAGGCTGTATAGCGTAGAGGTCTGCTCCGAGAATTAAATGGACGACTGAAACAGTCGAAGAAAATAGGACTGAAATAGCGACGTTAATTATTAGTTTGACTTGTGCGCTTCCGTGACGAGTGGTGTGGGTTACCGGGACGGTGTATTATATGAACAGCCGGTCGCCCCGGTGGTTCAAGTGGTTAACCTCGAATTCTACTTGTTTGAGTCCTGGGTTCGAGCCCTAGGAGGGTCGGACTTTGACTTTATTTGCAAAAATAAAAAAAGGGATTCAATTGTTGAGAGCGCCTTGCAGCGTGGGTAGGCACAATTCGATGCGAGTCGACGAGGGAAGAAAAGGCTGAAATCTTCTCGCGATAAAAAATGAAGGCACGTACCGTAGCGGGAAGGGGGTAGAAGAGCCTGCTATGTGACCCCGGATCTGAGTTACGAGTTGGAAGGAGAGAGAGAAGAAGATGTGCGAAGATATTGAATGGGATGGAAAAAAAAAAAAAAAAAAATGTTGCGCACTTAGATACAGTGAGGTCGTTAATATCACTGGGTCAAATCTTGACAGAAAACACAACGTGTGTGTGTACAACGCATACAAAAACAAAGTGATATGTACCAGGTATATATATATATATATGCGCCCGTGGTGAATAATAGGGGCGTAGTATGTACGAAAATAGAGGGGGAGGTGCTTGGTACTGAGCCCTCTAGCCATGTGGGTATCGGAGCCCGACGTGGAGAGACACGTCTACACGACATAAAAAATACAGAAAACCAATATTAAAAAATAGGACAACGGCGTAGGACAACACACTAGGGTCACTGCATGCTGGTAAAAGTGACGTGACTATAGATAGAACGGAACACGGGCTTAGGTCAGTGGTTGCGAAAACTGACGGGGACAGATTAAAAAGATAAAAATGTGTGCACAGGACAGGCCCAATTTGATAACATAAAATCAGTGTTCGGTGACAATGTGGCTACGGACGTGGCTGTCTTTTAGGTGGGTCGAAAGCTGCTGGATTCTGAGACAAGAGTACAGCGCGGTAAGATGGTACCATTTCCCGACATTGTGGGATTACCCTAAAATGACGCCACACACCCAGCTGAGGGGGGTAGTCTTTCAGCTTGAGGTGATATTGAAAATTTGCAAGCGAAGCGGCTCCTACTCCTCGTTTATGCCCGTCTATTTCCTCCACAGTGAACGGTCCGATAGACACTTTGGTCACTGAGCCTTCTAGATCGGGGATAGGGAGTTGTGTTCCGAGGAACATATCGTCAAGAGCATCCAGGTCCGGGACAGGGGACGAGGCAGGGACAATGTATTTTTTCATACGACCTAGATGGACAGTGGTTTCCGTGGTTGCACCATCTTTGGTGACCCGGTATATGACGGGAGAAAGCTTTGTTCTGACAGTGTAAGGGCCGTGCCAAGGGCTATATAACTTGGGATTAGGGCCGTCGGTTTCGTGATACGGGCGATGTATTAAGACTTGGTCGCCGGTGGTGAAACTCGGGAATGACAATTTCTCATTCGATGTTGCTTGCTTATCCGCTCGTTCTTTGAGATTACGGCGGGCCAACTCGTATGCCAGCTGTAAGGTTTCGACCGTGCGGCGTGAGTAATCGAGTTGGGACTGGGGAAGGGTCGTGGCTGGCACGCCCAGAATGAGATCGACAGGTAGTACGGCGGCGCGTCCGAACATGAGATAATGGGGGGTCTCTTCGAGTGTGGAAGAGTACGCCGTGTTATGGGCGAGCTGGACAAACGGTAGCAGCTCTGCCCAATTGACACATGTTAATGTGCTATATATAGCTACCATATTATGAACCGTACTGTGCACGCGCTCTAGGACAGAATTTCCTTGGGGACGGTAGGCGGCGGTGCAAGTTTTCTTGTATCCAAAAACCTTTTGCAACTCTTTAACAAGGCGGTTCTCGAACTCGAGGCCTTGGTCGCTATGTGACGTTTCTGGGGGACCGAATACAGAAAACACACGTTCGACAAGATTTCTTGCGATCGTGGTGGCCTCTTTATTTTTGATAGCTATCAAAATGACAAAACGGGTGAGATGATCGATCACCGAGAGGATATATCGGTTACCTTCCGACATAGACTTGTATTCCACTAGATCAACTTCGACGCATTGGAAAGAACGTGTTACTGGCCGGGTTCCGACAGGTAATTTGGGGGGACGCCGGGACGTTTTGCGGTGTTGACAAGACAAGCAGCTATCGACATGTTTCTGCACGTCGGCGTGCATGGTGGGCCACCAGAACCGGTCACGGACCTTGTCAAAGGTGCCCTTGAAAGCTAAATGACCACCCGACGCGGGAAGGTCATGACAAGAATTTACTACCAATTTTCGGAGTGACGTAGGTACGACAAGTTGATCCCGAAAGTCACTACGTCTACGTAGGTGACCGGGAAGGTACGAACGGTAAAGTAGTTCCTCTTGGAGGAAGAAATGGCTCATGGTATGCTCCGATTGTTTTGACGGGACTGGTGCTGATTTTGGTAGTTTGAGATAATCAAAGTACGGTCCAAATTCTTCTGTTTGAGCTTCCAGTAGCTCAGGGACATCGATAGTTGGGAAGACAGACACCGCACTCGCGAATAATTCGCGATCACTTTCTACGGGTGCTATTTCGTCTAGGTTGCGCGCGGACACTTCGTAATCGCGAGGGGCGGGTGGGTGGAATGACTGGTTATCCGGCACATTCCGACAGATCGCGGCAAGTCGGGGTTCGGAAGGGATGTGTTCTCCGCCGACTTCGCTAAATAGGCGAGACAGGGCGTCCGGGACGACGTTGAGTCGTCCTGGGACGTGTTGCACGGTAAAGTCGTAGTTTTGAAGGGCTATTGACCAGCGTGTTAACATATTGCTGGTGTCTTGCATTTGGTACAAGTAGACTAGCACTTGGTGGTCGGTGCAACATGTAAAGTGTCGTCCCCAGAGGTACGGACGCCAGTGGACAAACGCCCAGACAACCGCGCAGCATTCTTTCATTGTTGCGCTATAATGGCGTTGGCATTTAGAAAACCGGTGACTGTAATACGCGATAATCTATAAATCTTTTCCGTCGGGGGTGGGCTGTGCAAGGAAAGCGCCAACGCCAAGTTCAGAGGCATCGGTATGGACAACAAACTCCCGCGAAAAATCGGGGAAGTGGAGGACAGAGGCTGAAGACAGAACGCGTTTGATGCGTTCGAAAGCATTACCAATATCTTGTTCAGTGCTCCAAGCTTTTTTAAATCGGCTTTTTAGGACAAAATCTTTCCCAGTGAGTAGTACTAGGGGTGCGGTGATTTCCGCATAATCTTTGATAAAACGCCGGACAAAATTGACCATGCCGAGGACTGACCGAAGGTCTTTGATGCATGTGGGCGTCGGCAACTGAGTTATTGCCTGAATGCGGTCGGTACTTACTGAAATACCTTTCGCTGAAATGACGTGGCCCAGATATTCGATTTATTTCTGACCAAACTGAACTTTAGACGGTTTTAGTGTGAGGCCAGCTGCTTGCAATGCTGCGAACAGTTGTTCAAGAGACGCGAGGTGGGTTTCGAACGTTGAATTTAAGACAATGATATCGTCCATGTATGAGAGAATACCTGTATCGGGACCCAGATGACCTAAAGTCAGAGACATCATATGTTGAAATAGCCAAGGGGCGTTACATACTCCAAATGGCATACGAAGAAAACAGTACTTGCCGCTGGGTGTCACGAATGCCGTCCATTCGATGTGATCTTCATCCACGGGGAGCTGCCAGAACGCGCTGAGGATGTCCGCGACAGAGATGAAAGCGGCGGTGCCTACGGCGTCCAGACAGGTTTCGAGGTTCGGCAGGGGCCAGCTCTTCCGGACGATGTGGCGGTTGAGGGTGTGGCGGTAGTCGACGCAGAAACGTGGACTGCCACTTTTCCTCGCGACTATCGTGACCGGACTTTCCCAGGGGCTGGGACGTTTTTCGATGATGCCCCACTCGAGCATGTCATGTACACATTTTTCAATGACGCCGGACGTACGAGGGTTGGAACGGTACGGGGGCCGGTCTACGGCTCGGGTATTAGTGGGGGGCGGAAAGGTTGCTTCCGCAGTGGTACAGCGGCCTAGCTCTGACAATGACAGGGAAAAAACAGGACGATATCTTGCGCACAGTGTGAGAACATCGTCTTTTTGGACAGGGGTGAGCGTTGTATTTTCGAACGCTTTTGACAACGGACCTTCCAGCTCAGATTTTGCGCTGTGGATCTCAGAGGGTGACGTGGGGGAATGCGCGACAGCGTTCACATGTAGTTGGTCGGGGGACACGATTGATACGGAAACGACAGAGCCCAGGCACAAGTGGACTGGTAAGGCGACACCATCCGAGGATGGGTTGGCGACTTGGACTACTACTGAACCATCAGTAGCACTCCAGGTGGCCAACGTTCGCGCGACAAGTTTTTTTTCGAATGCGGCGAGACCTTTGTCCGCCGCGATATCTTCCGCCGACACTATTTTCGGTTCGACAACTACAGTACAATCTTGCTGTGGGGGATGGTCAGAAAAAACGACGACAAGTGCTTCGTGTAAAGGTTTTAGGTCTACACGCTCGCGCAAACGGACAGGGGTTGCTTGGGCGTCACGGTGGACAGCAGCGACAGAAGGCTGTGCGTCATCGGACATCGAGGGGCAAGAGTCATTGGACGGGGCACGGTTGTGAACACGGTGGACAGCTGGTATACTGGAACCAGTAGATGAAAATGACAGAGTTTGGTGGTCCCAGTCTAATACCGCCCCGAATTCTGACATGACATTATTATCTAGTAATAAAGAATCGGGGCCGAGGGACGGGACTACAAGTGCATTAACTGTGCACGTAATACCACCAAGAGTAAGGGGAAAAGCAATAAATCCCAGAACATGGATGGGTAGGCCGTTGGCGGCACGTAAAGACACGGCCGACGGCGGGACCGGGTTTAATGTGGTCGATCGCAAGGAAGGGTGACTTTTCAACCATGAGAGCGAGACAACTGATACATCAGTAGCTGTATCCACTGTGACATTCACAGCGTAGCCTTCGACAGAGCCGTCCACACGGACTCGTCGAGACGAAAAAGAAAGAGAAAAAGGATATTTTATGTGTCAACGCGGAGTTGTACCACACTTGGTCTTTATTAATTTCCACCGGGGAACCACTCTTGGTCCCCGAACGCAAACAGGAGCGGGTAGGCCGCCGTGCCGTACTGGTACTCGAAACATGAGACAACGCACACGGGGCTTGGTCCATAAACGTTACTCGCTTTAGTGGAGCCTCGGTACGGACAACATCTAAAACCGGTACGGGACAATCAGACAGACCATCACTCGAAAGACAATTTTCCTCTCTAAAAACCGCGGAAACAGGGACACCAGGTACTGCGACAAAAGGAGAAGTACCTGTAGCTACTGACGTGGAGAGGGGTTTCCTCTTCACGCCTTTTCGGGAAACCGGCATCCCAACTGACCCAGACGGTAGCTCAGCTGGGCCTCCTCACGGATCCTCCTCGTCGCTGGATTCGTCTCTCTTCTTCCCCTTGGCTCGGCCCTTGCCGTTGCGAGGGCGCTTCGCCTCCTTCTCCCTCTCTTTCTCCTTTTCTTTTTCCTCGCGGCGGCGCTGGAAACACTGATCGGTCGTGTGACCGACCGGCTTGCGGCACCCGGGGTGTCCGCACCTCGGCCTTTCGGCGCGCGGTCCGGCGGTGCTGCGGCTGTTGGAGGCGTCCGCACGGTTGGTGTGACGCGATCCAACGGCTCCGCGGGGGTGGGAGGGTTGACGTGTGGCACGCTGAGCATGCTTGGGGCGGCCGGACGTGTGCTGGGCATACTGGGCCTGGGCGACAGCAGCACGGTTCGGGACAGGAGTGAATGACATAGCACTGACAGTGCCGCCGGCAAGGTTGGCGGCTTCGTGGCGACGTGCACGGTCAAAAGCTTCGCGGAGCGAAGTGACAGGTTTGTCGGACAGTTGTAGGCACTGGATAGCCGGGATAAGACCGTGTTGAAACAGGGTGACAGAGAACGCGGCCCACGGCGTACGACCGTGGGTCTGGCGCTCGACAGCTGACTCAAACCTTTGAGTGGTCGTGCGGAACCGAAGCGCATACTCGCTGACAGACTCGGTTGCGCCTTGCTTAAAACTAGCGAGTTTTAGTGCACATTCTTCGACACTGTTGGAAGGCATGAGCAGGTCGAGGAGGGCCGAGCTGAGCTCGGCCCACGTCTCTGGGGGTATGAACGACACGACAGTGCTAGTGGAGGCTTCACTCGAAGCACCGGCTACACGCCAGTCGATGGCACCAGCTGACAGTTGCTGGTATTGAGCCAGGACAGGACCATCGCAAATCAGTGACAAGTACTCGAAAGCAAGTGAGTCTGCGTAGAGTTCGTCGTTGGGACGGACAGTCTTCGCTTTGAACCCAGCGACCAAGCGGTACTGGGACAGGACGGCTGCGACATCGACATCAGAACTACCATCGAGACGGGGCAGCCGGCGTACATCGCTAGCTGTGAGTGCTGTGACTTTAGGGCTTGCGGCTACTTGCGCGAAGGACAGGGGGTTGGAACGAGAAGACAAACTCGACGCTTGGGTGACAGAGTTCGCACTCGACAACGAACTAGACATGCTCACCAGACGCTCCATCAGCACATTAGTCTGAGAAGAAAGCACCGCGATCTCGCCACTCATGAGCTTGTCCAGCTCCTTCTCCACCAGGCGTTGGAGCTTTACTGTCGTGGACGACAGGTCGATGACGGAAGATTCGGCCACGGAGTCGGCCACGGAGTCGGCATAGCGACTCGCTAGCTCCATGTCGTTTTCGGCAGGGGTGTCTGGGGTGTCGTCGTTGGGGGCATCCGGGATGTCGTTGTTGTTGTTGTTGTTGTTTTTGGGTTCGGAGTTTTTCGATTCTTCGACTCCGCTCGAGTTATCGCTTTGCATCTTGGAAGCTTAGGGACAAGAGGTTCGATAAATCGAGACCGTCGACGCCAATCTTAGTAGGGCCTAAGCTTTTATATGCTGCGCGGGTGTTACGAGCACCACGGCCTTCAGCGTTACGCGCCGAGGGCAACTCGTGTAAACTGCAAAAGGAGGGGCAAGCTGTGTAGCTCGGACAACAGGACGAGACAGACAAAGAGTGACGAGGGGGGTGTGAACGAGCACACCCGCCCGCCGTCTCAGTGCGTCGACATGGTGGTCCGCGGTATAGTAGGGGACACCACGCCCTAAGCGGATAAAGAGACAAGGACAAAAGCCCGTCGGGGTGTTTTAGCCCTGTCGGGGGACGCGAGTCCCTTTTGAGGGGACGGACGCCTTGGGCTCCGGTGACGTCGAACCAAGGGGTTTCCACATTTATGTGTGGAATGTTGGTACAGGGGACCTGACAGTAACACATATCAGTGCATTTTTTGCAGATACGTATGATATACCAATACACCGAACAAAACCTGGCGCCTATGATTTGCCAGAAAGATGCATGATGACAACAACGCGACATAAATATACCCTTACGAATTTGTCTTTGGTCTGTAGAGAATTTCAGGCCCGTGGGCTGGACCAAAACAAAAAACCTTGTTTCTGTACTTCAAATAGCGGGGGACACACCCTGCCCTACATATTTTTCTATTTTTATTTGTTTATATTTTGTCTTTGTTTTCTTTCGTGTTCTCCCTTTGATAATTATAGGATGTGTAGCTGTCATGTTTAGTACGAGGACATGGCATTGCATTTCCGCTGCTGTGCTTGCTGCACACCAGGTTCCAGGTACGTAACAACGCAGTATCTCTATCACGTAGTTTTGTGGGCAAATAACCTATTTATCTCCAGGATTGAATAATCGGCGCGGACACCGGTTTTGCTTGATGTTGAAAGGTAGAAAGAATGGGCTAATAATGTGAAGAACACACTCACAATTATTCCAGCGTGGCCTAAAAGAAGAAGCGATGGTGCTTATTAATAATAATGGCGATGCCCACCATTTTTGTCTTTCTAACACGTCATTTGCCACGAAGTTGGTAGGATGGCCCGTGATATGCCACTGTTAACATTAAACAGACAAATCGGAAAAATGGGAACGAAGCCTAAATTGAGAACCAAGCCGTATCTCCAGAACCATGTGGTGTATCAGATAACCAAAATGATCCTGCGAAACCCCTTGGTCAGCCCTGTGAGAGGAGCTCGTCAGAACGGTCATGCTCCATCTCGTGCCTTCGGGTGGGCGCAAACAGCGATATACGCTGGCTCTCTTGTGATTTCTCTATTATTACTGGTGTGCATAGGTTGCTTTTGATTGGGGAAGAAAGGGAAGGGAGAGGGCTCTGCGCACTTTGTCCGGGAGAGGAGAGAAGGGGATGTGGGCTGGAGGTTTTTGTGTGTGGTTGGTTGTTGTTGTTGTTGTTCTCACATTAACTCACAATTTAATGCAGTCCGTGGTCGCAGGACAGGCTCCAATAACTCTGTAGTGGAAGAAATACCTCAAGTAAAAACAGAGGCAAAAAACAAAAAACAAGCATACGCACTCCACCACTGCCGACACCAGGGAAGCAAAAAGGAGACTACTAATAGCAGACAAAAACCTGAAAAAAGAAGATGATGCGAAGAAAAGAAAAACTAAAACTAAACTAAAACAGACGCAGATAGCAAAACGCAAAAAAAAGGCAAAACGGACCATACTAACAAAGACACAAAGAGGTACAAACGGGAATGAAAGAAAAATGAAAAAAAAGGGACAAAAAAGCGATAATCACGGGCGGGGGGGAAAGAAAATACCAAAGGCAGGCACTGGAGCATTCAGACACGCAACGTTGCCCAGATGGCACCATGCTAGTTACTTGGGTCCCAAAGAAAGGAGTGCATCATGACGATGATGGCCATAACCAGGCTTCAGTCTGTTGGGCAGACCGCCTCCCCTCCCCCCCCCCGCCATTCCCCCTCGTCTCCCTTTCGCCCCCCCCCTCTTCCCTGCCATTCTGCACACTCGCGTTGGCGTCAACGGCTGTGGTCGTGGTTGCAGCTATTCTATGCCGTTCTGCCGATGCCTCCTTCTCATCTGTATGCCATTTCCGCATGAAGGCCTCCGCCTCTTCCTCGACCCGTCGGAGCCATCTGCCGGCTTTCGGTGCTGCCTCGCGCCACCCTTCGAGCTTGATGCCGAACTCCTTGAGGTCCTCCTCAAGGTAACTCATCCAGTCCCACTCCTGTCCTCCGGAGTAACCCTTACCCCCAACCATCTCCCCAAACATCACCCTCTTCGGCAGACGCTCCTCTCCCATTCGTGTCACAAAGCCCGCAAACAAGAGCCTACGTCTGCGTACCGTCGTCTCAACGCATTCAGTTGTTGTCCTGAGAAGCGCGCTAGCATAGGATAGAATGTGGTCTTCGCGCTTTCGTTTTCGCCACCCGATGCATCGGAGGAGCATCTTGTGGTGGACCTCCCGTAGCCTACCGTAATCAGTCTTGCTCGGGCTCCAAGTAACGCAACCGTAGAGTAACGTTTCGATCACCTCGGCTCTCAGCATTCGCACCTTCAGTCGTAGGCGCACACCCGGGCGGTCATAAATTTCCATCTTATACCGTCCGAAGCATGCCCATGCCCTCTGGAGTCGACGAGTTACCTCGACACTTCTGCCCGTCCAATCTGCGCTGATAGCCCCGCCCAGATACACAAACTCGGTCGTTTGTTTGTACACTTGGCCGGCGGCGGTGACGGTGAACGGCACGTTCCCCCCATCTTTCGTTTGCAGACACATTATCTCCGTCTTGGCCTCCGAGACCGTCAGGCCGAAAGCGGCACATGCAGACACGATCACCGTCATCATCCTCTCCAGGCCGTTGGGTGATCTCGATACTATGCCTGCATCGTCGGCATAGAGCATAGCTCACAGTGTCTGGGCCTCTTTATCATTCCCCTGTCCGTCGGCGTGCCCGACCCGTGCCTTCCCCCTCTTCTTTTTCTTCTTCTCCTGCTTTTGTTGGAGTTGCACCAAGCTGTCCGTGATGGCTTTATCAGCAGCGAAACGTTTCTCCGCCACACGCAGCACCGCTGTAAAAAACATGTTGAACAACAATGGCGCGAGCACACACCCTTGCCGTAGGCCCTGTTTCACGTCGAACATATCTGAGCACTCGCCGTCATCCAGCCGCACGCATGCTCGCATGCCGTCGTGGAATTAGCGGATAACGGTGAGCATTCTAGGTGGCACCCCAAAGCGAGCCAAGACAGCCCACAGGAGGGTTCGGTCGACGGAGTCATAGGCTTTGGTGAGGTCGACAAAACACATAAAGAGCGGAGTGTCCTTCTTCCTTGCCAATTCCTGCAAGCGTCGCACCACGAACATCATGTCGACCGTCGATCGTTCGGGCCTAAAGCCACACTGCTCCTCCGGCAGGATGCCTTCCCGTTCGCAATAGTCGCTGAGTCGGCGCGCGATGACTTTGAGGAGCACTTTGCCGGCATGCGCGACTAGGGAAATGCCACGATAGTTACCACACTCCGTCGTGTCTTTTTTCTTGTGCAGCACCTTAATCGTTGCATCCTTCCATTGCTGCGGCACGACCCCTCCCCTCCACACAGCGACGATAATCTCGTAGAAGCTTTCCAAGGTGTCCGAGTCTCCCTCGTCGGCCAGGACCTTCAGAAGTTCAGCTGGGAGACCAATAGGGCCCAACCGCCTTGCGGTTCGCCATTGCCCTGATCGCGTCTTCCACCTCGTATCTAGACGGGACGTCGTCCAGCGGACTGCACGAGGGCCAGACCTTGAGCTCATCGACGATAGTCGGGTCGAGGGTCGATGACCTTGGGTTTAGCAGCTTATGGAACCACCTTACCCATCGTTCCCGGATGAGGCCTATGTCTCGTAGTAATCTACGTTCCTCGTCCCTGATGTACTGCGAATGGAAACTCCTCTTTCCTTCCACATTCATCTTGTAACCCAAACTGATCACCTTCTTGGATACGCCTTTCGAGTTGACGGACGTACTGTACTGCAGCAGAGAGGACGCGAATTAACCCACCTAGAGCCTAACAATGAACATCGCGCAGATCAGATGGCATTTGCCCGTCTTTGTCGGGACGAGAGCCATGAACCCGGAGGAAGTGTGTTTTATTTGTGGTCGATTTAGTACGCCCATTTTCGGGCAGGTGGGTACAACATTCATCTATCTCTTGGGGGGTAAGTAGACGAGTCCGGGATACCTCGCGCAAATGTGACCAACATCGGGTGATGGTCGGCTTCGACCAATCAATGAGATGTCGTCCTGTGGCCGTCGCGGTCAATGAAAAAAAAACGTACTCGACTTTGGCCCCGGAAGCACCGGGTATACCCGGTGTTGGCCACTTGTTATCCAGGAATCGGCACGGACACGGTTTTGTGCTGCATGTCGACGGCTACAAAGAGCGGTCTAGTGTGACAAAGACGCGCTCAACTACAACATACTGAGAGTTCTTACCGGTTCCCACAACCAACAAACCCGCGGCTCCTGACTCTACAGCGGTTGCTGTCTAGAGTGCTGCCTGCACTTGACGCAACGCACGGTAGCTTATTAAAAAAAATGAAAAATAAAAACTTGATTTTAGTATAGAACGCGTTATTACAGAGTCTATCGACGATTTCCCCAATATTTCTTTCTCCGATCCGCCAAACTCTAGATATTTCATCCATTCTTCTACTTTTCCTTCTTTGATAAAAAGAATTGTCGAAATAAAACATGTTCCGCAACTTTTTCCGGTCAATTTTCCAAAAAAAGTTGACTAACGTCATCATCCACGGCCACTTTTCCAAGTTTTTATCTTTTCCGAAAAGTGACGTCACGATTCCTGATGAGGACAAACACAACATATTCGCCTGATTGAGAGCGAAGTATCTGATTGAGAGCGAGAGCCCAATAAATTGAAATTTCGGGTCCAGACGCCTCTTGCCATTTCTTGGTAAGTAGGGGACGGGCTATTCCAAGAAGCGGCGCAAATTGAACGTCTCGTCAGCAGCGTCGCGAGCATATGCGTGTCATCGTCATCGGACGCTGCAGCTAGGAGCTAGACAAGTTGCTAGATTTCCCCAGATTGGCTATTCCTGCCTCAAACTGTTTCGCCTCGGGCGGTGGGCTCTACTGTAGCTTCTGCTCCCGGTTGTAGCTCCACAACGAGAGACTCCCACACGATGACCAGGGTAGCGGCGTGAAGCTACGGGCTAGCCCTTCTATTCAAGCTACTCAGCGGTAGTCCGGCTACAGCGTATCGCGCAATCTCGCTCTCAATCAGATACTATGCTCTCAATCAGGCGAATATGTTGTTTTTTAAATGTCGACCAAGGATTTTCCACCAAAAAAAAATTCCATCCAAACAAATTGACCAATCAGAAAACTGCGGGCACGAAATCCCTTTCTCTACTGTCTATTAATAGGATGCTGTCAGAGTAGCGGCTCACGGTCATGCGGTAAAAGGAGAGCAGTCGAACCAAAGAGCACCATACATACATCAGTGATCGCCACATTTTTCCCGCCTCTGTGACACAAGGTGCAGCGCAACTAGTATACCACGTCAGCACATCCTTGATACTTACGTGGTTCATTTTTCATGAAGGGTAACAAAGTCGACAACACTGCAAATACCGGTGACTGTTAACAAAATGTACCTGGTACACACTACTGCCTCGTGCAAAAAAAAACTAGAACAAATAGAAAGCGCTGCTCTAGCGGTAGTGTGCGCGCCGATCGTGGGTCTCCCTGTGCCGTCCTCCTGCCGTTCTATGTGGCCAGCTTATTGCCTTTGCCTAATCGGCCTGCTCCTTCGCACGTGCTCTCGTTGCCACCCCCATCTAGTCGGTTCCCCTTCCCCCCCGCCCTTCGTGCGCTATGATCTTCGCACTTGCGGTTCGTACCCCGAAAACCAACATTCTTCCGGCAAGGTGAGGTTTAATCCATGTCTTCCTGGCTCGTCGACGCTCCTCATTTATCGTTGAATCTAGTCTCCTGCCGGCGCAGTTCGACTGCCGTAGCTCGGCCTGTGGTGGCGCTTGCCTCCACGCACCGACACCTGGATTGAGCATCGTACTTGTCTGCCGCTGCTGACAAAAAAGGCGCGAATCGAAGGTGCCCGTTCCTGATGTACCAGGTATCACTTACAACCCAACTCTACTGCCACGACTACCCCTTAACACGTCGGTGATAGCACGCAGCTTCGCAACAGCCCCTGCTTGTCGTCCAACTATTTAGAGTGCATTGCCGGCCTCAGTACGTAGGCGAGGTCGCATTTTTTTGTGGAAATTGTCGAGATTTGACTGAATCTCAGTTGGGACGCAGCTTTGGAGCAGCCTCTAAGTGGCGTCCTATCAAAGCGAGTGTACTGCCGCTCTTAGTACGTACGCAAGACCGCATGCTTCAGTGGAAAGCACGGACAACTGGGTGCATTTTAGTTGGTACGCCAGATCGTGTGAGCACCTCCCACAACAGCTCTCGGTCGACAGCGTCGTACGTGCTTTGCTCATCGACAGAAGACACGCACAGGGTACGTCCTGTTGTCGTCCGAGATCTTGCAATCTTCACACGACGAAGGACATAATATATATCGGTCGTCGATCGTCCATGGCAGTGTACCTCCGGGTGTATTCCATCGGTCTTGCAGAAGTTGCTAAAATAAGACGCGACGATTTTTTTAACAAGATTTTGCCTCTTTGGGCAACGAGAGGAATATGTAGGTAGTTGTTATATTTTTTTCGGTCCTTCGTTTTGTGAGGACGTCGATGATGGCATATTTTCATGCCAGGAGGGCTTCTCCTGTTAACCAAACGTTCGCTCGGATTTTCTGAAAGCATTGGGCGAGTGCGGGATGGTCCATTTTGAGGAGTTTGGCCGAGAGGTCGTATAGCCCAACAGCGTTCAAAGTTGGCATGCCCTCAAGAGGTTCCCTCCCCCCGCCCATGGGTGGTTCGGGTCCGAGAGACAGTGGTTTGAACGGTCACGGCAGAGAAATACGTAGATTCTCGTGGGATCGAGTTTCGGACACCCCAACTATCGTTCGGGATATCCCACCATTTCCAGCAACAGCGTTCTATCCTCGTCCATAATTATCTTTTCGTTACTATCTGGGTTCCCTCGTAACCGCACCGTGCTCTCCAAGTGTGTGTGAAATCCACTCCCTGGTCGTTTGTCACTATATGTATGTCGTTCCGTTTTGGCGAGTTATTCTTCTAATCCTGTGCAATTCACTTCCTCCAGATACACACATGCAGACATCGGTGTTTTGCAAGAGGTCCTACATCCCGCAGGTGGGCACTGAAGATTTGTCGCGCATTCTACCGACCTGTACATGCTATTTGGAATGCGACCAAGGTTTTGGCGGACTCACACTATCCATGTATATGGTGGCGACGTTGAGGGGGTAGTACTTCGTTTCCGATGACGTCAAACATAAACGTGGTGACAGACTCAACCATGCCTGACGTGGCAACGACTCTCGTCACTATTCGTCGATGATACGTTTCCTCGGATATCTCAAGCTGCGTGACAAACCCTGATTTTTCTAGACTTTTGGAACAAATTGGTGGGATATGGGTCGGCCATAGCTTGTGGAGACAGTGGGGCGACTTTGACCACATGCCTACTGCGTCCATGGACTTCCCGGTCTAGGACGTGCTCGATTCGCTTACGGTCATTCGCGCGTTTACCGTGGAGTGTATGCGATATTTTACCATTGAATTTGCTGAAAAATGTGTTGGTGAGAATTAGGATAAAAATTACTGGCGAACGACAGAGCCGTTTGCTGTTATTGTTACGAACAGTACGTCCGTATCCTCCAAGCACTCTGCTTCCATAAACGCGGCACCCTTCGATCCTCTTCCCAAGTCGCAAGTTGGTATCGATCAATACAAGCAAGCGCTCTTTCGTTGGATATGTTCTACGTCCTCCAACTTCTCCTAAATACTCGTACTCGTATTACGTTTCTGCTCGGGGTTCTTGGTACAATCTGTCGGAGAATACGTCACAACGTAGCTAACCCTATCTCGTTTCCGGCCATCTCATACCGCATAGACGTAAGCCCTTCGTCACCGAACTGGTGAGTATACACAGACTTACTTCATAACGATTCCTTAACAGCTAGTCCTGCTCTATGCAGCACCTCTATCGTGGCCTTTTGTACCTGAGATGAACAGAAAACGCGATACCCTGTGGGCGGGAACGTCGCGCTGATTCTCCTACGAGTTTTCTGCGGACCGACGAAGCCACAGCCGAGTTGCTGGCTCTTCGTATGTACCCGCTTGAATCGTACGTCGCTACCGCCACAATTGTCAAGTTCTGTTTTTCGAGAGCCTTGCGTTCTGCTTTCTTTGTCAGCCGACGCGAGGCTCGTCCCCCCCTTCTTGCTTGCTCATGTTGTTCATATTTTGTGTTGTGACAAATAAATGTGGCTGTTTGCTTCCAAGACCGGTAGGCGTCTTGGTATCCGTTGGCTGCGTGCAGCCACATCAGTCAACGCCGGGACTCGCATCCGTCCGGTTGTGTAGGCGTACCCATGCCGTGGTCAGCCTCTCCACGCGCCTGACTGCCCATTTGGCGGTCTCACCCCTGCGCCAGGAATATACCCCCTCGCTTTCAGGACTGCAGTCGCGTTATAACCCCAATCCACTCACATTCCAAGCACTCAGTCCGCGAAACGGGACTCTAGTACCAAACGATAAAACAGCACCACCACAACACGCGGTTTTGAAGTGAGCAGACCGCCAACCAGAACGCGCAAGGTTCAATCTCCATACCCACTCCGAAGCTAGCTAAGGATATATGACCACCTAGGTTGGACCTCCCAAGGACTGAAGCGTCGGCACGGACACCGGTAGCGCTGGATGTCGACGGATAAGAAAACCAACAAACATGTCGTGTTCTGCATGTGAACATGGTAACCGATCTTGTCATACTCGCAGGCGTGGCGAGTTGTGTGGGTTTACTCTACAGTCCGCTTCTCCCTTCGCAACTCTTCTTCGGCCTACACCGTCCTTGGGGTGGGCCGAGGGAATCCGCCAAGACCTGCGACGGTCTAGCGACACAACAGAGTAGACAATTCAAGGTCATCTGATCGTGTGGGATGCGACAGGCGCGACATTCGTATTCCATGAAAAAGAGGAAACGAGAAAAACGAGGGAGAATAAAGAAAAAAAGCGAAAAATATTTCTGTTGTGTTGTGTTGAAATATTATATACTCGGTACCGTACGGTAGGGGATTTGGTTTTTTAATTTTTTTACCTATTATTACCGAGGTGAACTCCCACGCCCTCATTATCGATGCGAAAACGGTCATAGAGGCGGAAACCGGCGCACAAAGCCCGCGGAACCAACCCGCCCGTTTCACTGATTTTCTGTTTGTCGCGTGATCCACACGGACCCTGAATGATTCCTGTCTCAGGCCCCAACGTTTCCCTCACGAGCTACATAGGTCCTGCCGCTTTGCGGTATACACGGTGATGGGTGCCATGCTATGATACAATTTGACATTTTCGATGTGTGCTCACGTTTTCAGTACACACATATATGAATTTGACTGACGTCGTTTGTCATCAATCCAAGGGTGCTATTTCGATCGGATTCGTTTTACGTCATTTGTCAGTTGGTATTGCTCGAAAGTGAGGTGCACCAATCCGTGCAGTGTTTTCTGTTTGGGCCTCTCCCTCCTCGCCTCTCCTGACTCCGCCGGGAAAAGCCTCGGTCGTTCTCCCTTCATGTCCGGAGAGTGCTGGCTGTTTGCGAATTATTCCAGAAATAATTGTCCCAATTCTAATGTCAACCGTTTAATGATTCTCTACATATATATGTCACTTCACATATTATATCAATCTAGATAGCAATGCTAACAAGACAGAGAATACGAACAATATCATTCAAAACATGCTACGGGAATAATCCCATGCTTCCTCTAACCGCGGTACATCCACCAGCTACGTTGGGTCGCGGTATATCCACGACAACAGAGTGACGAATGAGGAATATATATTAATGGCAAAACCACTCTAAGAATCACCAAGCCAAGAAGAATTGAATGAAGGTCTTATGTGGTACTGAAGTACGAACCACGTTATGACCACGGGACTTCACCACGAGGTTGGTATAATGAGAAAAATCCCGTGTCCATAACGCGGTTTGTACGTCATGAATAACCGAAAAACGCCATTCGATTACTCTGGGACCTGGTCTTTCATATTGTGATTTTGCCACTGTTTAGTCCCCACTCGTAAATCCGTTGTCGTTGGTCTACCTCGATTTCACCAACCTCGGGATTCTTCCAGAAAACGCACTCATATTTTAAGCGTTATCTTCTTGTGCTTCACAACAACTAAGAGGTTCAAATCAAGTGACGTTGTTTTGTGTGCGCCTTTTTTCAAGTGCCATTCGTTACCGGGTACATAGCCCGGTACAGGTTTGACACGTTGGCACTGCCGTTATATATTGAGCAGGTGGTACCTTGTCACGCATTCATGCCTTTGACAGCCATTTGACAATTATTAGTGTTTTTTCAATCAGACCACTCACACTTAATGGGGAGCTAGGATCCCCATGACCTTGGAGTGTTTGCGAGAAAAACAAAAACAACTTCTCCAAAAAATTCCCTGTGGCCTTTATCGAAGAAAACAACAAAAACGTACTCTACGAACGGTAGAATTTGATCGAAAATTGCGGTAAAATTTGTTTCTGTTTCATAGACCTTCAAGCACCATGCATTTTCCCGACGCAAATAGTATATTAAAAGACAAAAACTGGGCATCTTCCATGCCTCCACGCATCCTCCTGCCTGCTTGCTGAACACAATACGACAACCGCTGGGAGCTCGGAGGCTCGAGAGGTGTATCTGAAATACAACGCGGGCGGGCGAAGTTAGGTTGAGCCAGCGGGCCGCCGGCGGCCCGCTGCTACGGTATACGCTTGCGCGCGATTCGTGTCGTAGGGGATACGTCGTCCACAAAATACTCGTGCTCGTGCTCGTACCTCCTCGCTTGTAGAGCGCGACAGCATGGCAGTTCGCGAATCAGTTCAATCCCACTATGCGGCGGTGGCAGAAGCAGCAGCAGCGGCAGCAGCAGCTGCGCCAGCAACGGGTGCGGCTGCGTCGGAGCGAAAAGCGCAGGAGCAACCCTCGACGAATAAACGCTGGTACAGATGATGCTGTGTCGCTTTGGCGCTCGAAGTTATGCTTCCTCTAGATGCGGCTAGGGGTATCTAGCTGTCAATTCCTGTGCTGCTGCTTGCAGTCGTGGGATGGCAGGGGTGGGACCGCGGTCGACTCGGCCACCGACACTGTTGCCGGGCCGACTTTGCTACTCGCGCTTTGTTTTTTGTTTTGCCGCGTCGCCGCAAATTCCCATAACCATCCTCGTTCTTGGAGGTGCCGCGTGAGGATTTTTTCTTGCCTCGTCGGCAATCCACACCAAGCTTGTGATGGGGAAGGGAGTCCACTTGATTCTGGGGAAAGAAAGCAAAATCTTGAAATACGTTTTTGCATGCACACTATGGCCATGTCGGGGTTTGCCAAGGGCCTGCTTGGCTCTAGTAGGTAGGAAACTCATTCCGTAGGAATTTGCTGTTGTCCGCGACTTTGAACCCCCGGAGCACGCGCCATGGTCCGAGGTCAAAACGTGAAACGCGTGTACACGCGAGCCTCGTGGTTACCCCGCAGCCGACAGACTGACGAGAACAACTTGCGGCCCGACGAGCAATGCTTGGTCTTCATTGTTCGTATACGTAAAATACATTCGGTAATGTACCACAATGACACACCGCTTAGTCAATGGTTTCAGCAGCTTTTTTCACTTTTTTCAAACAAAACTTCACGTGAGTTTCATCAGACGCTGACGACTAATTGCGCTTTCGATGGGGGTTGTACTCGGCTGCTCGGACTTATCCCTTGTTCTTTTGATTGCTGCGTTTCCCGTCAGTGTTATTGGTTGGTGGTTCTTGCTTTGTGTGCCTGTTGCATCCATCAACATCACAAGGTATTGCGTTGTCCGCTCTCTTGCAACAATATCGGCGGTATGTCTGCGTCGTAGTTAGATGAGGGTTGCAGTGATCGTATAGCACGAAAGCAGGGCGGAGACGGACGGCAGAAGGGCAAGGTACCAGGCCGACGGGCATCTAGAACCTACTGACGCTACTTGCACCACAAACTGCCGCGGCTGCCGGAAGGGTGTTTTTGTTCCAAGTACCTCGGTTTGCCTGTTGTTTCCCTTGATCCTTGCTGTAGTCACGCTCTGTTTCCATGCAGTGATGTTTTTTCTTCGCTCGTTCTCTGTAGTCTGACACATTCGCTACATGGGGACACGACCGTGTTCCCTCCTCCTTTTTTCCTACTGCCTTCGGTGTTGCACTTGGTTTCATTTTAGAATGATTCTTTCTTCAAGAATATGTACGTCGTTCCTGTCGTATCCAGCACGTAGACAAAGCACTGCGCTTGTCTACTTTGCTTACTACATGCCCAGGTAACAATGTAATACTGTGTGGCGTGGCGTGCGTCTGTCACGACGGTGCTTGTATCTCTCTATGAATGAAAAATCGGCGCGGACACGTGTTGTGCTACACCAGGTATAGAAACCGGTAGAAAAACCTTTGTTGTGTGACGAACACACGCACGGGAGTTGACCTGACAGCCGGCCGCGTTGTTTTTTTTCCCCGCCATTAAAAACGAAGCGGACAGTGATTGAAGGTGGATACTGGTTCGTGCTCTCGTCGCCATCTGCCCTAGAAGTCTTCGCCAAGGTCGCAGCCTGACGCGCAATGTTCGGCAAATTTCTGGTACTCTTACTTCTTGCGGTGGCCGTGAATGGTGAGGACCAATGTGCTCACACCTACCCGGTATCAACGTGTATTCCTGCAGAGTGATGTATTGAATGTTGCACCTTGAACCAACCAAGCGCACGTGAATTGTACTGGCGATATTTATTGGTTTTACTGCCCTCTCGCGTAACGAATGTGTTGTTGAATGGAAACCTTGAGATGGCTACACCTCAAGGATGGCCGCTCCGGCCGTTAACATGGAGCATCCAAACTTTCTGCTTGGCGTGCCTGAGATAACCCTCCCCCCATTCGTTTGGAGAATCCCACTTTCAGTACGTGCATGTAATTTACTCTAAACACGTTCCTGGATGATTCGAACGTTTTAGCTTCTCTGGTCCTGCTACAGGTCAAAGCCGATGCCGTTTACAAGATTCGTGCGCCACTGGACTTACTACCGTGTAAGTACTTGGAATCTACGGCATGAAACCTTGACATGGCACATATATATGGCGCGTATCGAGCGGTTATATATATGGTTTTTTATCCGGGAGATACTTTTCAAAGAACACCATGGTGCTTCTCTCCCCGTAGTTCGGCAGGCAGTGTTGTCATCGTAACAAGAAGAAGTCAAACCTTGTACATCCCCTCTTGGAATGCATTTTCGCTTCTTGCTAATGAAATGTGCAATACGTGTGTTTGGCCGAGTACCATCATTCACCGTTGTGAAAAACATACTACACCAGTAGTTTATTGCTTTCTCTACTACCACTGCAAAGTCTCTGTATCCAGCGTGCTGGAGAAACCGTCATGTTATGTGTACACGTTAGACAGAATATTCAGCGTGACGTGCCCTCGCCGATTCCAAGTGGGCCGCTGACAAAACCTTTTACAATGGCAACGCAATCTGTCAACCGGAACAGCGCAGCTCATCCTCGGAAGCAGACCATTTATCCGAAGGCCCCGTCGTGTGTTCCTCGCTGACAGGTTAGCCCATAACGGTGTAGAAATAAAACAGGAGTTCATAAAAATCAGATTTGTTGGAGACGGTCTCTGGGGGTATTCCAGTTTCCTCGTTCCGGCCGACAGTTTACCCTCTTGGTTAAACCTGAATCGTATACCACACCATACCGTACATGTATTCTACTGTACGAGCATAAATCGTAATCTTGCCTACTAACGATAAACATTCAACCCTTCGCGCTCTTTTATGTTTCAAGGGAGCTTGACATATGCGCATTCGCCGACGAAGATTTAGCTGATCTTGCGGCGTGCTTCGACAATGTCGGGCGCAGTAACATCGAGTACCTGTGAGTAATGCATGACCGCGAGCGTGCAAATGTCCTGGCTGGTAGACGTTGGGCTCGGGTCGAACGTGTGTATATTTCATCAATACGTCACCATCCATATGTACCGTCGACACTTAGCCGCCCGGCTGGGGCAGATCGGGAATTCGACAGGTAGGTACCTTCCAAATATGTATTTGGAAGCGGCAAATATTCATCACCTACCTAGGTGTGAGCAACTGATTGACGTCTTTGTGTTTGTTCTTCACATTTTACCGTTCTTTCTACCCGTCGACATCCAGCACAACTAGTGTCCGTGCCGAATGTTCAATCCACTGGAAACACGAGGGCTGTGGTAACGCAACCGCGATACAGCAGGTACTCAATTGAAATGCAGCAAAGCAGAGTGAGTTTTCCATGTTGTAGATAGCTAACGTTCTGGGAAATTCCTCTAAACAAAAGCTAGAAAACAAAACAGGCCGCTGCTTGGCTAGTTTGATCCCACCCTGATGTGATCCTTTTAGGCACCCTGCTCACACCCGCGATGGGCAGAAATATAATTAACCCTCGGCAGGATCCACCGGACACCGTGAGCGCAAAGTTTGAATCGTGAAAGGGTATAAGTTATCGAACAGTAACCAAAGCCGTAGAATACCAAAAACTGTCGTCGCCCTCTGGCAATGGAGCCCATCATGAAGGTAATCGTGCTTGCTCGATACCATAGACTGCGGATGCAAACCACCCTATATACACTCCCACTCCCCCCCATCACCACCACCTCGAAGGTATTTGAAGTTTATTTTTGGTCGCAGTTAGCGCGCGTACGATGCATATACAGAGCGAATGCATATTCTTGGATGTTTTCTCCCTTTACGCAGTTGTTGCTCAGCAGACTAGACATTGCCAAATCAAACAACCGCCCTGGATACGACGAATGCAACACACACACAAAAAAATGATAAAGTACAACTAAAAGAACACGGAAAGTATTTCACTGTGTCGTTCCCCCCCCGCAGATGAGGCAGAGAATGCAGTATAAGCGAAACAAACCCTACCACAAAATATAAACAGATGATTACTAGGAACAAGGTAAAATAACAGGCAGACCGGAGCACAGAAATTTAGCGTCCTTCTGGAAGGACACAGCGACGTATGGTACGGCTACAGGGCTAAAACAAACACATCACATGTGATATTATTGGCGCATTATCACCCAGCAGATGTTCAACATGTATGTATCGTTCGGTTTGTTCCTGCGAGTTGGGAGATTTGTTCCTCGTCCGCGTGCCCACGAATGGAGAATGTCAAAACCACTCGCTTTTCTGCTGGCGTTTGTCTCTCCTCTTACCCACCCCGATGGTGTCGGCGCTTTTACCCAGGAACCTACGCAGGAATGACCTCGTCAACATCCCAGTGGGCTTCTTCGACGGCTTCGACGCTCTTGTTGAGTTGTGAGTGAAGCCATTGTTCCTTACGTGTCGAATTTGAACTGGATGATTAGTGCTATTGTATTAAGTCCCAGTTTTGAGGTCCTGGAATGCTCGGTAACGTTAAAGCTGGTATCTCGTATCAGCGACATACCGGCATACCTCGGGTATTTCATACCTTCGGCACATCCGTACAGTCGGGATTGAGGTTGTCCGATGACAACGTTAATGCCGACGATGGTCTGCCATTAAAGCGGTGCTCAATCGTGCTCTGACGCGCTCTGATGCCCACGACCCCAGTAGAAATCCTGTCCGCCGCCATACCCTCTGTTGTGACAAAATAATAATGTTATGACTGCCAGCAACACCAGGTGTGTGTTTAAGATTGTATGTACGTGTGGTTCGCCTCCGGCGGGCGTCTATTGATTATCCCTGGCGTTCCAGATTGTGGCAGAGTTCTTCGTACACTATCAAAAACCTGCCAATAATAAACAATTGACACTACACGCGAAGTATTTGTAACCCCCCGGACGCTACGATTTCAGTGCTGTACATATTGTAACAGTTTCCTTCATCTGCGACAACGGTGATGCAGGAACTTGGACTTCAATGAGTTGATTCCACAAGCCGGCACCTTCCGGGGTCTCAGCGCTTTGGATTCACTGTGAGTGAGACACTTCGAGTGCGAGCTAACTTGCCAGTGCTCCGGCGAAGAATGCTGTTCGCTGCTGTTGGCGTAGCAGAACGGTTAGTTGGAGGATTTCCACCACGGCTATGAGGCCAACGTTTGCTTGAGCAACGTAGTTCGTGTGTCGTATGTATGTGAATACTATTTCTTTACCGGAGTAAAAGTGATGTGCGAGATTGCCCCACGGTCCGTAGTTATCCGTTTCAATGTAAGGAGACTTTGTTCATCGGAAGACTTTGCTGCGCATGCATCTCTAGAAACACACCAGGCAAACCCGATCATTACAGAGTAGGACGAAAAACGTTTCGCGTGGTGGTGACAGCGTACCGTCGCCCTCCTCTCATGCATTTATCGTTGTCGCTTCGTTCCGGTCTAACGGTGGCGGTTGCAATGACCTTCAACAGAATCCTCACTCGGAACAAGCTCGACACCTTGCCATCTGGTTTCTTCGAGGGTATGGAGTCTCTACGCGAACTGTGAGCACGAGGATGTATATGTTTAGTCTGGAAAGGATGATACCGATGCAGTATCGAGACCCCTGGTATCGTAAACATATCTTCATGATTCGTCTTGGTGCTAACAATATTGCGTCTCCAGCCCCCGTTACTCATAGTGGCCAGGCATCTCAAGCAGTGGGGTTACCACCTACATATTATGGTAGTCTGACGGTTGATTGTTGCAGAATGTACCAAACGAATGCCATCCTTTCAAACAGAAACGGCCGCGATACAGGACGGTAATCGAAGTATGCAGCCAGAAAACAATAACAGTTAGCATACCACTTACTTACGATGCGTTTCGTGTTGTGTGGGCAGCGTTGATGTTCATCAGGACTAGGCTCAAAGGCTCCGCTTCGAATTCTGTGATATGCTCAGCAACTGCCATATTTTCGAAGACAGCAGTGAGTGGAGTGAGCCGACTCTCCGTTGTGTTGTGCCACGCTTGCCCCTGCCATGGCAAACCAGGAACCTTCATGGTAACGGTATGGAACTGGCCAGCGGCGACTTCGTACAAGCCACCTCCTTGGAAGTGCTGTAAGCAAACAAAGTGTTGATTTATAATAGATTTACAGAATCTTGATCACGTACGGTAGAGTTCACACTTGCTTACTTGTTGCGTCATACGTTTCGGAATCCGTAAGTGAAAAACAGTTTAATCGAGGCAAGGCACGTTTGCGTTTTGCGTACGATCCGATCTAATAACTTTGAGGCTGGCTCCGCGGCGGAGTTGAACTCGGGGAAGAAAAAATAGGCCTGCTCAGCCTGTGATGGAAATTTTGGTCATTATCCCTCGGCTGCAATGTCTATCTTGGTTGAAGCAACGTATAGAACAAGTTCGTGACATTATGCTCTTCGCCACCGCACCAATTCCCTAACGACATATTTGTTGACTGCAATAGCATCTTCAACAACACTGGCTCGGAGAGTCTTCCATCTGGTGTCTTCGAGGGTCTGGATTCCTTGCTCAAATTGTAAGTGGACCCTCCATTCACGACGAGAGCTGCAAGTAAAATTGACACACGACACGAGAACGTGGAAGTGTGATGAGGTTGTGCTTTGTCGTTTCCAATTCCCCAGAGGATGAAATAAAAAAGCACAACCTCACCAATTCGATTAGAGTCTCAAATGAACAACCAACCTATAGACGTATACCGTATTGACGGTAAAGGTCTGATTTATGCAGCATTTATATGTCAGCATGCATGCCGTCGGCAATTGGCGGTGCATGTCGGCTGCTGTCCATTTTTACCGTGACATTACGTACCCATCAACACGTTTTTGGCGGCCCATGAAGACGTACTTCACGCTAGGTCAGTTGTCACAAGCAGCTCCCTCATGCGTGCATTGGTTATGAGCGCATTTCTCAACATGTGTTTCTCGTGTGTGTCCGTCGAATGATGAGGGAGTACGCACGTACGTGTTGACGTGCGGAAAAAAACGAAAACGCCAGTATGAACGCATTCCGAGTACGGTAGCTGCGAATTGCTTGTGATTTCACTGAAAACAATACAACGTATAATGTTCTCTCCGGCGACTGCTCTAATGTCTTCGACCGGGTTTTCAGTGTTTCCTGGTCGTCGCCTCGTGCTGTTTGACTAAAAAACAGGAAAATTTCCGATAATCGGTTCACCACCTTGCCAGTCGATATCTTCGATGACGTGCCAGTCCTCCAGACACTGTGAGTGGGTTTTTAAACAACACAAGGGCTGATCCCGTACGCCAGTCTGATCGCCTCGCTCGGCGCCTTGGTACGGCTGCAAGTTTACGTTGATGTCGGAGTAACATGTTCAGCTCCTTGCATCTCGCCGGAGCCCTTGGTGGCTTAGTTGACGGTCCGCGCGCCTATTAATATCATCTTCATAGGTAGGTTCGATTCTCACCGAATGCATAGTCGTGAGGTCGTTTTTCCACATCAAAAATGATTGGCGGGAAAGCGCGAGAGCGAGAGTCACCTCCATTCGACGAACATCGACCTTCAGTAGGAGTTCTGACACCTACCTGTGCGAGATAACAATGAGGGCACGTACCGGGGCGGAGACGTTGAGACACCCTTCACCACTGGTCTTCCGCCAGAGCGAGAGTGACCTCCATTTGATGAGCATCGACCTGCAGTAGTAGTAGGAGCACTGACACATGTGCGAGATAACAATGAGGGCACGTACCGGGGCGGAGACGTTGAGACACCTTTCACCACCGGTCTTCCAGAAGATCGATGGGATATTACCTTCAACAGCTAAAAAGTATGGATGATATATACCAGGTATATATTAATAAATAATATGTGTATCTCGGGTAGCCGTCAAACTTGCAGTGGGATGTAAGCACTGTTGTTGGTCTTCGTCTTGAATCGGTTGTATATGAACGAACTCACTACCAGGCGCAATTACAGCAACCGACATAAATCAGAAATAACCTGGATGTTTTTCGGTATACTTCGTCTGCCGGGTACTTGCAACTCGTAACAGAGATACCTCACTGCCCTTTCTTGGTATTTCGTCGTCTCTCGTGCATTGTCCAATCAGAGATATTTCGGATAATCGTATTTCCTCCTTGCCGGACGGCATCTTCAGCAAGATGTCGAACCTTCTTGAGCTGTGAGTGAGCCGACACATGGAGCAAGCTAAGCTGTGACAGAGGTATATATTAGTGAAGAGTTTACCTGGAATATTTTCCCCTACTTGTGAAAGAGGCAGTGTCGCCAAGCAATCTAGGGGGCATTCTGGCCGTTTTAGTCGACGTGACGCGTTTTCGGGGACTGTTGAGCGCTCTCGTATGTTTGGTATATATATCGTTTCTACGCGTCCAGCAGAGGCCCCTGATTGCTTGCAACGTTTTGATTGTCCGATAAACTCCCGTCTTCTTTGAAAACTTGCCAACGCTACATTAAGTAGTCATGTGCGGTCACTAAGTTCGTCTCGGGTTCCCGTAAGTGATAAATGAGTAAGTTCAATTGGTTTTAAAACGAGGTAAATCAGCGAACTGCCATATAACTCTGTCGTTGCCGTATCTACGCAGCAAGGTTCAACCTTCACGCTAAGTGCTCTTCTCAAATTCCTGGTGTGTTTGAACTCTTGTATTTCTTCCTGGGCTGATGTATACAAATCTCAGTGTCTGTTGTGTGTTTGGCGCTTTTCTCCATTGACGATACAAAAAATGTCCCGAGAACCACACAACACCCTTGCCATGTTTTTTTGGGTGGTGTTTCACGATATATCGGTTGTTAGGGGGTGGTGTCACCGTTGTCGAGTAACGCATACTCCAGCTCCTCGGATGAGGCACCCAGTGAAGATTCGACAACAAGTGTTTTTTCGGGACATGCTCAGTGTAGCCCCAATGAAACAGCATCCCGGTGATCTCTTGACAGCGGCTATCGGGCTGGCACGACTGCCCACCTCAGGGGCATATGGACTACCTCTAGATTGTAGTTTGTGCCAGCACTACTGTAGACACGTAGTCTCGGTCTGATATCTCTCTTATGGACGACGTGGAGACATATAGGTTCAAATTAACGCCTAGATGCTGAAAATAAACTCCAAAAGCGCACGTCCGGCGCAGACGTGTGGCCGAGTGGTGTTGGCTTGGAAACCCCTGCCCCATGCTTGTGATCACCATGCAACTAGTTTGCACGTTAGCTGTAACACTATATTGGTAGTACGGGGGGCCATATTGAATAGGACCTACGGTAGACGCACACAAACCTGTATATTTCGCTGTTTTTACCAACAATATCTGGTTTTCTTCACTATGGTCCACTGCAATAGTGTCCGCAAGTCGTGTTCACTTCACGTTCCCATAGGATTACCAAGAATGTTGGGACGAAACAATTCGTCGAATACTCCAGTCAGGCGCGTCACTCCTGTATCGCTTCAATTCAAAACGCAACGTTTCCCATTCGCTGACTCTCCCTTTTGGTGATTTTCCTACCGCTGCCGTGCCGCACCAGGAAAACTTCCAGAAATAGATTTGACACCTGGCCAGCCGGTTTATTGGATGGTTTGACGTCCCTCACGACTTTGTGAGTCACACCTTATTCCGCCACGTCCCTTCATCGCCTACGTGTATACAAGTCGTCTAAGAAAAACGAGCAGCAAGGATGTGTTTGACCCGAACGGTGGATGTGTGCCCGTATGGTAGAAGAGCGAGTAGTGAAGACACGGGGCACTGCAGTTTACGGGGTACCGGCGAGGAAGCGGACGGCTTTCGCACGACACTGGACGACATGCGCCTTGATCCGTCTAGCGGGACTCCACTACTTGTTCTTGAGCGTCCGGTCCGTGTCGTGGCTGTCTGGGGACAGCGGCACTATCCCACGTTCCAGGGGCAAATGCACACCGGGATAACCTCAATAACTCCTCGTAAAATCGTCAACTATCCGCTTGCTTCGGGATTTACCCAATGTGATTTTTTCTGGTTTCCATGTGGCGGCGGCATTGAGTACATTAGTGACGTTTCGCTGAGAATATGGACTGTGCCGGCGGGGAACTTGTAGTCGTATTTACTCAAGTATTCAACCAGTTCGTGTCGTATGTGTCGTTCCTGGAAGACACTAACGTGTCCGATGTACAGTCAAACGTTGCGCAGCCAATACGTTGTTTTTACTTACGACCTTCCCCGGCTGCAAAACAGGTGGCTGAACGACCATCGACTGGCTACTCTAGAAGCAGGGACCTTCGACGGAACGCCTGCGTTGGAGTTCCTGTGAGTTTACTAAGATACCTACGAAAAAAGCGGTCGTAGCTACGTGCAACACTGCTTGAAACAAAGAGCGGGCAGTTCGTTGTTTTCCCTTGACTGGAGGAGGAGCATACACATCTTTGCAATCAGGAACTACGGTATTGGCCTGTTCTGCCGGGACAGGATATGATCCCGTTCAGCCGTGAGAATGTAGGATAAATCTCAATAGTATATTGCGACAGCGTTCGCGATTCAGCGGTGCAAAGGGGTTGGGAAAATGAACTCTTTCGCCTCACTACAGTAAACCTTTGTCGCCTCCCTCATTGTGGTCATATCCACGGTTCTTCACCCATGTAAAATTGAAGCCCTGATGTGTTCCAATCGGATTCTTGCGATCGTGGGAGCGTGGGAGATGCTCCCTCGTTCGGTGCTCAGTTGTACGACACTTAAGGCAACGTGTCCGGAAGAGGAGGAGCCGCTTACTGTCGTTGCCGTTTCTCCTCCACGATTATGGATGCAGAGATTTATCCAGCAACGACTTCAGCGATTTTCCCTCTGGCTCGTTGGACGGCATTGCGGGAACCCTCAGGGAATTGTGAGTGCTGCTACGATCTACCCAGCTTCATTCGTATTAACCATCTGTGCCATTATATTGCAATACTTTGCGGTTTATGACGAACGCCAAATGTGATTGAACACTTCTTGTCATATCTCTGTTGATCGATTGCCCAAGGAAGAAAGCAAAGTTCCGATCTTACATGGCTCCTAGCCCAGACAGGAATGGCAGACAACGAAATAGGCAAACCTTCCGTGCCCATCTACAACAAATGCGTCCGATTGATTAGAACGTGGGGTGCCCGTTCATTCAAAGCCTAGAAACGATGACGCTCCTACCCGCCCGTGCGAGGAAGGAATTTATGACCGAGAGATGGGATTCCGGAAAAGAGGTTGGATGTCTACGTATTTCTCTACACCAAGAAATATATATAGTGCGTTAGGTTATGGGCAACCCGTATCGTAGCCACTTCGCAGTCCGACAACAACAAAAACACGTGTGCTTACTCCGACTGATCTACACACTCCAGGTGCAGCACGCATTCCAATTGATGGCCTCCATGCACGTTTGCCGATTTTCGTGGTGGTTCCTCTTCACATTTTTTTTACCGTCGACCAATCCGTTGCCTGTATGTTGATGCCACACAGGAGTCTTCGCTTCAACGAGCTTACCGCGGTCCCTGTCCACGTCTTCGAAGACTTCCCATCACTCGAGATTCTGTGAGTGTCATCTGAAGCTACCATGTGTATCGTATCTGGTATATCTTTCCAAATAGGTGACTAGGGTGAGTCATAAATGGTAGGCTAGCTTTGTTCCGTGAACGGTGTAGGTTGGTTGAAATGCCGGGTATACGAGAACGCTGCATTCGATTGAATGGGGCCGAAATATTTTGTTTAGTTTACCACTGTCGCAATCCTGACTGCTACCCAACTGCAACGGCTATACAGGAATCTTGGATTTAATGACCTGACCGTGAAGGTCGACGACTTCGAGGGTGCCACGTCATTGAAGGAACTGTAAGCGAGGGGTTGATGATAAGTCGATTGAAGGACGCTCTATGTGGCCCAAGCCTGATTATAGCTGCGAAGAACAGAAGGTGCTCTCTGGGTTCCGATGGTAGCCCCGTCAATTTCTATGTTGATGCATATTGCGTATTCGGGGGTTGTGCTCGAGGCTGCTTCCTAGTCGGAAATGGCGTCGGAAAATGTTACTAGTTGCGAGGGAGCCACATACCACGCTCCACGTCTGTGCAGCATCCAGCGACGATATTTCGCATCGGTGGCAAAACGCACTGTGGTTCCGTCCCAGAACATATGATGAGGATAATTTGGGAACACCTCTCATGAAGGCTTGTCCAGCACAAGCACCACACCAATGATCGTGTCGAACACCCTCCGCTGTCGCTCGTGTAACGCTTGTCCTCGACGCAATAATGAATGGCTACAGAGACCTGTCGTTCAGCATCGTCAATGAGTTGCCTGTGGGCGTTTTTGACGGTTTGACATCGCTACGATCACTGTGAGTCAGGTCTAAGAGATAAGCGGCGAGTCCGAATGAAAAAGTATTTGGGGTGAGCCATCATGAGCCTCAGGCTGCGTCCCTAGCCGAGCGTGATTTGCGATATATTTCCTTCCGTGTCTTAGCTTAGAATTCCGCGCATATTTCAGTTTCCTTGGGTGTTCATAGTTACGTGGAGATGTTTGTTCTATCCCGGTTAGTCCTCAACCTCTTAGATAGCATCGGTCAGAATAGGCGTCGGCCCACATGTTCATGCCGCCAGTGTTTGCAGCCTCATAGTTTACATCTCTCGAGTATGAGGGCTGTGGAAACCGACCGTGTTGCGGTCGTTCAAGCGTCGATGTTTGGCCTGTTAACGGTGACGTGGCGTATTTGTCTAAAAGCGCGCACACATTGGATACATCATGATGTAAAATACACCATCCCATTCCTCGCCTATTGTTGAAATCGAGGATATTGAGCATATGCATAGTAAATCGTTTACTCGGAAAATATGTCCCTGGCGTTGCTGATAATAGACATTCGAACCCGGAACCACGACCTGGATCGTACTACACCGGGAATGGCCCGGGTTTGAACAATGTAAATCATTTTGTGGGGTTGATGATGTATCCGACGTATGCAAAAACTCGGTGGTGCTTGGTTGTATTTTCACGTTGATAGAAAAAACATGTCAGAAAAATACTCTTCCTGCAGTAGACGCGTTCTAAGATAGAGGTAGCTCTTTCCCGTTAAAATGGTTTCTAAATGACGCGGTTCCTTAGCCCTAAATAGTACGAATGCCAACCTTGTGCCGAAAAATGACGTTTTCGTATACATGGGACATGGGATGATTCATCGGCGTGCCATATGATTGTTACTGGAGTCATTGATCGGGTGATTTACCAATCACATGGAGCTCTTCACGTGAGGAGCCTAAAACATTTATTGTTGAACCTTTGTCGTAGAACGCCTGAGTAGGGTTTTTTTTTGTGACGCCAGACTTTGCGCACGGATGGAATATACATATTGACAGGAGAGCTACGCCCAATTGTTGTTGAATTCGAGTATCATGTCTTACTCATTCGTCAGGTGCACCTAACCCAGGGGACTGCGCACCGGGCTTCACATGCTTGCGTGTTATTTTTATCATATTATCAAAGTTGTTTGGTACATGTTCCAATCGAAACGTGTAGTGAGAGCTCCTCCACGGGGGACTATTAGAGAAGCCAGCCGCCACCCGTATCGCAGGGTACACAAAAACGCCTTTGGCGGGCACATTTCGTAAACCCACCGCTCAGGTACGGACGACACAGTCGCCGTGTGTTTGACGAATGTATTGTCGCTGATCTTAACGTATAAATTGTTGCTTCTTGTGTACGTGCCGGGTCAATAGGCAAATGTTTTATCTGGCTGAATGCTGCCGCAATGGCCAGTCCCCGTAACTGCTTGATCCGGGCTGACGGTCGAGCGCCCTTGCAACGTTGAATCAGGAACCTTGCCTTCAACGACCCCCTGCTGCTACTGGCTGACCACTTCCAGGGTGCTTCCTTGTTGGAGAGACTGTGAGACCGTGTGCATTGTCGCAATTGACGCCTCTTGTAGCTATCCTCCTAGGTGTTATTTTCACTGGTGAATGCAGCACAATGAGAGGTTCGGTAACCTATCCTGTAGCAGTCGACTGGTCGTAGACGTTTGATGTAGGTGCCACGCGTTCAGCTAGCTTTGGCCGCACGACCTACATGGGCAATGCGATGACCGACCGCAGTCTAAGCGCCAAACCGAAAGGGGACAACGTTTTTGGCGTTTCGAGGTGTTGTGCGTTTCCAATAAAAAAGTCTGCAAACGACAGGAACGATCATTACACACCAGTCGACAACAAAAGCTGTCAGGCTGTGTAGGCTCCTGGGACCCATGCTAGTACGTACGTAAATGTGTTCATCAGGGCGGACTTACAAACCTTCGTACATGCACCATTGAATGCGAGCTCCACTATAGCTGATCAATACGATACTTTAGGAGATGTGTTACTCACCAACCGCAACGCGGAACTCGAATATTCCAGTCGACGGGGAGAGCTGATGACGGACAAAAACTTACGGTGTTGCTGATTTTTCAGACATGGACTTTGCCATGTATTCGGTACCACGACATACCTTGGTTTCTGCTGCCTGTTTCCGGCATCGTGAATTCCGTATTCCTTGATTATTTTCGTTGTCGTGAAATCCACGTCGGACGGATGCTACGGTAGGGAGGGCGCTTCATTTATGCGGTTGTTCAGACGACTAGTGTTCCTCGGCCAAGTGACCTCGTGATCCCTTGGAATTTTTCAAAACTTGAGCTTTTCCGGTTGGCAGCATGCACAGCCTTGGACTGTTTTGCTGCTCTGCGCCCACAAATATTTTCGGCGCCCACCACTGGGTGAGACTCAGAGCCAGTCGCCCGACTGCCGGGATTGTCTAGTGAACATGAGAGTATCTTACCGTAGCACACGTCACTGCCACTGATATGTCATGTCGTCGTAAGGACTCGTTTTGGTGTGCAGACGTGGTTGCCGCCGAGTTCTGCATGCCCACTAACCGACGGGGCTCGTCGAACCTACGCCCGATCAGCTCGTCGTGTTTAGCTGGTGTTGTCTACTGTTGCGATGCTTTAGTATCACTGACCAATTTCTGCAAAGGACACAACAGCCACGCCAACCCTCTCCGCTCCTCGCGCTCCTCGATTACGCCACTTCCATGTTGTTTGATTATACAAATCAGGAACATAGAGGGCAACGACTTATCTGTGTTGCCAACGGGAATCTTCGACGATCTGGAGTCCCTCACGTGGTTGTGAGTAATACGAGATGAACCGTGTTGCATTAGCGCAAATATCTGTGACCTCGATTTTCGAGGACAAGGATTCACCAACAAGGTCGTTTCTAGCTATAGGGCACCCCGATCGCAAGGCGTTGGGGGGGGAGGTTGCGTCCGTCCGTGCCCGCCTTCAGTCACATTCAGCGATTGCGCTGTGAACGAAGTTTATCGGTGCTTTGATCATATTTGAAGAAGCAACATATTGTTGTAGTGTCATGGGATCACGTTCTACGTCAAGGGAGGAAATTGTGAAACACACAGGAATTTCGGCGTCTCACGTACTGCTTCGTCCGTCTAGACGTGAGTGGATACGTATGTCTTCGAGGCTTTGAAGGTGCTACTTGGTTGATGGTAATTCCATAAAACCAACAGTGATGTATATTTATCGTGTTTTTTGTGCTATAGATGTTTCATCACGTCAAAACACATACACGTAATTTATTGTGAACGAGTACAACGTCGAGTAGGCATCTGACCTAAATACCCATACCATCCTCGGCGTTCTGCCGTTGCTCGTTCTACATCAGGACACTTTGCTCCAACTCGTTGAGAACCCTGGAGGCAGGGACTTTCCAAGGCACGCCGGGGTTGGAAACCTTGTGAGAAAAAGTAGTAGTAGTCCCATTTAATAATCGCGTCACCGTTTAAACGCAGTAGGGTGTAGAGTATTGTCTGCTTTGTTAACGGTTCGTTCCCTGCCAAATGGTCCCGCTCCGCCGATATAGACTTACCTCGACCGTACACGAAAACATAAAGACTGCACGAAGGCTACGGTGTAAACACCTTTGCGGAGCGACCTGTGTGCAGCCCAACGCGTGGCGGGCAGGCATCTAGCCGGCCAAGCTGAGCACTTGCCGGCGTTCCGATGTCATCCGCTTCAGGTCATGAACTCGACCTACATTGCCGCCGTCCTCCAGGTAACAAATATCGCACGTTGTCCGTCTCAATCCCGTTACTTCCTCGGCGTGCAGGAGTCTGAGATTCAACAAGTTGACCACGGTGCCCGCCAAGGTTTTTGGTGGCTTGACGTCGCTGCAGCAGTTGTAAGTGTCATAGATTGAGGCCGAGGTTGGTGTCACAATTTGTCTACTGAGAGTGAGCAGGCGAATCATTGTTCAGAACCGTTTTCTACAACACACACATATCCTCAATTGTATATATTGCAAACAAGTTCTATCGTCGTTTCCTCACCCTACAGCTTCGATTTGTACTATATCTGAAATGCGGGAAACTAAATTTTTCAAGGGTTGTAACACTTATCCAATCGCAAGAACGAACACCTAGGTCCGTGACACGCGTTGATGTCTCGAGTATCCAGCGACACATAGGAACGGATGCGCGCATGGGGTGAGCAGGATGGCGCTAGTCTGGTATGGTGAGAGGTAGAGTAACGGCCTGCCTCGTAGAATATCGTCGTTATGGTACGTCAACAACCACGGATGTGCCCTGCTGTCCGCAGTCCCGTGTAAGTACTCTGTGCCAAACCCTACCCTTTTACACGTCTTCAGCCGTCATCGCTAGACAGTGTTTCTAACCCTTCCCCCATCACCACCGCTGCGACGTTTAGACCCTTGGTAAATACATCGGGCGGATTCAAAATCCACCCGACTACAAGACGCCTCTATTGTCGTGACAGCACGTTCAGATGCGTTGTTGGCTGTGGCCGTGCTAGTATATATCACGCATTAAATCTTGACATGCGTTGATCCTTTTTTTCCTGTTTGCGGCCGAACATTTTTCTTTCTCATCCGGTCACTCCGTCTTAAAGCCTCGGCCTCAATCTGTGGTAGGCGAGTGCAAGCCTGGCATAGAGCGAGCTTGATGCTACATGTGTGAAATGCTGAACGGTGTCGAGTTGTGCGTTCACCGAAGGTATTCGGGCACATGTGTTTGGCACCCACGGTGGCACCTTCATCAATTAGCTAGTGAAGCGGGGTAAGACTGTGCTATTGAACACGTCGGTTCTTGAACCGGCCTATCCTAATCGTGGGGTCAAGATACCTCGTTCCATAACGCGGGTTTGCACATTTGACGCCCTACTATATATCATAGACGGACGAACTTCAAGTGAAGATCGTAGCAAGATCTTTGAGTCGAATGCATGCTTTTTGTATGGATTTCGATAGTTGCCTCGCCGTATAGACTGGCTCCACCGACGGTACTTTTCACGTTTGTGAAACAGCGTGATTTGTCTTAGCAAGATCTCGTCCGGTGCGCCGTCTCGTATCGTTCATGTGCTGCGGGTATTTTTCACGCATCTCGAGATCAACCTCATCTGGCGTCCCCCCTCTTGTCAGTTGCGCACCTGTTTAATGTCGTCACTGTGCATGCTTAATACGCAGGTTGATCAGCAACAACAAGCTCGCCGCTCTGCCAACGGAAACTTTTGATGGCCTGGTCTCCCTTCTAGAATTGTTAGTATCGAGTGCACTAGCGTTTTTCAGTACTGTGCGCAGCTTATCGTCATCTGCGTCGTATGCACCGGGTACACCATCACCGTGCTGATGAATGTGTGTACGCGTCGCAGATGCAATAGAGAAGTGTTCTAGATTGATACACGAGGCATTCAACGATAGATGCATCACAACTGGAAAAAACACGTTTCTGAGCCACCACGGCGTCCTTGCCGGGCGCGAGTTGAAGAATGATAATGCATATTGTGCTCTACATTGTTGGGCATGTTGCATACGCTCACGCGCAAGGTGCGTGCAACGTTGATCGTATTGATGTGTTCGTCTCCGTTGAATTCCGCAGGGCCCCGGGTTCAAAATTCGTAGGAGCCTTTGAAAGAGCAAGGTCAACCTGTATCGTAGAACGGTTCCCCCAGCGGTAGAACGATACCTAGAGAGTATCCCCCTATGTGTTATAGCACGCCAAAAAAATCTCGATGCCCTTCGAGGCAAATGTAATCTCTCTGGCACCGTCCACCTCACCCTTTTCTCTCTAGCGCTTCGATAAAGTATGGCGATTTTTTTTTTACGGGACCCCGATAGGCCCCCGGGTATTGCCAAATAGTTTCGTAGCCCGGCAGACCCGCTGTATCTTCTGTTGTTACGACTATCGGGGATCTTCGAGGGTGGCAGAGCGGTCAGCTGTTGCCAAACCTACGTGGCACTCGGTGGCTCTGTTGTATGGTGGGTGCGTGTATGAGCAACAACAACAACAACCCTGCCCACCCACGAGGTGACTTGGCTCAAAACCTGGGTGAACGCCTACATGAGTAATACTACACTGTCTCGAGCAAGGCTTGGCATACGTTTTCTTGGCTGAGTGCGTGCCTATGCTTCTACGTATGTGTTGTCAGGGCATATGTTGTGTTTGTACTTGTCCGTGGAGCAACGTTACGTCTAGCCTTGGTGTATACCACGTTGACTTGCCTACAACCTAGATGCGCTGCAATCAGTTCCACATGTCAAGTGCCAATCTGCGACGCAATGAACGCAGGATTGCCTGGGGTTCTTGCAGCTGTTGACGTCTTCAGAATTTCAGATCCCGTGTATGCATGCGCTCATGAATAGCCAATTCATGCCTTGGAACTTCGCGTTCCATGTCAGAGATGCATCTATATGGCTTACGGTCTGAGCTCGGTCCAGTGTTTTCGAAAGGATCCCAAGGGCGGGACTTGATTACCGCGATTTTTGTGTAACGATGACCGTTTTCATGTTTTGGGAATGAGACAAGGGCCGTGCAACGTCCAATAGAACACCAAACCGCGAGAATATTCATGACTGTTGATAGTGGCCCCCGTTTTCCGGCTAAAAAAAACGCCTTGAGCTTCCTGTTAATCCTCTTCGTCGATCCATACATACCTGGTCCGTTCGTGTTCGTACATGTTGCGGTATCTATAATAGAACAGGATTTTGACTTTTAATAGGTGGTCCTTCAGCCGTGCTGTGATATCCAGTCATGCGTCACTGAACGGGTGACGCTCTGATTCGGCGTTCCGCATCAAGGTCTCTGGATGGCAACGACTTTTCTACCCTGCCCGCCGGGTTGTTCGATGGGCTTCCGTCACTTCAGGATTTGTAAGAGACCAACCCTGCTGTCCACTACTGTAGTACGTGTAACGCTTGTGTTGGCCACGTTGAGTGGTATCTCGTGGGGGGTAGGCTACTCTCCGTTGTCTGCCGGATTGCGTTGTCCCTGACTGGGGTACACGCGATAGTCGGGCGACCGATGAATATGCTTTAGCCAGTTATACCTCTAGCGGGAATTACCTTTCTGTTCTACATGCAACAATTGTGCCTTTCTAGCTTAAGCCTAACTCTCAGAACTACATGCAACAATTGTGCCTTTCTAGCCTAAGCCTAACTCTCAGAACGATGGGCACCCATGGATATATGCATGTGGAACACCATTGTGCACAATATGCTGTGTCTATGCATGAAGTAGATATAGCCGGCAATATTGTGTATAATGGATGACCTGTCCTGGGCCGGAACTGATTTGTTCAGCCTCCCGCGAGCGTCCGACTAGACTATCAGGAGGTTCATTAATCTTGCGCAACGAGTTCAACTAGTATATATGATTTTTCTAATGACGCAAGCTCATATCTGGAATAGGCCGAAGTCTTTGTCCCCTTGTTTTGCAGCAGGCGCGCTGATAACGCCCACAGTCCTCAACAAAGACATCCTCTGGTATGTGGTCGAAGATCGATTTAGGCCATTTTTCGTCCGGGCAAATATCCTGATGTGCTTTCTCTCTCGCAGGGACTTGGACGACAACGATGATCTCCAATGCCTTCCTACCACGTGAGCCATATTGAACGTAGCGTTGCATTGGATTGGAATATCGTCGAAGATTCCCCGGCCCCCAGTATCTTTAAAATCTTCGGTGTATTCGGTGTAGAACGATTTCCAGGGGTTCGGCCAACTCACTTTTTGGGCCGACCTTGCCACTACTATATTTCTGCTTGAACACGTTTGCCGTCTTCCGGGCTTTTTAACCGCGCACACAGCAAGACGTCCCAGACACCCAAGAAATTTACAAATTTTGCGTAATCTGGTTTCGGTTGGATCAGTGCAGTTGCAGCCTAGTCCACTTACCCTCGTCGGAGCGTTCGTATGAGATCATGAACGATGAGATATAGAGCCTAATGGTACACATAACGCGGGGGGTTTGTCGGCGGAGCCACCTGTTCCCTACCTCTTTTTTACGGAATATTATTCGCTAACCCGCGATGCCCATTGTATCGGAAACGGGTTTTACCGCACACCTGTGGGCTACGCCCATCGAAAGAGACGCCGAGATGGTGACCCTTCCGGAAGCGTTCGCCGAGACAACCTTATGCGGTAAGTGGCAAACCATCATATTGTAGGCAAACATATGCACCCTTTTGAAGATGCAGAATACTTCAGCTGTGTATATTTCGGGCGAGCTTCAAACCGGGGTTTAAGGGTCGCCCACTGAGCTCGCATCTGCTCAAGACGCGATGAGGCACCAACGACAAATTTGATTGTTTGTCGGTTTGAGAAATACAGCACGTTTGTCGATAAGCTGCCGACGGCACCTGGTTTGGCTGGTTCACACACTCTCTGGGTTCGTACGCAATGTACAGGAAATACACTCCAACTGGGACTACGGTAGCGGGTATGCTGTTGTCAAAATGGTGTGTTTCTGAACGTGGCATAGACGCAGTAGGCACTGCATGTATTGCAAGTTTGGTGCATGGTGTCCTCTGTGTCCTTGCTCGGCGAACGGCTGCCGTATTCCTTCGCTGGCGGCAGGAGATCTTATGGGCACTCGATTTTGTTCTGCGCTTGCTGCCAGTTTGTCTCTAGGAATTATGTCAGAGAATGTTGCCCACTTTTCGGAACATTCGGGAACATGTACTGTGCTTCGTAGCTTCAGGGTTCCCCTCGTACGTCGAGAAGCGATACCAAGTTGTCCACAGTATGTGCGAGACAGTTTATTTTGCCTGGCTCCGTTAGAGTCTGTTGCTGAAGAGATCGACCTCGTTCTGGTCAACGTTGCCCGCTTGCGCAGGGTGCCCGGAAGACCCCGTGTGCAGCGAAGATGGTACTCCTTGCGAGTGTCAGCCTGGCATAGCTGGCTACAGCTGCGGTGTGTGTTTCAATTTGAACGTGGTGAACAGCATACGCGGTATCGGTGTCGCGATCCTAAACCCCGCTTATTACGCATTACTGCCTCACCTTCACAGATGAAGAATTTTGCTTTTCATAACGGTTGTCGGCTGCGGTTTGTGGTTGAACTCGTTACGTTGTTTGAGGTTTACAAAATATCGAAATTGGCAATCCATTCCTGACCCCTAAGAGCCGTGTGTACTCTAGGCGATAGCGTTGGGCTCCGGGTCGCAATCGCAGCAATACGCTACTCATGAGCACAGACCGTGTTGTCGACATTGACGTTGTAGCACCCCCCTCTCTGGAGACCTCGTCTGTTTCTCCCATAATCCTTACACCTATTTTACAAAACTCAAAGTCGTGAAAACAAGTACCGGGACTTTGTCTTACATTGATTTGCTGACATGAATGATGGTCTCGAAACAGTGATCAAATGTAGCACAACATAGATGTACAGTGTGATACAGTCATTCAGCGCAATGAGTCGTAATCAGGGTACCCTGTAGTCACGCGTCGTGTGCCTATGGACCGGCAATTGCATCGGAACGAGTGGGAGGGAACCCGCACATATCCCTCGGAGGAGTTTATCCAGAGCGATATCCCTGCGCACCTTCCACTCATATTCTTACGAATTTACATGCGTCCCTCTATATGTGTGTCTTCGGCGTTCACAGGTGGATCTACTACCGAGACGATCAAGGCGCTATCGTGTCCAGCTTTCGGTGAGTGTTAGTAGCCTCAAAATACAAAGTTCACGCTCTGGTGGTAACCGAGCGGTAATAATGTGCAGCGATTCTTTGTCTAGGACACACTGCAGAACCAACATGGTCACGGATGACAAATACGTGTTTCGAAACTAAAATCAATCGTAGCGTAGGTACACCCTCAGCAGACGCGCCATGGTACCGAGCCATGACACGGTAGGGGGATATTGTTAATCCAGAAACCGTCTTGCCGGTGTTTGCAGCACTTCGACTACCACAAAACGAGCTAGATGGTGTCGAAGCCCAGAGCTAACAGGTCATGCGGTGATATCGAAGCCCAGAGCTGAGTGGTGAACACATGGTGCATGAAACCGATAGCACGATTGATGTTGCCTCATACCCTGGTAATAGTGTAGGCCATTTGGACATCTGCCCCTGGCTCGCAGGGTAGAGTTTCAAACTCTACTGTAGTGGCCCGTGGGTTGACCACCGTCGGATGTCATGAACATTCGTATGGTGGCGGCACGTGTTTGATTGTCGCCGTTTTCTTTGCTGGCCGTTCGTTCGCCGCGGATTAACAGCCGATTGCACAAGTGATGAACAGTGTGCAGATAGCGAAGTCTGTTGCCCGGCCTCGCAAACGTGCGAGCTACTTCTTGGAGGCGTCTTGAGCGCCTGCGGTAAGCGAGAGAGAGCTATGACACGGCTTGTATGTAGTCTTGGGCTTGGCGGCCAGCAGGTTAGCACTAATATGATCACGTGACTGAACCATCTCCGGTATATTGAAACCATATGTTTGCACATAGCACGACGTAGAGTAAACACATTTATTTTACCAGTGGTGAAAACAGGGGCGGGGCTTGACGGGTACGCTTGGTTCACGGGTTACCACTTACACAGCATGTTCGGAGCAACCAGTTATCTGTACGGGCAACGGGAAGCTAGGTACTGGACACGAGTTGGATGCTGCTTTGGGTGTTAGTTAACCCATGGCTCAGTGCCTCCTGCCTTAACATCAGCTTCTTCATGGCCTCGTGTTTCACGAACGTTAGGTGACCCACACATGACGGGCTTCCACGGACAGAAGTTTGACTTCACGGGCGAGAGTGGGGGGTGGTACGCCTTGATCTCAGATTTGCCTTCGTTGCATTTGAACATGCGAGTAACGGCTTCTGTTACCGATGTACCCGAGATCACCTACATTACCGGCATATCCCTGATGACCATCGGGACGGATGGTATCGAACACAGTATCGCCGTTTCTGTGAACACCCCGCACAGCTTAGACAGCGCCTGTCCTTCAGGGTTGTCCACTTGCCTGGCCGACGGCGCGCTGACCGTTATCGTCGACGGAGAAACCGCCCTTGCTACACCCGGCACAGCTGTGCCAGGTCCAGGCGTCGAGGTCTCCGCCGTTAACCTTCCAGGGGCGTGCAGGTCGTTTGGGTTCGAGAAGTACTGGGAGAGGAAGCTTCTTGAACAAGTCCGCGTTGGTCAAGGCGGCGGTTCTGAGTCGCAGAACACGGCCGAATTGATCACTGACACCCCACTAGTGCAGGCCACCCAGACCATGAGCGAGTGGATTCTTGACGACCCCACTGCCACGAACATGATGGAATGCGCTGCCTACGTGGCGAAGTCCATGACTACTGACGGAGGGCTTTTCTCTCACCAGTCCGAACACGCCTCCTTCAAGATTTCAACCCCAACCGCCACGGTTCGCGTCAGCCACGGAAAACTGCACCAAGTCGCCATGCGAGACCCCACCGACCAGTACGACCTTCCTGATCATCTCACGTGGCAGATGAACTTGGCGATCGACCATCACGGCATCAGCGGATATGCCACAGGAATTCTTGGGGAGACGTTTGTCCCCACAGTGGACGCCGGCGGCCATACTATTATGAACGGCATGGAGGCCATCCGCGGCACGCAAGAGAGCTGTGAGTATATACTACTAATAGTCAAAACTGGTTCACAGCGGTTGTTCATCAACATTATGGGTGTGTTTGCAATACCTGTTACTATGTTCCCGTCAAAATACTATCGAGCCCCTGGAAGCTCTAGATTATAGGATTAGGCAGAGATATTGGCGGCAGTCACTTAGCGTTCTTTACTAAAGAACCGTCCTATCGTCTTGCTATTTAGAGGAGCTACGTACACTGAAGATGTCCCCCATCGATATCTTAGGTCTGATAATGTTGTGCAACCTTTGTTCGGGGATAGTACCCAGGTTGCCTGGACATATGTAAGAAGGACGCCGCCATTACAAGATCGAAAACCCTTGCAATACATGGAACAAGTTCCAAGAACGGAGCATATTTTCGAAAGGGGGTTGTGCAATAAATCATTCGGAATACCGTCCAGGGTTCATATCCATTGCGAACCAAATGAAACCAAATTCAAAGGCGTAGATTATCTTTTTCATTGCCCCAACCTGTATTCTACTTAGATACGCCTCCTCAGGTTTACACCTCACGAGGCCCCCAGTTGTAATGATGAAATACGCCCTACGTTCTCCGTTATGCCCTGCAGACCGCGTCGCCGGACCTTTCGACATACGTTTTCCTGCCAACACGAACCGCATCTAAGGGCGGATTCGCCGTTCAGGACTACGAGAACCACCCATGGCATGGTCGCCACCTTCAGAGCATGCAGAGATGGACGTAGCAACTGGACTGCCGTCTATCCGCCAAATTATGGTGGTTGGGAAAATACAGTCTTATGGGTGAATACTCCGTGTACAGTATGTATGGGGTGACACAACGTGGAGGGCAGGGGGTATCCGCTCAGACGTTTCTTACTTGAGTGGCCTGCTGACCCGACCAATAACTCCATGTAACGACTCTGAGTTGCGGGTATAGTAGTTCGCGGAGTCGTGTTTGGGCAGAGGTGCAATTCTCGCAAACCTGCGTTTCATGTTTTCCGTTGGATCATAGTCATAGGTAGCTCCCCGACGGCGGCATTCTTTACGTTCTTGGTTTGGCTCCGACAAATAACGGTCCAGATCGAGATCTGCATGGGTTTGTGTGGGGGGTGGATGTCCATGGTTGAAATACTGATTCGCCTATGGCTACGACTTGGCCCTGCGCCCATCGTGTGGGCCCAAAACAAACAATGGAGCATGGGCTTCGGGGGAGTAAAACCTCTAATCACGGCGACCCTGCGTTGCTAAGCAGGCGAAAAGCATATAAATCTCCTGGTGGTACCCTTAGTCGGACGAACGTTTCTGCCATTTCTGGCCTACAAACGTCTGCATGCCCATTTTGCAGGTTGACAGGACAAATAATTTGACGGTAACGATGCGAGTCAATGTTAATTTTTCATCATGGAAGTGGGTCCAGGTATTTGTTTCCCGTCTGTCGGAAAGTGCTTGGCATTTTGTTCATCGAGGAATGGTGCAAGGAACGTCACAGTCACGTGGCGCGCATGTATCAGTTCTGAGAGAGAAATCACAATTCCTGCCTGTAAAGAACTCATGACAAGAGCTACCGCTTCGGGATCCTTCCGGCACGAAAAACAAGCGCCTGGCTTAACACGATGATTTGAATTGTTTCCTTGGTGTTCAGCCCCGTCTATGCTGGGAGTGCATGCTATGCTCACACTCTGCCGGTGTTCATGCGTAGACTGACCATTGTATCACGCAGCCCGCGGTCCTTCTTGATCAATCATCGTAAGCGCTGCCCTGACTGCTTCTCGTTTGGTGTAGTATAGCGCGGAAGGTGATGGGCAAGGCTACGTAGGGAGCTACGGGATGTTGTGGCATGCATCGGCCGCTAATCCTTACGTGCGGGCAGGCGTTTTTATCCGGGCTTGGTCAAATCACACACTCCGATATACTTCGCCCATCTATTTCTCTGGCAACCTTCGGATCGTTGGAAGAGCGGCTGTCACATCACGCTCCCGCTGATTGGCCGGACAAGGACAGTCATGCGATTTCCCAAGCGGTGGGGCCGTGATACAGTATGCCAACAAAACTGGAGAGAGAAATACCGGCGTTTCTTTACGAAACCTCGTCGTCAGCACGCACACTCATGCGCCGCCTTTCTCGCTAACGCCATGAACGGGGCGCCCTTCGATATTTCCGACCTTCCCGGACGCTCTCTGCGGAGCCCTCCAGGTTGCGATGATAAACGGGGGGCTCCCGCCTTCGTGTAGTGACACAGCACGGAATCCAGTTAACATCGGTAAACTCAATAATTTCGGAAACACGGTCAAGAAAATTAACAACGGATCGAACCTAGAGGCCAAGCCATTCCTGTGGAAATATTCGGGTACTTAGCAAATCCGCTGTGACATCCTTCCAAGTTGATTGGTGGGACAAGGGCAGTCGAGCGATATCGCTAGCGGTGGATCCGACCTACACTATATCAACCGCCCTGAGTAGGGCAAAGCCCGCCTTTGAACGGATACAACACCCTTTGCCTAGACTTCCCACTCATGCCCCTCCCTACTGACGCCCTTACAAGATTAGGAACTTCTTGGACGCCTACCGCCCGGCCTATCCACAGGTCCTCCCCGGTTGCGATCTCGACCAGGTGGCTCCCGCCTCTTATGTATGGGCAGAGCGCGAAATCCAGCCAAACTCCAGAAGAGGGAAACCCCCCCTATGACTAAAGCAAAGAACAGAAGGAATCGAAGTATGCCCTCTTACACCGAAGCGCGCCAACCCCTATCGATAAACCTCCTTGTGATGTGGGATTGAACCATTATTGTCCCGTCCCCCCGTGACACAATAAAAATACCGTACCGTCCCGCCGTCACACCGAACAACGATCGTCCCGTCCCGAGGCGACACATAAAACTTAGCCTCCGTCCCGCCGTGATACCGCAAAATTACCGTCCCGTCCCGCCGATAGTATCTCTCCCGTTGGAAACTATCGTCAAGTCCCCTCGTATCAGGGCCTCCGGCAGACATAATTTGCCTCTTTCCCTGCGAGATTGATTCGTGGTCGTCTGTTCCCGTCCATTCCCACCACCAATTACGACATTAATCGAAAACTTTCGGGTTGTACCGATATTCAGTACAAATACTTTTGTAAAAACATGGTGTCATAAGTTGTGCACTATTTTGCGGGGGATCATACTAAACAGGAACTACGGTCCAGACTAAAAACTATATATTTCGTCATTTTTCTTAACAACATTTGGTCCGATATACTTTGGTCCCCCGTAGTACTCTTATGAATGAAATACGTAATAAACAGACGATTGTAGGAATAGAGGAGTATATTACACAGCTTGAGAACTTGAGTGCTTCTGTAGTATCAGCTATTCAATCAACCACCCGAACTCACAGCTAGCTATTGACCAAATTTTAACATTTGAATCTTGCAGTATAATAGTACCAGGTACATCACATGAAGTTGCTCCGCACCACATTTACTTTTTTCTTCTGCACATAATGTTCTGGTGTTGATGATCAGCAGCTGGTTGAACTTCGTTCTTTAACATTGAAATGAAAGCAAGGACCAAAATGACGAAACAAATGAAAATATAAAAAAATTGCTACCAAGTAGCAAGTAAAGTGGTATATACCTGGTGTTGTTGTTGTCTTTTTTTTTCGTTCTTTTAATGAACCTCCATGCTTCATACCTCCACCCGCAACACCTGCCACAGCACAGACACTACTCAACTCACGGCGACACCACTACTGGCGTGGCCCACAAAGATGTCAGGTGACATGTTATCAAGTGAGACGCAAAACCGTTGCTGTCAAGGATACACGGCCGAGTGGTCCACGCTATACCTATTAAGAGTAGTTTAAACACGTCACGAGGCAAAGTTTGTGTCTTTCGCAGGGTGAAGTTCATGTCTCTTAACATCTTTGGCCTGACCGGCGCGGACGCCATCGATGCCAGTCTCACGGGCGGGGTTGATCGACTAGCAGCCAGTGGCAGTAGAATAACCACCACCGCCGCCGCAAAATCCCTCCACCACCGCCTATATTCCCCTCGACAACCATCGAGAGTCTAACATAGCGCAAGCACAACCATGTCGCGGTCTTCCTTCACATACACAACTATATCTACGACGATTGGTGTGTTACTACGGATGTAGTCTAAGCATCTCAGCAAGAATACTAAGCCCCAAAAGGCGCGTGTTATTCTCAAGATTTCCGTGTTTGCCAGCCGAGAATGCACAGCAGTGTTGTCGAGATGCTCATCGTTATATAGGGTTGCGTACACCCGAACGGCGTAAGGCTCAACACTGTTAGCTTCCGGTGCCACCTAACCGGGCAATTGTCACTCTAGAACATGGATCTATTAGTACGTACGGCATCTTTAGCTTGTATCGATGCATGTCGGTTGCATTTGCTCTTGAATGAAAATATGTGGTCAATAGTATGCAGTCATTTGATAACGAATATGCATGTGTTTCGTGATCATGAGCAAGGAGCGAACAGATTAATTAGCACAAGCAACAGGCAAACGGTACACGAGCAACGAATATGCCTGCCTCTATCGACCACAAACGTATCTTCAAAGACTTACGAAACTAGCAGGCAGAGAACCATTGGTAGCGTGAATACCCAGCAGCATATTGCGCGTATAGCCATCATACAAGGCAGATAACAACGATAACATGTGGATGTATGCTTATACCGATTACCGGCCAGGTATGGCATAAAATACTCTGCAAGATCGAACAAGAGATTTTGCAACGAACACGATAGCATTATTTCACAGTTTCGCAAACACTCCGAACTCCTTTACACGCTTTGCATACACTTTGATCACCTGCGACCCAGTTCGATCTCCCCGGGTTTGACCATGATACAACAAGGTACAGCTCTCAGGCCCACAAACGAACGTGCGCTTGTTAAACATCCGAGGCCGGCACACCTGTTGATAAATTTTGTTTTTAAAATGACTCGGTGCTGCAGTGATTGGGTCACGCAAAAAGGGAATCGATGCAATGCGGTGGTTGCAAGCAGCTAGAGTGAGCAACCAACGTAGCGCCACAATAACAATAATAACGGGCACGACGGGCAAGGCAGAACCCAAGCGACTGGGGGTCGATAGAATAAGTATCACAGATCACTTGGCTTTCGCTATCTTACGCTTAACGTGGTGGTGTTTAGTAGACACCGGGTGATCCCGGAACCTCGTTACTACTATAGCTTTGCACCCGAGCCCGAAGGCGTTCCCACACGGGAGATCCTCTGTGCCCCTATACGATTCGCCCAGAGGAGCCCACTAAAGCTTGCCTTCGGTCTATCGAATAGGCCCGACGCGTGACCCTGAACACGGCAGTTGTTTCGCACCGTAGTAGTATCTCCCTCATAGCACTGTTCACGACAATCGCAACGGTATAAACTCTCACCCTGGCGCCGCTCGCTGTAACTCTACGCACAATCGCTTCGCATCTCGTTTTCTTAGTGTATTTTTTATCGCATACGAACAAAGAGTCTGTAAGTACAATGCTGAACATCTGCCAACTTGCCAACGGTCGGGGTTGCCTACTAAAAGCACCGGTTTGTAATAAATTTGAACTATATCCCATAGAATAATATATATTTCACTTCTCCCCGCCTCCGCGGCCCGTGCGTTGCGGTGAATGACGGCATCCCATGCCGAGCCCGGTACAGTGCGTCATTCCTTTGAATTGAAGAAGTGAAATAGGTACGCTTAGAGTGTACACATCCGGCTCCATTGCTGCCGGGACCATCACACGCCGTCTGTAGTTGATATCCGCCCGTCGACGAAAATCCCGAACGACGTATAGTACAGCCTTGAGAAAAATAGACCATATCGCGAAACAAAACGCTTGGATGGCAGCCCCCCGTGCGAGATACTCATCCCGGCTACGAACAAAAAATGTAGTGGGGGCATTGCGTTCTGTCCCCTCTATCGTTGACTCGACTACGTCCAAAATTCCACACCTTTGGCAAGGGAGAACTTGTGCAGTACCCCGACGGGCGTAGACGAAACGATGTTTTTTCAGACGACCGTGGCTCGAGCCCTTAGCCGATCACCTCTGTAGTACCCGCAGCGCCAGCGCATGACGAATACAAAAACACAATATTTCGCGAAAACGTCAAACCGGCACCCTAAACAACATGTATCTGTCGTCGACCGTCAGCGGGGCGGTTGAACAAAACCAAAACATAATTCACAATGTAATACGATTACAGCTTCTGCAACATTGACACACCTACCGGTATACTACTGTAGAATTGGGGTGAAGCAACACCCTACCCAAGGTTTTGGGATGGCGGTCCATAACCACACGAACAAAGTATCGGCACCACGTAGATGACTCTGAGCGACATACTTCCAGAACCACTGAAACAAACGCATTTCATAGATACCTAAGACAGCCTGTAAATGGTGGACACATTGTAAGACCCTGCGGAAGCATGCCATGGTAGAGCAGGGTGCCCCCCTTTATGCAGTCCTTGCACGAGGAGATCAATATCGTACCAAATACCTGAGATGTCAAAAACAACTCTGCCCGCAACCCGACCAACGTTTGTATGCGCTAGCAGCTTGGAAGGGAATACGCATGCTACCCGTATAGCACAAAAAATACTAACCGGTATACTGATGGTTTCTCACATGGGAAGCTCAGTAAGCCAGACCATTTTGAGCATTGGGTTAGAACACCTACAGTGGGAATGGACAGCTACTTTTGATAACAACACAACGGTGGTAGATCAAGACGCAGTGGACAGATACGCGACACATATGCCCCACGTGCCGCCCTCCGGTGATGCGAAAACGCCTCCGTCACACACTGCTTTCGGAGAAAAACATTAAAATACCTTCGACAACATACCTAAACGTTGGCTCCTAGTTGAGCTTTTCCTTCGCTCGAAATCTAGATCTCCTGAATAGGCCCGGTGTGCAGCCTGTATTGGATGAATTAGTCAGGACCTCTTCCGAACAGCAGCGAAACGTTTCATGTGCCCATCGTCCCAGCCCACACCCTAACACCTCTCGGGCAATGTATCACATAAAATATACAAACTCCGCTACAAAACCACTGAGCTCAGGGAATGTCACACGCTACAATACCTCGACTCCTGCAAATCATTCTCTGTAAATTCGTTGCCAATCCGTTATTCACTTAAAACAACTATTGCCTTTGACCCTTCTTGAAACGCAACATTGTTTATTCCAACGGTGCGTACTTTGGGTACTGCCCGGCATTTGCCTCAGTGGTTATACGCTTCCCCGCCGTCGGTTTGTGATCTCCCGCTATGCCCTGATGTTGAGCATCACCCTGTCCCGCCACGACCCGCTCGCCACGCATCGCCCATGTTATAGCCGTCCGCCTCACAGTGGGGCCACTCAAAGGTATCGTAAATATATGGAAGCGCGTTATTCCTAGGGTCAAACGACTCTAGGACTTCCCTATTTGTGAGGACGTTTCCACCCCGACGGGCGTTCCCTTTGATTCCAGTCTGTACCCTGAAATCGTCCACGTCATTATCGACGAGCCCGAACGGGAAAACATCCTGCCCGGCGTGGCCCACGCAGTCGTTGGGAAAGACGCTGAGCTTCTTGGTGTAGGACGTACCGTCGGAAAGGGTGGTCGTTATCTCTTCGTCCGGCCAGGAGAAATCTTTTACAGACTCGGTCAGGACTGAGAACATCCACAGCCGACCCAACGTTGGATGCATCGGCCAGAAAGTCGGGTCCAGAGATGAGCTCGCCTGCAGTGGTGCGAGTTATTGCGGTCGATTGTTTGCACTTTTGTAATTCAAACATGAAAAAGAACAGGCCGTCATGTATTTGATAGGTATGTTGTTTTGAGCATAGTTTGTGAGAGGTTTGCTTGTTTCTGCCATAAGTCCGTCCGCGGGTGATGCGATAGGTCCCTATTGCAATATGGTTCTGAAGCCAAGGAAGACACGCCAGCTGTGTGATATTGAGTCAGATGCATTTTTTTACGATGTTTCGAAACGAACCGTTTTAGGGGTGCGAGGTTGGGCTTGTTTGCCGAAGCCATGCGGACATTTACGTCGTGTGTGAGTTCCAACGATCGGGTATCACCTCGCCGTTGCTCAGCTTTGGGGGGTATGAAATACCCTACGTCGTCCCCACGTGTTCAATGCCCCCTCGTAGGCTTAACCTGGATAACGGTAGCGCCATGACAAATATCAGGTTTGACATATGAGGGAGTCTGCCCTCCCCACATGCTGATTTGGGGAAAACCTGAAAGTGCAGCCAGATGATCGATCTCGAAGCCCACGGGGTTCACCTTCATTTCTTTTTGAAAAACGCCGGTGGGATATTAACGATTGTTTGGTCCAGGAATCTGCCCGGTGTCGGATATGATTCGGGAATAAGCGGTAACCCCCAATGTAGCACACGTGCTCGTCAAATCTTTAACTGGTCCATGTTTTGCGATCCAAACAATACCTGGGGATCCAAATATACTATGTATGTAGCTAGGAGGCCGCGCAGTATATGTTTGTAACTGTGGTCAACCTTAGTGGGATAATGCATGTTAGACGGTCCCAGGAAAACGTTGATGCTCTCCAATCGCCACTAGAGTCTGATGCGCTGTTGTTGTTCGATCACAGGGCGGCTCGTATCCCGATCAGATTCGAATACCTCACTGGTTTTGTCTACGAGTGGTAGGTGGCACGTTCGAGTATATCGTGCGGACGTGACCACGTGGCGCCGAGCCTCTTAACTTGGGTCGCCTTGGAATTTGGAGCAATTCGGCGGTGTGTCGGCATCTCGGTGCAGTAGGAATACTAGAAGAGTAGTCGTGATCATGATTATTCCGTTATTTTTCATGGGGGAAACCATAACTACTATCTGCATAAGGAAGCTCACCACGTGATACACAAGACCTCGACACAACACACGCGATCACCCAGGAGTGTCAGCAGCAGCAAGACAGGAAGAACAATGAAAGGCCCACTACTCTGGCGGGAATGAGAAAGAGTGGAGTGTGCAGTCGTGAAGCGACCACCCGCGACGCATTCTTGGCGCCAGCCAGGAGCTTTGCGGCGTTGTCGCGTTTTAGTTCACTAGAAACACACCGTCGGAATAAAACATGGACACGGTTTGAGACTTCAGACAGGTTTATGCTTGAGTGGAAACCCCCCTTTTCTTGTGTTGCGCAGACGAACCTATTCCACCTGACGACGAGCAAGACTGCCGACGGTATTAATCGACACGCAACGCGCAAGGCATGAGCATAGGCATCCGTAGGCTCCGAGGGGATGATAAACAATAGCATAGTATCGTTGCTTGCAAAGTCAGCTTGATCATGTACTCCTTTCCGCGGGTGGTCTAGAACGTGGCTGGACGATTCTCAAAAAAAAAAAGAATAAAGCGTCAAGAGGTATGTTTGCTATTCGCCAGTGTTGTTTGCCGTGGCTTCGTCGAACGGGAAGTTCTACGTCCGGGGCCTCGTTGAAGTAAAGGGAGATTCGAACGCTTAAGCCTGGTCGAATCGGAGACGCGTCGGCCGTGGGAGGAGTGTGACGGCCACACCCGCCAACAAAGCACACACTAAATATAACAACTTCTTAGCAGAGGTGAGGTCGCGTCCCATTCAACAACGCACTGTTGTATCCAGGAAAAGTTACCGTACGGAGAACCAGGTACGTACAAACAGACGTTGGATGGATTTCCAAAGGAAAACGTTGAGACAGCGATTTTAAAACGGCTACATGGAAGACAATAGGCGCTGAGAGAGAGAAATAGAGAACTCCCGTTCGCTCGTAGCAAATCACACACTAGCTACGTCCATGCAATGCCTGGTAACGACGATTACGAGCGTCACCCCACGGTAGTGGTTCCACTTTTTGGGCCCAAGGGTTTCGGGCCGGTTGAGTTCCCGAGGTGAGGAACTGACAGTAACGATGAAATTTTTACTCGTATATTCGGTTTAGGACTAGCGCATACAAGCGCTGATCGGGTGGCGCGAACAATGTTTTTCCAAGTCTTCATTGTATCGGGTGAGATGTTGAGCTCTCTTTGTGAGGGGCTGAGGAACTTCTGGTGCACCCCTACCGTGGGATGGCCCACGTTGCTAAAACACGGATGGTACCCGTTCTAACGTATGTGCTGTCTGAATGACCGGACACCTTCACCCAGTATTGTTGGAGGTTCATAAGTATCTTGCAGTAATAGTCGTGTGACACCCACACAGCTCATGGGATTGGTGTTCGGGTTGCACTAAAAATATGATCCAATTGAGGATTTTGGAGTGACTCTCTATTATTGGTAAATGCCTACTAGATAGCAATAGAGCTCCTCACGCGTGGTGAAAACAAAGCGCTATCCTCAGTGTTAGCGCGGCATCATTTTCGTCGGCTGTGCGGTTGTGGTTTTCGCTGCAGGACTAAAAAATTGATTCATGTCGGTTCCTGGTGGGGAACGGATCCTATCCGTGTTAGTTAGCCTTTTCTCCTGTTGACTTGATGTTTTACAGGAGTAGGTCCTCTAGAATATTCTAAGCCCGCCAAAAATGTCAAACCATTTCACAACGCCGTTGGGTTTGATTACCTCCGTTTGGACCACGATGGCAATATCAAGAAGTGTGCTAAATGTTTTGATCGAGCGTTACCTTCGTCAAACGATCAGCCGTCCAAACCTGTTCGACAAAACTCCGTCCTTTCCAAAAGGAGGTGGTTATGCCATAAACGTATAGGTTCCACTGTACCGTCCCACACAGTCAGAAGCACGGGTATGTCCTACATATATCACGGCAAACACCGGAAAGGTTGAATATATTGGACACAGCAGAGCCATATTTTTGAACGTAGATAATCTGGGAAACCGTTGCAGCAGTAGGTTCTCAACGCCACGAATTAGGATGTGTTTGAAGTTGGCACCTGTTCAACACGGCTCCTTGTGCTCGTATCTTCCTGGGGAGATCTGCTTGACAAGGCTTCGGCACATCATGTCATCGTGAAGGCAGACAGGCCGCATTTATTAGAGCATCGAGAGGGTGATCTGCTAAATGTTCTCAAACGACGAACCTGATGGTGGTCTCCGTCGCTGATAGCGCTGCTGCAAATAATTGAGATAACCTCTCGCTTCGCATCCTCATCCGCGCCCGCGAGGTACTCGCTCAAAAAGGACAGGTCATGCAGAATCGTCAGGTAGTCGTCCCCCTGCGTAAGGTCGAAGCCGTGGCACCCACAGACTCCACTGGATAGAAGCTGTACGGCGAATCATGTTTCAAACGACAAGGCGGAAAGGCTTATTGTTAGATCACGGCGCGAGCCACAAGGTCGACACGAGAGAGAGAGCGGCACGTTAGTAGAGTCGAGTATCCACAGCACACGGTAGGGGATTCACGCTTTAAGAAAAAAAAGTAAACCCGACAGCAATATGTCTACATGTGTACCAGCGACGGGCCATCCCCATCCAACCAAATCTGCCCTCGTTCCCTCCCAGTCTGACCCACCCCAGCTGCCTCCCTCCCCCCGCGCTTGGCGCAGTCATTGCCAGTCTGGACGTTCAAACTCCGATGAGCTCGGTCTCGGTATTGCAAGGATGCGGTGGGGGAGGATCATACGACTACAGCCAAGAGGGCATGGGTATCCCCTCTTCCCGCCGCCGCCCTTTGAATTTTTCCCGCCGACCGTGAACCCTCGTTCCTCGTACAGTATAATAACTGGTATATCTGCGATGCTCGCAAAACGAAAAAATATTCATGTTTGATCTATTTATTTCTACCTGGCTGCGACGTGGCGGTGTACTGCCTTTTGAATGTATGCAGGCAGTGTACAGGCTGTTCCATCAATCTTGCCTCACCCTCTGCGGTTTTCATGGTAATTTTGTCTGCGCTTCGTTCACACCATTCCTGAGTCTTGTGGTTCATCACATCCGAGTGTGGTTCTATTCTCGTCACGGCTTCACCTGCTCTGGCGTCTGTGAAACGTCCGCGCTGCCCGTGCACGAGAAAATGCCCTTGCGATACAGTTCCTTGTGGTGAGTAAACGACAGCGACACAAGGTTCCTCGATGTCTCCTCGCCCACAAGCTCGCCGATAATAGAGTACTCCTCTTCGCAGTCGGACGCCCCGCCGATCCAGATGTGCACATGCCCGTGAGGCTCCTTCTGACAATTCCACGCCCATGAGTAGAAATCCGTGAAGGAGGTGACAAGGTTGTAGTGTGCCTCGCACGTGGGCCAGGGGAAATCCTCCTCGGTATCTACGCCACACATCTTGCCCGCGTTTCTCGAGAGGTAGCTGCACGGTGGGAAATAGTAAATGCAAGCATATACGCGGTGTAATGTATCGTGGACAAAACAAATAAGGTGGACGAGGAAAAGCAGCAGGAGGAAGGATGGGGGATGTTAACGTTGTATGTCGTACACCGATAGTATGCGTGCTGCCACGATTAACCGAAACAAAGTCTGAACAGTTTGTCTCCACTAACGTGCGCGACGTCTCGACCGGGCCCGGGTGACGTCAGTCCGATGCACTTTATTGTGCGGCTGTCATGCATGGATCCTCAAAGCAAGGTCTAGGTTGCCCACGGCGATAATACCGGTATGAATATATGCAAAACTCGAGGTTTCACACGACCTGCACCAAGACCAGCTTAGTAGGGTTTCACGCACATTCTCAGTCCGATTTGAAAACTATGATCTGAAAAATTGACACCTGCTTTATCGTATTCGATGGTTTACCCGAGGGGTGTTATACTTCACCACATTTTTTATTGTCGGGAGGGAGCTGAGGCAAATATAAAAATTATCCCAAAAATGCTAACCACAAAAATTGACGAAACAACAAAACAATGGTGAAGTGGTGAATCCCGTTTGCCTCGCCTCTAAGAAAGGCGAGAAAATATATGTAAACAACAAAAAAACAGTGCGAGAATCGCAGTGTTTTATCTCGTATACATTCATTAATTGAAATTGAATAAGACAAAACTGAGGGTATATTGTTTCGGGGCATACCCCAAAGAGTGTTCACACAGAGTTTTGGCGGCATCGGTTATCTCCATACTCTTTTCAGTGCTGAGTTTTGACGGATATATATTGACGGAAACCTGTTTCTTCCTGACTTTCTGGACAAAATCAAATCGAATTCCATAAATGGTAAGGTCGGCGAATGCGCTGCCGGTCCAATACCACTGTTGTCAAAATTGGACGCGTAATATTTCCAAACGGTTGAGAAAACGCAGAAAAACATATCAAGCTGGTCTTGGCTGGTACATCGCTTAGCGCCTACACATTAATACGCTCAGAAAGCTTCGACCAGAGCTTCCATGCGCAGCGGACAAGACCGTTGTTAGAACGGACATCAAGGTCAAACCGGTACTTCCGCCAATGTCCATTATGGGCTACAAAGCATAGACCGATACAAACCTCAGGATAACGAGGGATGTTACGGAAGGGGTCCGCTTGCTCTTATTATCAAGGAAAATATTCATACGGGGTTATACCCCTCGACCGTTAAGCCACATGGGCGTATACAGTTTGCAAACCCTGGCAGGTATCTCACGTGCCCCAACAGGCCACGAATTCATTTATTTATGACGCGATATGTAGGTGCCCGCAGCCTATGCCGAGCACCCCCGCCTTTTCCATTTTTTTCGGGGCACGGTATTGTGGCTAACGGCACAGCCGCATTGGACGGGTCTAACGAAATCCCTCGTTTGACCAAATATTGCGCGGGTTTTCCCCCGCAATCCTACTAAATGTATGTATTAACCCCGCGTGACCACCATCTTAACCTCCTGTGGCCGAGTACACTACCCCGCGACGACCACTCGACACAGCCCAAGAAACAGCCATAAACCCTTGTGCACGTCACCCTATTTAGCGCCCCAAAAAGCCTAAGGGCGGAACATCCAGCAGTTGTGAATGGTCTTCATGACGGGTCAACAAATGACATGCAAAAGCGAATACAATCACGAACGTGCCAGGAAGGGGGACGGCAATACAGGACGGTGACGGTGTGAGTACTGGCGCCGCCGCTTGCTGTCTGTCTGGTATACGAGTCTGCGGCACCTGTTGCAAGTCTTGTTTGTTTTTTGCCTTTATGCTTCCCCTTCTGCCCCGTTGTGCGTTGGAGCTTTAATTGGTTCTCTTCCTGCCCATGTATGTATGTGTTAGGTGGAAGGGGGAAGGGGCACTGTTATTGTTTGCGGCTGTGGTTGTCGTTGGTCTTCCTTTGTAGCTTTATGTTGCCTGTTCTTCCGTGTTTTTTTTCTTTTTCAAAGGAGCAGTGCTTGTAAGTTGACCACGACACGTAAGATCCTGTAAATGCTGTGGTAGGTATTTATTAGGAGCGGTAACACGCAGGAGGTAACTACTTTCAGGTACTTATAGACTCGGTACACGGTACACACACAACCCATTCCAAAGTTTTGAAAATTTCCGTAGAATATGAAGACTGATTTGGCACATAATTTCTTGCCCCGTGTGTTGTTTCCTCAAGTTTTGATAGAGACTAATGACAACTAACTGCTGGATGCCCCTACCCTGGGCTGTTCGGACAGCCGAATAGTATGACGTGTACAAGTGTTCATACCTGTTTCTTGAGATATGACGAGTGGTCATCGCGGGGTAGTGTACCCGGTCAAAGGGGGTTAAGGTGGTGGTCACGTGGGGGTGCTACATAAGTTTATGGAGTGGCGGGGTAATACTCCCCCAATTTTTGGCCAACAGGGGGATTCCATTAATCCACTCCTACTCGGCGGTGTCATTAGCCCCCAACAACTTGCCCGGAAACAAAAACAGAAGGCGGGCGTGCTTGGCATGGGCTGCATGCACCGCGCCATCTCGTCATAATTGAATTCGGAGCTTGTCTGTGCACGTGAGAGCGCCTCTTGCGGGCGCACTTTGCCTATACCCCTACATGGCCAAAGCGTCGAGGGGGTATACCCCCAAAAGACTATCCCCCACCTTCAAGGGTATGCCCCATCTTCTGTGGCAGACACGACAGTTTTTCACTTGAGCTTTCATTTATTTTCATTTTCAGTTTTGTTTAGTTTCTTCGCTACCTGTACTTACTTTTAAAAAATGTGTAGGTCGTGTCTGCTGTATTCAGTATGATGACATGTCATTGCGTTGTTTTGTTGCTTACTGCAGAACAATGTAGTATCTCTGTGGTGAATTTATGTGACAACAACAGGGCATGTACCTCTTGAAGATTGAAGAATCGGCACGGAAACTGGTTGTGCACAGGATGCCGACGGAAATAAAGAACCGTACAATGTGGAGAACACACACACCTAAATTTCACGAGGGACCTCACCTTCAAGGGCTATGACTCACCCAAAGTATGACCCGTCAAATAAACAAGGGAGAAGGACGATGACCCCACGCGGCGTCACTAGTGACGATTCAGAGAGGGCGTGTTATGGGCAACAACATTAACGATTGAACGGGTTCCCTACCACAGTGTTCTTGGTACGCCTCATTAGGTTAGTACCATCGGTGATAAGTGTAGGGCAGATGTATAGAGTGGTTGAATCCTAATCTGGTAGCAAAAAAATTGTAGCTTTCGCAAAAACACCGATATCCGTGAGGTGGTTTATGTTCTCATCGCCCGATAAAACCCCACAAAACGTAGACGCTACCATACGTTTGTACACTGTAGTTGCGGTTACGGTGTTACGTCGTTTATTTAATGAAGATTGACAGTCTGACGATATTGGGCTAAGGAACCCCGTCTTTCAGGAATGGGTTGGCGAGAATGTGCATGGCAGAACGAGTCAATTAGAACCCCGTCTTTCAGGAATGGGTTGGGGAGAATATGCATGGCAGAACGAGTCAATTAATCGTCGAAAGACAGTGCAAAAGTAGGGCGTTCTTCAGCCGGTTCCTTGAACGAGGAGTGGTACCGTCAGTTGGAAATATTTTCTGCCAAACCGAGTGCTACCACGTATGTTAACCGAGGCGGGAGCTGGTGATACCTTTAGGGGGCTATCTCACTATTTGCTACGTATCACGATTCCGGCAACCTTGTCGAAGCGCTCTGCTCCTTAATCAAATTGAGGTTGGGAAGTACTTCAGGGGTAGTCGGTCCATTCTAAAGCGTTACATAGCAGAACAAAAAAGGCTTAAACGACTCAAACCTGCAACGGCATGTAGGGGTGGTCCCTCGACCTAGTGGAGACTTTGTAGCGGCTGAACCAAAAAAGACCTAGAGGGGACCCCCAATTCCGTAACCACAAGCCTCGGTTAACCTGAATCTCCTACACAGTGTATTAGTCAGGTTCTCAGTCGACGAGAGCAGCGTCGATGTAAAATATTACCTCGTTAAACAACAATCCTTACCATACAACAGCTCATAAACGGTCTATTGTCCAAAACAATTCGATAAGAGGAATATTTTCGTTTGTATTTGCGGTTGTCTTGTAATATTCGAAGTTAGACACCCTTGCAAGCTGCCTCTGCTGAAAGTGCTTCAACGAGTCGGACACACGGAGGAGATGATAACAAGGCGGGCTGTAATTGTTTCACGAAACTGGCGGTGGGAGAGCATAAATAGGATCAACCTCGTTGACGATATGATAGCAGTTTAACCCTATTAAATAGAGGTATCGCCCGAGTATATTAAAGTTCAGCACTTGCCGTGCAGCCGGATTCCAACACGTGATTGAGGCTCCCACTCACGCTCGGTTGTTGACGTTCCAAGGCGCCCGGAGTCTGCCGTAGACATCTCCCATACCCCCCTCTATAGTGCTCAGGTTGTTTGGCACTATCCGTGGTATTTCGGTGTACCCCCAACGCCCGTCCTTAACCTGTGTCAAATACGAGCAACACGCCGTATGCCAAAACCAGCGGAGGAGCATACGGAAAAAAAGTAGTGGGAAACAAATTCACACAAACGGGCAACGGAACATACAGACAGAACGGCAATCACGAAGGACAGTAGATACGCAGAAAAAGTAATAGTCAGATACGAACGACAACCACCCATCTCCCGACGGACAGCTTGACCAACGGACCGTACTGTAGAGACATAACTTGTTGTTTTACTCGGTAAAAAACAAAAAAAGGGAATAAATACAGTAAAAGCAACTAACTGCGGCAGCAGCAGTGGCGGCGGCAGCAGTGTTTCCTTTAAACGCAGCCGGCCACGTTTGGCGAGATTTGAAACCTCCAAACCACGAAGCGCCACAAAATATTTGAAGCCTTCATGGATAACTAGTTCGTTTTCTACACCGCGCATGAACTCCCCCCTGCCCCACCCCCACCAACGATCCAAGCAAGACACACCGACGCCCACCATGGAGTCTTCGGTGTCCCTGGTGCCAAACCAAGAGGGTTGGAGCAAGGGCGTTTTGTTGCTGATTCCACTTGATTCGCCCGTCTTGGTGTTAAAGGGAGCACTGGAAGACGACGATTCGATCGTGAAATCCCAGTATGGGAGGGTGAGTTTCGGGTTGACTTGTTGCAGGCTGGTCTCGAACGTGTTGGACAACAGCAAGTGGCTGGTCAAAAACCCCAGACCGTCGTGGAACTATTGCAGTTCGTTTAGATTGGTTTCGTTCGGTTTGGGTTTGTCCAGGGTTGGTAGCGATTCCAGTTTAGGTCCAATAGTTGTTCCAGTGTCGGTAAGATAACGGCATTCGAATGCATAGGCAAGCGTGATGGCACACGTACCAAAGGAAACACAGTCGGACGGAGGGAGGGAGGGAGGGAGGGAGGGAGGGAGGGAGGGAAGAAGGGAGGGACGGAGGGAGGGAGGGTGGGAGGGAGGGAGGGAAGAAGGGAGGGAGGGAAGGAGAGAGGGAGGGAGGGAGGGAGGGAGGGAGGGAGGGAGGGAGGGAGGGCGGGAGGGAGGGAGGGAGGGAGGGAGGGAGGGAGGGAGGGAGGGAGGGAGGGAGGGAGGGAGGGAGGGAGGGAGGGAGGGAGGGAGGGAGGGAGGGAGGGAGGGAGGGAGGGAGGGAGGGAGGGAGGGAGGGAGGGAGGGAGGGAGGGAGGGAGGGAGGGAGGGAGGGAGGGAGGGAGGGAGGGAGGGAGGGAGGGAGGGAGGGAGGGAGGGAGGGAGGGTGGGAGGGAGGGAGGGAGAGAGGGAGGGAGGGAGGGAGGGAGGGAGGGAGGGAGGGAGGAAGGGAGGGAGGGAGGGAGGGAGGGAGGGAGGGAGGGAGGGAGGGAGGGAGGGAGGGAGGGAGGGAGGGAGGGAGGGAGGGAGGGAGGGAGGGAGGGAGGGAGGGAGGGAGGGAGGGAGGGAGGGAGGGAGGAAACGTAGGACATGTTAGCCGACTGTCGGGGGAATGGGGACGCACTACTCTTGCGGCGTTGACGATGTTGTCTTCTTCCTGGAGTACATCCGCTTGCTACTGCGTAAAATTGTCGTAAATCCTGAGCCATGTGGGCATTCGTCACATTTGAATGATTACCTACTACTGGGACAGCAAGCACCATAGAACCCGCGGCAGAACACACGCCCTGGATATATTATTTTTAGCATGGAGTCCAAGCAATAGACGATAGTGGCTTTGGCACACTAGACGCACCCCTCGATCTTTACGCGCTTCTCGTTGTGGGAATTTACTCGACCATACGAGTCGAGGCGGTTTGTTATGCTTCATGCCACACAAACACATACCACTGCGGTATAGTCATAGTTACCGTCGGTAGGCAGCAAGGTGGCTATTAGTTAAAAAACGTCCAACGCCCGAACGACGCAGTCCTCTCTCAGCCGATCTGCACGCCGATACGCCGACACACAGAGAGCAAGAGGCGACATTCCAAAGAGGTAGATGCTTAAGCGGGTAGACGGAGGAAAGTCGCACGCTCGGGCGGTCCGACCGAGTTGGCAGCTTCGAAAACATGACATTGTGTAAACAACAAACAGAGACAGCGAGCGGTCGTACAAACTGTTGAGGAACCAGGAATAGGGAAAAAAGACCATGTGTGAAATATTTACCGTGGTTCCGCGCATCTCGCTGGCAAAGAAGCAGACTGTTGACTATACGCACGGGTAAGCATACCGACACATTGTTTAGGTTTGATACCGAGGTGATGGTTTGCGTCTTTAGTGTCGAACCGCGCTTCCTATCCATCGATGAGTACCCCAAGCAACGTTATGCTTAAGAAGGTAGGCGGCAAAGGGGCGCACGCTCGGGCGAGCTGGCTGAGTTGCAAGCTTCGGAAAATACATACAAATACCAATCAGAGACAGCGAGCGGTCGAGCAAACTGTTGCGGGACCAGAGCGAGGGGAAGATGCACCATGTGCGAAATATGGACCATGGTTCCGCGTATCATGCTGGCACATAAGCAGCCTCTTGACTACACGCACGGGTAAGCATACCGGTACATCGTTCAGTTTCGATACAGAGCTCGTGTGTGTCTTTCACGTCAAACCGATCTTCCTGCCCATCGATATCAACTACAAGTAACGTCAGTGTGGATTCTCTAATCCTAGACAAATTGGAAGTTCCGCCGTACACACCTACATCAACGAGATACTATAGAGTGATACAGTAAGCCGAGTAGGCAACGCAATATCCTGTCATCGTATTGCCGCGTATTGTACCTGGTACCTACGACAAGCCCGACATGCACACGCATTCCCCGAACGTTCCAGCAAGCGTTTAAATACAATCGAGTATAACCAGAGAACGAAACACGAGTCGAAAAAAAAAAGAGCTGTGTCCGCCGGAAGGAGACGTGACAGACAACTATTACGGGGGACCATACTCTAGTAAACTGGACCCTCGGTACACTCGAAAACCCCTATACATACTTTTTTTAAGTGATAGTACATATCAAACAAAAACGCGTACCACATCACACAAGGGCGGTTTAACGGTACGGCCTTTCACCGGTATTCATGCTTTGCACAAGAAAGATTAACGCAGTTACAATTAGTATCCGAGGTAGTTATTGCCTGGTACGTACAACTACTCATCTATCTGTGGAGTCACACATTCGGGGCAAAATCAAGGCCTTTAAAATAGGCGTTCGAGGCAATGTCAAGCAGTGAAAATATACGGTATGTGCTCGTGGACGTACGTGTTTTATACCTCATCCATGTACGTACAGTAAAATTTGTTTGCGTGCACCGCACTCCACGCCAGTGTGTCTCACGCTACCCCAGCGCGCTGACGCCGGCATATTAAGCTAAGTTTATCCGTCTCACGGACTGCGAGCACCGGGAGTATCCGCACCTATTGATGTAATTACTCCGAGTTCAATCATTAGCCGCTGAACCCACAGAAGAACCAAAACTCGTGCCAGTGCTCGCAGCATGGAAGATGCAGTATGGAACTACAACACCATACAAGTACCCACTCATGCCAAGAGCTGATAAATAAACGATGAGTACCTTCTCAGCATGGCCCGCCGATCACTGCTTCCTGACCATCTGTGCAGAACGGGAGTTTAGTATTTAGAGGAATAACGCAACTGCAGGACACAGCCCGCACTTTCACAGCAGTGAAAAAGCATTGCCGCACTGTGTAGAACTCTTAGGGTCCAAAGCTAAGGTAGGGCGAACGAAGTCGAAGGCCTGCGCAAACAAGGATCGAAACCTAAGCGAGGACTCGCACATTTTATTGGCCGAATCGAACAATGACATGTCCGGCCAGCAGCACAGGAGGATCTATGGGAGGATCCGCGAGTGAAAAGTCATATTTCGCAGCCAGCTTTTCGTGATATATTGTTTTGTGCCCCTATGTATGTATGTATGTATCATACGAACAAGAGTACGCGTACAACAAACTGAAAAATCTCGACCTAATTTGCTACTGCCGTGTACTCGGTAGTTGCTATGATACTGCTTTGTATGAGGCTAAAAGCCCAGTAAGTACCTGGGTTACAGCACTGGGACCGTATTACTAGTACTTGGAAGGCGTATCTTGGCTGAAAAACCTGGGGTTTCCCAGAGAGACACGAGCGTGGTCTCAGTCTCCGTCGTCTACAAAAGGAATAAAGCTACTACTTTATCTCGAGGCGAACAACAACGTGAGTACCAACGGGTACCGACTTTTTTAAGTAGACCTGTGCAGGGATACAAAGTGCCCCGCTATCCGTGATCTTTACATTGTGATATATATGGCACATCTCTACCAAGGCACGCGGTCACTGAAGGACCAGTACTGGACTCTCGTCTGCTTCAAAACCCCCTCTCGTAGCCGTCTTGTCTCTCTACTCGTCCGCAGCAAAAATCAGGATTTCCCATCCAATAATTTCGACCAAAAACAATCGAAAGCGAAATACATGCCACGCCAAAACCCCAGTGCCTCCGTAACATATTCCGCCCAGCTGTCTCCTGGGCTACGCTCGTGTCGGGGCCGTATTCACAGACCCCGGGATCCCATCAACAATGGACCGAGGAGAAGCCGCAGAGACGGTGGGGAAGCGCTGTCATATCGTCGCTGATGGCAAAACCATAGGCTGGACACAGGGCCAAAACAATCCCGGTCCGGGGCTCCGAACGACAAAATCACAGCTGCAGCCGGAATGACGGCAAGGGTAGAGGCCGCAGCACACAAAATATAGCTGCAGACAGTAGCCGGTGTCCCCGGTGGCTTGGTAGGTGGTCCGCGTGCCTATCAAGATCAATTTTGTGGGTTCAAGTCCCACCGAGTGCATGCTCGTAAGGGCTTTTTCTTGCATGAAACAAATTGATCAGCGGAAAGCGCGAGAGCGTGAGTCAGCTACATTCGATGAAAATCGACGGGAAGTGGGAATGCTGAACCCTATGCGCGACAAAAATAGAGGCACAAACTGGGGGGGGGGGAGGGTAGACCCCTGTTACCACAACTTGTTCAGAAGCTTGTCGAAGGTAAACCTCCTACGACTTAGGCTGGAGAGTGGAAGTGATGCACTCAAAAATAAAAATAAAATTAAAAAGTGACGCACTCGGTACTCCTTCTCCGATGATACCGCAGTTTACAAAAATGTGCATATTTCATTTGTGGATCGTTAATCTGACTGTGAACACTACATAAAGTAGCAAGCTTTTAGGAAATTAGGGCGTTCTAGGCTTGCTAAAAACTTTTCAACTGGAATCGCGCGAGCGTCCAAGACATCGCCCGGGAAAACTAGGGTGAGCCGACGAGCCTACCCCATATATCTTTGTCCGGGGGCCCAAACCCCCAAGCAAAGCTCGAGATCTCCGCTGCGATATCATGCTCTCTCTAGAAAGGCATCGGTTACTTGTTCTTAACCTTCCATACGAACATACAAGGACCCCGCATGGGTGCTGGCGACGCCAGCACCCCTGCTCTCACTAGCAAATGATACGTCATTGCCCAGTAGTATGTGTTACCTTGTAATACGTCCTGACTAACCATCTTTTCGGGCGAGTTTGGAGCAAGGTACAGAACCACTCGCCCGAGTGGCCTAAACCCGGTGGCGGAAATCGGGGTACGACCCCAAATAAATGTAACGACAGTCGACTCTCGAACATTTTCTCGGACAGATAGATGTACAACACCAAGCAGCAATCTTCAACCAAAGGTGGTGGCGACTCACATGATCGCACGACTTAGAGCTGGCCCCAATATAGTGCAGGTGGTGTATGGCCCAGATGTCGGAGTATTTATCGCTGAATATCTCCTTTCCGTCGCCGTCCTGAGCCCGAACAGCCCACAGCTCGAACATCTGTGACGGCAACCCGCAATACGCAGCGGCAAAGCTGTTGAGGCACAAGCGGATGCGTTTGCGCACGACAACACGTGGAAACGGCTGGGAAGACAAATGACGAGAACTGGTACATACGCGCTGCAGGTTTTGGGCGTGACAACACGCATGCCATCAATACAGGACGGTTTTTTTTTAAGAAGCTCAGTGTCCTTATTATTATCAGGATTTCGAGCGTTCGTTTTCCTGTCTGTTTTGAGTTTCTCCTCGATGCCTTACGATGGTGTTCCAAATAAGTGAAGATGATAAAATGTATAGGTAGGGCGGTCGCTTTTACCACCGAACTGACCCCGTGACGGAGCGCCTTGGTATCTATATGAAACGCTCACTAATCGATTAAATATTGAAGGATTTGTTTTTGTTGGTATTCGATCACGACGGCCCCTAGAGTACCAGGTACATGGCGCACATAGGTGCCCCGAAGTCTTGGCAAGAGTCATAGGTACGGTCTATCAACTTTCGTACATTAACAGGCTATAACTATCTTGAGGGTAGGGGTGTGCGCCGCTAAAGCACTACCAACCCTCACACATGCGATACGCTGGATGAAACGTCAGCCCGGAAAAAAAGAGTACTTACTGCAGTTGGTCGACGTTCGAGAGGTAGATATATTGAATATGTTTTAACATTATCTCATTCCCCTTGTCTCAAAAAATGTTGTTGTATCATAAATGCAAAATTATGGGAGAAAAAAAATAAGTGCGGAATAATGCGCACAGCACTATCCTACGAGTAAAAGGAAACGGGGCTATTAAGAGCGAGCCGTGGCGTTGCGCCTCTTATGACTCGCCTTCAAACAACAGCAGGAATGTATACAAAGCCACATATGTTCACTCGGGAATTTCGAAGGGGAAAGTAAAACGAAAAACAGGAAAAAAAGGGAACCGAAGGAACAAATAAATGGGAAAAAAGTAAACAATGAACGAAATCAAAACAAAGCAAGAATACGCTCAGGGCCCGGGTGCAGGCCGAGCCTCGAGGACAAGGTGGCTGTTTATATGGTACATGCTCGTTCTACCCACCCCTACGGATTCCTGGAAGCTGTTCCCTTTGCCCCTCGAGGTCAGTTTGAAATATGACCGAAACGAGATTTTTCCTTTTCTCTTCCACCGTATCATTAACCAACTATTAACACAAGCGAGACATCTCCTTCTCCAGGGTTGCCACTCGGGCATCCTGCGCCCGCCCCCGCTCCACCTCTTTATCAAGCGCCGCTTGTTTTTCAAACACTTAGCTCTCTCGTGAACCCTAGACTCATGCCGACGCGTCAAATTTGTATGCCTTCGGGCCTCAACAGCTCCTTGTTCTCTTGCAAACTACGTTGGTTCGTCTGCGATAGTATCCGCTGAACAACGACATTCGACGTTTTCATTGCATCGAGCTGCCCGAGATGCGTTCAGGTGGCATCGCTCCAACTCTTGATATCTACCGCGCTCAGCTCCTTCTGTGCACGTGGCCTGATCGTCGCTGATTCACACAGCATAGCTAGCTGCCGTGGGAGCGACAAAGCCAGCGCTGATCTCTTAGAGTAGCTCTCGACGCTTTCATTTTATTCAATATTTTTGTCTCGATAAATCCCGATGATGTACAGTATCAAAGAGCCAATACTAAAATCGTAGCAGCTCAAGCACAACAGCATGAGATGGTGCGCGGTTTCGTTGAAAAACGTCCCTAACAGTTTTGGGTTGTTCCCACCTGAGCCCTCTACCAGCTCAGTCTCGCCAGCACAGGATTCCCTACATTGTAGACTAATTCGGAACGGCGGCGGCCTATCCGACTACACTAGCGCAGTTGCACCAGCAGTAAGGATTCCCTTTACTGATTTGAAAAAGTAGCTAGACGCCAGTATATCAGCGCAGTCCCACCACGACCGACGCCCCCATGTTGTTCCATGGGCACTCGCGACCCAACCGTCTAACAGCGCGGTTCCACCAGCAGCAGAGGATTCCTTACGATGATTTGAAGTGGGATCGACCCACCAGTATACCAGCGCAGTCCAACCAACTTTGAATTGCCCTACACAAATTGCGAGTGGTGTCGACCTATCATTACACCAGCGCAGTCTCACCTGCACAGGATTCCGCATACAAATACAGGGTTCCCCTTCGGGATGTGGGTGGCATGAAATCTGGGGGATGTCACAAGTTGAAAAGGGAGACGCATGTAAAACCCTTGCATATTTGTTTTTGAGTAAAACAATACTCGGAGTAAACTGAGTCATGGGCTACTACCGTGATTTACTGCTAAAAGCAAAGACTAGTAGTCTCGTCTTCGATGCTCTCGCATGTCCTGGCGTATACCTGGTAGGAGACATGGACTCCTGTAGGTTTGATCAAAGGAAAGCGTACCACTCAGAAGGAAATAGATGGGGTTTGTATCTTCCAGGCATTTCATCGCCTGGGTGGGGTCTGTATTATCGATATATGCGATCCTTGATGATTTCAACACCTCTACTGGGTGGGGTCTTCATGATCTGTGTAAAATACGCATACATGTTAATCGGACATACATGTACCGTGAGTAGCTGATGAGTAGCTTTGCATGGGTGGGTCCGCGTGATCTGAATGATATGTACGATCTGCGGGGTCTGTACTACTATGTAGATAGATGTAACACTCGTTTGTTGGCGGTGGTATCTGCTTTGTCTTTATCGTTGCGCTTGAATACCGGGTGGGATGATGTGAACGTCATGATGTGTGAGTCACCCCACGGTAGGGGCTGCACATTTTTTGCCAAAGGTTTCTGACCGATTTAGTTGCGTAAGTGAGGAACCAGCAGTTAGGATGAAAATATCAATCGTTTATTCTTTTGAGGACTAGCACAAAAAAACGCCGGTCGGGTAGCGCGATCAAAACTTCTTCCAAGTCAAGTACTGTATCGGGTGATATATCGAGCTCCTAGTGTGAGAGTCTCAGGAACTTCTGGTGCACCCCTACCGTGGGATGGTTCATGTGCACATGTATGTGGAGGATTTGCATGAACGGTCCGAAGGATCGATTATCTACACACTCCAACTAGTAGTGTGCCTGGAGAGACAGGTATCTTCTGTATCATTAACACTAGTAGTGTTCCAGGTGGGATTTTGTTGATCTCAGTAGCATTTCAAATGTTTAGACGGAAGGGGTTGTGTCTGGTTACAATTTTCATAGATAGATGTATACTTGAGTAGAATCTGTGTGATCTGTGCAATCAGTACAGTTGGACCGGGGTGGGATCTGTGCGATTTACCGATCTGTACATCTTTAGTAGCCATATATATGGGGTATGTACGATCTGCATGGTCGGCACATGTTTATCGGTGGGTGTCATCGATCTGTATGATGTGTATCACCTGCAGGATCTGTATGATCTGCGGGATTTTTGTATGGTCAAGAGGATCTGTACAATCTGGATACTTCGCACTTGTTTGCACCATGTTTAGCCGGGGCGGGTCTGTATGAGGCGAATATTTCACATGTAGGTGTGTAGTAGGAACTGTGCAATCTGTACATCTTCACCGGGTTGGATCTGTATGATCTGAAGGATATGTATGATCTACCTTTGTGGTTTTTTGTGTGATCTGAATATTCTGTATATCTTAACCGGGATGCGGTCCGTACGATTTGCAGGATCTGTATGATCTGCAGGATCTAAGTATGAATGATCTGGAGGATCTATAAACGCTAGATACTTCACACTTGTTTCAGCATGTTTGGCAACAACAGGAGCAGCAAGATAAGTAGCCGCATGGCACGGGCAAAAACAAAATAAGGGTAGCCGCCAGAAAAACAACCCGTGCCATCAACAACAGCAGTTAGTTGTAACAGCTATACCGCGATTGTGTGTAGTAGCAGTAGCGGCAGCAACAACGGGAGTAGCAAAATGATAAGCGAACCGCGTGACACGGGCACATTGTAGAAAGGCAGTGAACACTCGGTTACTACTGCATTAATTACTCGCAACGCTCTTATCCGGGCTACCAAGATCCGATAAATATATGATGAATGGCACCGAGATATTCAAATCAATCCACCAGGGATAGTTCTTGGTGGGTACAGTGTTTTCTCATGTCTCGTGGCCAAGCGGTCACGAACACACGAGCACTAACAGCAGCAGCAACACTCAGCAACACTCGAGCAACACTCGATTCCAGCAGCACTCATACGCCTGTCGTTGCTGATATTGGACAGCTACGTGCAGCACAAGGGCGCATGAGCATGAGTAGGTCAGGTTTCCAAGCATGACCTGTTGCACCGCAATAAAAGAACACGGGACCACGATCACTCGATTGCTCAAGCGCAACGAGCACGAGACAAACACGAGCACGGCGTGGCCAAACATTCACGGGCACACGAGCACTCAGCAGCAGCACTTGTAGCACCCAGCGGCACTCGAGAAAGGCCCAACTGGAGCAGCACTCGTACGCCTGCTGTGTGCTGTTGTTGCATTTGCAGCAAGAAGCGAGAAAACCAAAATCTTTGCAGCTAAAAATACGAAGATCCGGGTAGGTTTTCAAGTCCCTGGATGGCTTTTCGGAAGTGGCACACCATCCCCTGTGTTGCTTGCAGGGTCACGTGACGTTGACCATGTCGAGCATGGAGCACGGAGACCGGCCGGATCCAACGCTTGTTCCGTACTGCCCACGCCGCCGCCCTGAGGGCCCCGCAGCAGGGAGCACAAAAAATGACCCGCGGCCAAACGAGAAAAGTGGTATTATTCCGGAAGAAGCGGCCATTAGGTACAAAGTCATATAATATGGGGCGGTAGCGACCCATCCACATACCACCGCAGTCTCACCATCAAAGGGGCCCATCTACTGATTTACAGCGGTATCGAACAACGTGTATACCAGCGTAGTCCCACCAGCCCAGGACTCCCTCTACTGATTCGAGCAGTATAGACCGACTACTATACTAGCGCAGTTCCACCTTGACAGATTCCCTTTGCTAATTTTGAACGGTATCTTTCCACTATTCCAACTATCGCAGTCCCACCAGCACATCTTTTCCAACACCTATTATGATCGGTAGCGACTCACTATTATACCAGCGCAGTCCCAGCTGCACAGGGTTCCTTTTTGATATTTCGGAGCGGTAGCGACCCACCATTATACCAACGCAGTACGACAAAGCGAAGGATCTTGTCTACTGAATTAGAGCTGTAGCGCTTCTTCCGTGTACCAGCCCAGACCCACAAGCAGAGAATTCCCGAGACTAATGTGCAGCGGTGGCGGCCCGCAAGCATACGGGTACAGTCTCGCCAGCACAAGGTTCCCTAGACTGATTCGGAGCGGTAGCGATCCATCCTTAGTCTAGCGCAGTCTGAGCAGGAATGATTCCCTATTCTGGGTTTAACTTGTAGCGACACGACGGTATATCAGCGCAGCCCCTCCAGAAGGCTTCCCTATACTGCTTTGGAGCGGTGTCGACCCACCAATATACCAGCCCGGTTCCATTAGCATGTGAATCTCTATACAAATAGGGAGCGGTAGTTACCCACCAGTCTATCAGCGCAGAATCGTCACCTTGGGGTTCTCCTTCGTGTTCGAGACTGGTAGCGACGCCAAACCTTACCAGCGCAGTCCCATCAGCCTAAATTCACGACACGCATCTAGAGCACTAGCGACCCACCAGGATAACAGGCAAGTACCACCAGCAGATGACTCCTTTTTAGTTATTTGGAACGGGATCGACCAACCAGTACACCAGCGCACTTCCACCAGCTTACGACCCTTAGACTAAATAGAGAGGTACCGACCCACCAGTGCACTAGGGCAGTCCCACCCGTGCGGGATTCCCTTTACTGATATGGGGCGGTAGCGATCCACACATATATCACCGCAGTCCCACCAACAGAGGATTCCCTATTCTGATTTGCAGCGGTAGCTACCCCAGTATATGAGCGAAGTCACCAGCACAGAATTTCCAACACTAATTTGGAGCGGGAGCGACTCACTATTGTACCTGCGCAGTCCCAGCCGCACAAAACTCCCCATACACATTCGAAGCGGTGGCGAGGCACTGGTGGTGGCCACAGGCGGCGAAACAAGATAGTGATGAGATTAACAATACCCTGGTAAGTGTTTATGAAATATATGGAGACCACGTAGTTAGCGCCCGACTGTTGGAGGTGTCTCTATTGGGAGTAGGAGCGGTGCTCTTTCTCGAGAGGAATGCGTGGTCAATGGTCAAATGACCGAGGCAAGCAACAAACCAGTACGCCCCTCTCCTCCCTTTGCACCAGCCGATAGGTATAGAAGTAATCGCGTTACCAACATGCGGTCCCCTACGCACCTAGACATATCGCAAGCACAAGGTACATATACTCATATACCCGCCATTCATTCGAGGCACGAGTTGTAGGCGCTGGTACACGTGCGGTACTAATCCCTTCGTTCTAGCATGTAGATTGCGTGTACTGGTAGAAAATGTTTAGTCTTCTACAATTCATCGACCCTTTGAAACCAGCTTTTTTTGTACAGCTGCATATTGTGACTGCGCCACATGTTGTTTTGGACCATTGCGGCACGACAGCTGGCGTGGTAATATACTATCAATAACCGTTGATGATCCATCGTGTTGTACCCACACAGGCTACCCAATTGGCGTAGACTCTCCTGGATGTTCGAGGGCATAAAGACAGCGTGGCCAACGCCCTTGTCAACGTAGTAACCGTGGGGATAAGATTGTTACCCACGTCATTGCGATGTCCAACCAGCCTGAAAGTTGCCTTCTTCACATTTCGGGAGGGGGCAAGGGCGCGTACTAATAATGGCTTCGATATTTGTTTTTGCATACAAGAGGAAACCCTTGTTGGTGCTCGACGTTCCGCTTCAGGGTGCTTTCTGGAATTACTTCCAGTAGATGACCCGCATAGTTATCGGTACACTAGCAGAAGTCATCGCTACCGACATCGTCGTGTGAGCTCAACGTCCGCAGTGAAGAGATCGCCTCATCGTCCACTCTGAATATCAGGTTCGTGAGTAGACGTTCATAGACGTTACATCTTCCTTCTCAGAGTTCGCATGTACCAACGTATATGTTGCAAAAAAGTCCTACACGATGTGAAGAGGTGCGCCCGTGCGAGGTGTGCCTGTCTTACTCCGTATTACACCCATGATCCAAGGTTTTGAGTGTGATTCACCCATCGCAGGCTCAATAGGCCTCGTACAATGTTTTAGATTGTGCGTTCCTTTCTCGTCTTTTTCGTGCAGGGTAAATTTCATTCAATCCACACCCCGATCAGTTCTACGAAGGCCATAAATCTAAACTTCTTCAACTCAAGCTACCCTTATATCACAATCACGACCAGCAGGCATCTGGAAGATTGGGCTACTTCGAGCTATTGCTGCCCAGCTGAACATACGACGTCGTCGACCACAACACATGGCGACACCGACGACGAGGACGGTCCTAGGCACGGAGAAGCGGACAACACGCCCGACGGAGACGGCACTCCTCGCCGTGGATATGGAAACAACTGTGACTTCATCGGCACCAACACCCAAGTCCCGAAAAACTATCTAACGTCTATTCGAGCCACCAAAACACGGTAACTTCGTTCCCACAAAAACGAGATTCCCAAAAACCAATTTCGCGATAAAGCCTGCCACCACAACCTATGACTTCGCTCCCACCAACACACGACTGCCGAAAACCATCTTCTAAACACAGAAAGCCATCACAGCACTGTGATGTCGCTCCCACTAGTGGTCGACTCTTGAACAACAATTCCTCGCCTAAGCGAGCGATCGAAGCACAATCTGTGTTGCATGACACTTTCGATTAAACTCCTTCAATGTATTGTTTAGCATATATATGAGTGTGTTCTACATATTATTCCAAAATATTCTCTCTACGTGTGCGCATTTTTCAGTACAAGCCTGTTGCTTCAAGGACATATGTTCCCTTTGCGTTTGGATAAACAACACCTCGAGTACGATTTTTCTCTGACCTTGTCTTCTTCTCTCATGCTGCTTGCATGTTTTCAGGGTAGAGGGTTGTAGCGTTTTTAAGGCGGTCTCAGGCGGTATTTTTTCAGGAGGTTGCCGGTTTTCGCCATTTTTGGCGGTACCGACATTGGGGGTAGGCAGTATTTCATATGGAGGCGGTATCAATCCGACGACAATGCAACGAGTCGGTATTTGTTTGTGGGTAGACGAAAGTAGAAGATACTGTATGTCGGTACGAAATATTTTGTTTGGAGGTAGGCCGTGTTCCGTTCCTAGGCGTAACGTCAACATACACCCAAAAACTTGACTAGAGCGGAAAGTGGTGCCTAGCTGAATGAATGGTGCTTGAAGCGCTTGTCCGTATCCATGAAGGGTAGGATTGTACATCCATATCGAAGGGGAAAACGAGGCCTAAAGTATGAGGCATGGGACGCCATTCCCTCCTCGGCACCGCAGAAGATAAGAGAGGCGCACCTCGCCAGGGAAGCAGCGGAGGCGAAGCTAATCCATGCACAACAAAGAATGGAACAAGAGCAGCATGAGGCGGCCGCGTCAGCGCGGTCCGACATTCCTGAGCCCGAAATTCCGCACGAGGCGGCCATGCGAGGAGAGTCATCGGCAGCTAATACTCGAGATGAACCGCGGCTGACATCCGGTGGACAAGATCTGGCACACCAGCTGGCCCGAGCAATGACGCTCGGGCCCAACGCAGGCTTACCACACGGGGCGGACACGCGAGCAGAGTCATCGGCAGACATGCACGAGACGAACCGCGGCTGGCGTCCAGAGGACAATATCTGCAACACCAGCTGGGACAAGCAATGACTCTCGGGGCTAACGCAGGAAAAAGCCATGAAGGAGAGTGGAGCAGCAAGGTGGTGGTGGGACGAACATGGAAACGGACGCTGGAGGGCGCTGGAACTGGGGAACAGAAGGCGCCCCTTTTTTTGTACCAGGTTAATACGGGTTTTGTTGTCGAGTAGGTCTGGTGATTCTTCATTTTTCCTACATAACCTTACTTCTATGAATGTTAATGTACTTCAAACTGGGGGAATAATATATTTAGAGTAACACTGGAGTAATTTCTGTATTACTTTTCAGAGAGGCAGTGATTCTTAACGGGTAGCGTTTGCTGACGCGAGCGATGCAACGCAAGCCACGGACAGGAAGTCCATCTCAGGTGGAGTTATCACACGCGCAGGCAGGTGCCTGCGTGTGCTGGTACTCGAGGACGCAGATATGTGTCACGCTTTCGACCACCGAGATAGAAGGGGGGATATGGTACGACTTGTGGGAATTTTTCTGATGAGATTTGTGAGGATAATAAGGGTTATTCCTCTTGCTAGTAACCCTATCACCAACTCGAACTCTAAGCATATCGATGTGCGCCATCACTTTTTCAGGGAATTGTTGGAGAGGGCCGAGATCAAGGTGATTCATGTGCCGTCGGCGTATCAGCATGCCGATTTTTTCACAAAGGCACTCACCAGGCAGGCGTTTGAATTCAACAGGGGCATTGTCATGAATATTTGGAGTGAGGGATGGTGTTTTATAGCTTGTTTCTGTTTAATACTGTGTGAGTTGAAGACGGATTGATGGTTTGTTTGTGGTCATGATTTGGATCATAAAGAGTCATGAAATTGTGGTATCTAATTGCAAGTAGTGCCATGCCGTTTTGGATTCTGACTTATTTGTGTGATTACTTGATTATTGCTGGTGCGGTATTCGCCACCGAATCTAACGTGTTTGGTTTTCAGAGTCTTGGGGATTTCTTTTTTTCTATTTTTATGTGATGATATTCGTTAGGAGGAATCATATATATGTTTGATATTTGACCTGGATTCGTGAGACGGAAAACTAGTGTCGAGGACACCGCAGTAGTATGTGCTCGATAGTGGATTTAACGAGGAGGAATAAAGAGAGCATAGAGAAGGAAATAAATATAGAGGAGTGTTGGACAGCACATTTTCTCTGTATGATAAGTTGGCGTCACTTTGTGGGTGTGTTTGATGATTGAACAATTTGTGTTTAATATTAAGACTTATGGAGACGATAATGAATTGGTCACCCGTTATTGGGCGACATTATATTTTATTCGAATTGAGTTGTTTGTGATTTGAGGATGACCGATATGATAGAGGCAGGTTGTGTTGATAAGTTTGAAATCGTATTAAAAGTGATCGGGGGTCTATCTAGCTGAGGCAGTAGTTGACGTTTACAATTAATTATCTAGTCTACGGACTATTGTACTTTGTGGGGTATCTAGCCTGTTGGCTATAGTTTTGAGAAGGCATGGTTTTGTCAAGAGTATAATACGGAGGATATAGTACGGACTTTTTCCGGTTATAGCATTGAGATAGCGGAACGTGATCCCACGAGTAGGGGGAGTGAAATATGTATCAAGAATCACTATCCTTGTGACAGCAGTAATAGTTCTTCGGAGATTTGATACGGGAATTTGGATCTGATAAAATACGGAGATCTGGCGGGACATTGCAGGAATGTTCGAAGATCGACGTGTGGGGACATGCCTTTGAGTTCTGGTTTCACTTGACCAAGGTGCTTCCCTTTTCGTTTTGGTAGGGGCTCGCGCCGAGCCCCCTTCCACTTCCACAACTACGTCGAGAACCACTTCTTCTTCTTCTTCTTCTTCTCCTCAACGTGCACGATAGTAGACATGAACTAACAGGCCGATCTAGGCCGCCTGCCTTCATTCCGAGAGCCCGGTCAACTGGGCCGACAGCACCATGCATGATTTACTTACTAGGTAGTGTCGAGAAATGCCGGTACGCTTTTATCGGCAAAGAGAGATGGCGGATTCTTTCGGCGGTAGATGGTAATGTTGTTGTTGTTGTTGTTGTTGTTGTTGTTGTTGTTGTTTCATTGTTCGGCCTGCAACCGACATCACGGACGGATTCCCATGTTCATACTGACACCCTGTTACTCCGTGTAACTTGTTTTTGTTGTTGTTATTGTTGTTGTTGTTGTTGCAATTGCTGTTGTTCTCACATGAATTCATCGCCACAATGCAATATATTCTGTCGTCGCAGGACAGGCTCCCACAACAACTCTGAAGTGGAAGCATATCTCGGTCGAAGTAGGAAACCAGCGAAGAGAGGTACACATCATAACTGAAGCACATCAGGTACACACCTCAGACGAGGAAAAAACGTGAGGTTCGTGCTATTACGAATGAGATATATGCGGTACGCTGTACAAGTCGCCACAGAAACCGAGAGCCCGCATTTTACCCAGGAAGAAATAAACCGGAAGAAAATAAAAACTTGACCCCGAAAAAACGAAAACCAAAGTCGAAAAAAACATAAATCGAAAGGGAAAGAGAAACAAAGAAATGAACAAAATGAAAAAAAACACTCAAGCAAGAAAGCAAGACATCAAGAAAGGAAAGACATATTATGAGCGAATGCGCAGATTTACCGAAATTACAGGCTCGCACGCTACGCGAGGGTATATGCGAATAGAGCGATCTTTCTTCAACGAACGGTAAATTAAAGGCAATACTGCTGCATCTTTTTGCTGGTTTGCGGTTTTTCGATTTTCGGGGGTAACGGCTTTGAAGGTACACAGGTGGTCACTCGGCTATGCGTTGTGAATACACCCTGCCAGTGTCGACACCCTGTGGAGACCCTGTGAGGACCTCGCTGGGGGTCTTTAACCCTGTTGAGGTTACATGGCAGCACCCTGTCAGGGTATGAAACCCGTTGAGGTTAGGAGCAAGCACCCTGTCTGGGTACGAACCCTGTACAAGGTACTGTGAACAGACCTAGCACCGGGTGAAGACCTTGGCAAAGGTACTCGGTGCAAACCCTGACCACTTGGCCACCCTGTACAGGATCAGTCGTACACACCCTGTACTGTGCAGGTTCAGACCCTGCCAGGGTTGTGTTGTCTAAGCCTCACAAGGTCGACCAGACGGTGGACACCCTATACAGGGTCAATCGTACCCACCCTGTGCCGGTTGAGACCATGCCAGGGTCGTGTTGTCTAGCCTTCACAGGATTGGCACCCTGTACAGGACCAATAGTACACACCCTGACAGTGTGCTGGCGACAACCCTGCCAGGGTGTTATTGGCAAACCTTCACAGAGTGGGCACCCTGTACAGTGTCATTCATACACACCCTGTGAAGTTTGAGGCCGTGGCAGGGTCTTGTGACAAGGGACCTTCTACCAGGTGGGCAGACACCACACCCTGTTCGAATCTCAATTTCTTACCTCGGCATCGACACCCTACACGGAGTCGATGATCTAGACCGTGTGCCGCCTAGTGGTGTGCAAACATCGGAACAATTATTGTGCGATCTAGGTCCCATGTACACGTTTGCATGGGTGGTATCTTTATGATCTAGATCTGATGTACGTGTTTGTGTTTGTGAGATCTTTATGATCTAGATCTTACATACGTTTGCACGGGCACGATCTGTGTGATCTGCCTGGTCTGCACAGTCCGACTGGTGAGGTATTTATGATCTGCGAGGTCTAGATCATATATGTCTGGACGGATCCGCATGATCTAGATCTTGCATGCATGTTTCGGTGGGTGGGATCTGCATTAACTGGATGTTTCGCCACATGGGATCTGCAGATCTGGGTGATCTGATGTACATGTTTCGCCAGGGGGGATCTGCGAGATCTGCACATGTTCGCCCAACAGGTGGTATCTGCTGATTTGCGTGACCTGCACAAGTATTAATCGATATACCATTCGCAAGGTGTGAGTACAATTAATTGTTTCATACGTTACCCCAAGTGCTGGCAGATTACTCAGCTGGAGCCCGGGATTCTCTCTTTCTTTGTTGTAGTATACGGGGGTGTCCATGTCAAGCATGGCCGTAGTCCTATGATTTCAAAGAGAGGGGGTTGTCTACGGTGGAGAAAAAATCTTAAAGAGAGGGGTTGTCTACGGTGGAGAAAAAACAGCCGAATGTGAACGTACATATTCGCGTAATATTATAGTCGTTTTGGTTGAACAGCTTTGTATTTGTTTCTTCTGGCTCCGCTACCTAGCGGTTAATTTGTGGCATAGCGTACCACTGTACCACTGGTATTATTGTCGTGAATCAGACGTGTGTGGGTCTGGCATTTAATTGTTCTGGTCGCTTTTTAGAGAGAGGGGGCATCCACGACAGACAGTGTTTCGTTTGACATTTTAGGGGGGTAATAGCTGCCATGTTCTGTGTTCCTATCACACTGCAGGGATGCGTTCATTATCCCGTAGCAGGGAGGCGGTCGTTCACGTGCCTCGCTGTTCTGATTCCATATTTGGTTTGGCTTGCATTTGTTCTTTTGTAGGTGTCTGTTTGTGCCCAGTACGTGTATATATATGAAGGATATAAGCTGCATCCTATAGAACCGCTTGTGACGCAGATTTGCAAATGGACAGCATATTCAACTAGATAGTTTGTTTTCCGGTATGGTAATTTGCGGCGCGGGAGGGGGGGGGGCTTTGCACAATTAAAAACATCATTTTCCCGATTTTTCGGCGTTTATCGTGTGTATGTGCGTATGCGTTTGGAGGTTTGAGTCTGACACACGTATGTAATTAAAATACGGCCTGATCGCGTCTCTACAGATCGAATTTCAGGGCTACAGATCAGATTTCCGGGGCATCCTAATCTGTGGGGGTACATAATGCGTCAAACAAGTCACCCCCAAAAGGGCACAGGGTCCGCTGATGCAACCCTGCAAAAGATCCAAATACAAAACTCTGTACAGGTTCCGCGATATATACCCTGTACCGGGTAAGCCCCTTGGACCCTGTACAGGGTCATCGAGTTAACCCCCGACCAGCATATATATGACTGCCCTGACGCTGTGCAGGGTCCTCCGGTCGAACCTTGAACAGGGCCACGAGGAGGGGCTACCCCATGAGATGGTATACCCTCTAGAGGGTGGCACAAATTATAAACCCTGTACAGGGTCCGTTGCCTACCACCCCGTGGCTGGAGCCGAATGTCCATCTATCTGTGTAGGCGGTATTTTAGAAAATTATGAAATACGTCAGCGGTGAGTTCGACTGTTTTGCGGCATTTGCAAAACTGGAGGCGGCTTGTCAAACTTCCGAGACCGTTCTACAGATCGGTGCTTTCATGGCGGGAAAAGTTCCGCCTTAGGATCTATGCCAGTGGGACAGCGAAGTTTCAATAAAAAGTTTGAATTTCAAAGATACCCGGTGTTACTGTCAGGTCCCCTGTACCAACATTCCACACATATATGTGGAGACCCCTTGGTTCGACGTCACCGGAGCCCAAGGCGTCCGTCCCCTCAAAAGGGACTCGCGTCCCCCGACAGGGCTAAAACACCCCGACGGGCTATTGTCCTTGTCTCTTTATCCGCTTAGGGCGTAGTGTCCCCTACTATACCGCGGACCACCATGTCGACGCACTGAGACGGCGGGCGGGTGTGCTCGTTCGCAACCCCCTCGTCACTCTTTTTGTCTGTCTCGTCCTGTTGTCCGAGCTACACAGCTTGCCCATCCTTTTGCTGTTTACACGAGTTGCCCTCGGCGCGTAACGCCGAAGGCCGTGGTGCTCGTAACACCCGCGCAGCATATAGAAGCTTAGGCCTTACTAAGATTGGCGTCGACGGCAGGCCCGGAAAAAAATCAGAACACGGTTTCTATGGGCCACGTAAAAAAAAAAACAAGGGTTCCTAACTTTTGGAAAAGCCCGAAAAAAAGCAAATATGTGGCCGATGTTGGTCCAACATCGGCTTGAGAAAAACTCAGGCCGATCTTTGATTCGACGCGGCGAGATTCCGAGTCCTCGACAGACATCGATCAACAAAATCAACGACTGCGTCATGTATACTGGTCTGCAGTGCGCTCGTTAGGGGCTCCGGCCCACCCTAGGGTCACGAACTTCACACCATGGCCAGAGTCGGGAGGCGGGAGCTGACCAGGCGTATGATAAAAAATATTTTCCGACGCTGGTTTGAACACAACAGAAGACCAAATTACCCCATCCGTCTCAAATTGAAAAAATATATATTTTTGTTTTTTTTAGCAGACTCTGGCTCACAAGTCTGTCAAAACAGTACTAGGGTTTGTCTTAACCCCCCCCCGAAAGCATTGTAATGAATCGAATGGAAAATTATTTGCCGCACGAATTGGTTTTGATTGGTTGTGGGAAACGAATAGATTCAGTGCAGCCCAAAATAAACCAAATATCTAGGAAGAGGAAGAAGAAGTGTTGCACCCCTTTTTTTTGTTTGGGAAGACCGAACGGGAACAAATAGCAGACAATTTGATGTAGATGGACACCACCGAAGATGGATGTGGACACCAATTTGCTTTTGGCATGTATGTGCATCAGAAACCGTTCGTGCCGATTCGGCTTGCGAGACCCAGGATTCTGCATAGACCCAAGCACGTTTGTCTAGCTAGGAATGGAACGAATGGCCACGAACAGCCTCGTTCCGTTCCGCTTGTTCCATATGCTCTTTGGTGGGAGTTATGACACACCCTTAGAGTCTCTCCAGGTCAAGGAGTCAGGTCGGGCAGTGATTGTGTTAATAATGAATCTGTGTAGAAAACACGATGCAATGTGAAGACAATACACCCAACACGGAGTAGGTGCATAGAAGCCACGCTAAATATAGAAGAAAACATACGCTTGTTGTTTTGACATCAACTCTCAAATCAAGGAAGGCGTGGTCTTCTTATTATACAAGAAGTGATGTGTACGGCTTACCACTTTTTGAGGAATGTGAAGACTCCATTCGTGACGGACCTCGAGATTTCGGCGATCTGGTCGCGGTAGGGCTGTGCGTCGGTAGCCTCGACTAAAAACTACCTGGTAGTCTCCAATCTGCGAAGTCACGTATTCATAGTTTGCTTTGGTCGGAAAGTCGGGGAGAAAGTGAGCGAAAAAAGCCTGCCACGGCATGGGGGGCTGAGAGGGGCTGCTGCATGCACTAGGTTTTTTTTTGTCTTATTATCAGTGTTGTGAACCGAAAACCGAAACTCATTTTTTTCGGTCCGTTTTTTTATTGTCCAACCGAAAACCGACTTTTATTTTTCGGTTTTTCTATTGGAAAAATAAACCGAAACCGGAAAACCGACCCGGTTTTGCTCGGAGTGTTTTTTTCCCTGTCCCCTACCCCAATAAAACCTTCATATGTGTATGGAAACCCCTTTATCGTTTTTGGATACGTGCGCCACACGCGACACAGCCAGCACACAGCCCACATCTCGCAACAGTATAGCAGTACGTATAGCAGCACGGCACACAGAAGCACAGCAGCGGCAGCAGGCAACAGCTGTCGCGCAGGGCACTGTGCGCCGTGAGACTGCGAGGGATAATCATGTCGAATGCAGACGGCAGTGCTGGCTTCTTCGTTTGCTGCACTGCTGTCGCACTGGGACAGTCGCCCTCTGCCTACAAAAATGCTTCTTCGTGTTCACAGCCCCCCCTTGAGCAACGTAGATTTCCTCAAGGCTCATGACGATAACTGTATGCTGCAAGTTGTTTGTGTCTTCACAATCCTACAAAACGGTTTTTATTACAGCAACTAACTAGTACTGCTGTATCTAATTTTATTGTTTGCTGCTAAATATTAGCACGTCCGACGGGCGGGCCCCGTCCGACGTACCAGTATGATCGCTATGTCGACCTGTACCGTCTGGAGGAGCAGACGCAGGTACTACGGCAGCGCTATTTGACACTATACGATCATATGTCACAGTATGCCAACATATGCACATAGAACCGTTCTAAACCCTGACCGTTTAATAGGACTGACCCGTGACGAGAAACCGACCGAGAAACCGACCGAGAGATCTTCGATTTCGGCTTCGGTTTTGTTCGGTCGAAGCCGAACGAAACCGACCGACGTTTTGGGGGAAAACCGAAAAACCGACCGAGCCACTTTTCACGTTCGGTTCACAACACTGCTTGTAATGCCAAGAGAAATACTGAGAAAAAAAAAACTCCTTTTTATATCGTAGTGATGGAAAAAACAGAACAATAGTACCCCACAGGCGCACGTCCTTCATCTGGTCGTGGCGACGAGTTGATCTGAGAACAACAACGATGTGGACGACATATATATGTTTTGTGATATTGTTTTGTCCCTACAAGAGGCATACGAGGTTCGCACGAGAAGTAGAGCAGCACATCCTCTGTTTCTGCAACACACAAGGAATAACCTGAAACAAAGACACGCTTACCGAGTCAAGCAGCTCCTCCCGTTCGTCGTCCGTCAAGGTCCTGATTTCCCTTCGAACATACTTCACCATAACCACCTCATCCAGACGTCGAGAGACAACGCCGGTCTCATCCATCTCCAGCAACGTAATCATGTTTTCGTCCAGATGGTGGAATAACACAATTGCCTCGTGTCCCATCGCCACCGACGTCTTCGCGTCGTCCGTGCTTATTATGCTGCTGCTCTTCCCGTGGATCTCCCAACGATAGCTGAACCCATGTCGATGGTTATCCACCAGTAGCGTGGTCTCGCGGTGGGGCTCGACAAGCTTGACATTCTTCAGCCAGGGATAGTCGAGCCCAGGCTTCCCGTCTCGCAGGTGGTAAAAGTTTGTAGCGGTGAAGGAGAGCGGAGGCAACGTGGCCGTCGACGCTTCCCCACTCGTTGCTTCTGTTCCTGCTGCTCCAAGCTGACCGTCCGAGACCTCGACGAAAGTTCTCACAGAAGGGTAGTTCGCGCTTGCTGTTGGCGAAGAAGACGCGGAGCGCACAACCCCTGCAATTGCCCCCGCAGCGAGACCGCAAACGACAGCGAGGCCGACCCATCGCCTGTCCCTGACGACGTAGACGGGGTCGTCTTCAACCTCTTGTCTGCTGCTACAAGAAGCGTTCGATGCAGACGCCCCTGCTTTCCGAACAGTTCGTGCGTTAGGCAGGTTTTCGAAGGACCCGTACGTCACCGATCCCCCCCGAGACGACATCGCAGCAGCGCCGTTCTGGGAATAAGCGTCTGTGGTCTTTTAAATAGTGGTTTTCGAATGCTTGCTGCTGAATAATGATGTGGTCAGGAATTGGAGATTAGAACCTTGTTTCATCAAATATTACGGCTCTACACAAAATCAAAAATATTTACCGGGAAAGGTTTTAAATACCGACGGAACGAAATAGTGACGGTTTCAAACAGGGATTGACAGCAGAAGTGCCCCGCTACCGGTAACACGCGCAACGCACCTGGAAGCAGACGGATACCCTCGGCACGTGCAGAGAATGGGAGACAGATATATCGACGATAAATCCCAAACAAGACAAAAACGGTATGAATGAGCCTTCTTCATGGACGACGGCAGAAAGAGGGAGACAGAAATCTCCATGTGAGAAACACTACTACAAGAAAGACCAGAAAGTTTGTTGACCGCTTCATCCTATCTATGGGTTGCCTGGGGACCACAGGATCTTCCCTCCTTGCTACAACGCCAGATATTCTTCACGGCAGTCAAGCATTTCTGTGAGTTCAGGACCATAAACAATCACAACCCGCAAAATACAAATTTATTATTTTTTAACTGACGTGTTCACAGCTAGCTTGTAAAGTCAAGTGCCAACAACTTTGTAATAATTTGACCTCGGTAGAATACGATATATATATCCCTACCTGCAAAGCTTCAGACGTTTGCGACTGGGCGCGAGAGACATTACATGCAGATAGATGATGTTTGGAGTACATATAAATACGTCGGATTTTAGAATCACGTATCTTTTGGTTAGACATTTTCTTTCGCGGAAACAAGTCAAACCTCGGTGGAATTTTCGAGTCGGCGAGCTTTTTTGGACCCCTCGATCCCCGGTGGCAGGGAACCCTTGAAAGCCCGAATAAACAAGGTTCGAAAAAGCAAGTTGAAGTCAGTCGTCGACAGCTTCTTCCTGCGATCGATCCTCGGCGTTTTTCTACTCACTGTAGATTTTTCAACAGCTCGTCGTAGTGATCGAGCGTACCCCGTAGAAGAATGCCTTGACCGGCCACTGGTGGTGCATTCGAGGAAAAACTCCAAGACGAGCCAAGACGAGATTATTAATAATAGCGTGAAAGACGGGGGCCTCCTTGTTAAGAAACGATCAAAGACGTCTTAAGTTGCGCCTGGAATAATAGGATTCCTCGGGTTTTCGAGGACGACTATTACTATTAATAGTATTAAGTGGTACTACTGAGGCTGCACCTCAGTATTTTTATATATACATAATATATTCGTACTTACTTACTTGCGACGGATCATACGGGACGGGTACGGGTTATTATGCTGAACCAAAGAGGAGGAACATCAAAGTACGTACGTACTCGGCTGTCTGTATAAGTACACGACTTCGGGTTAATCATACCAGTTAGTTATAAAATGGTTAAAAACCTGGGGCAGCAGACGTGTGGGCGACACAAACAACAGCAGCAGCAGCAGCAGCAGTAGCAACCGCGGTAAAGCACACGAGGCTAGGGTGAGTGTCTCTTCGCGCTCGGCTTGTCGATCTAGCCGCCAAAACATATGTACCCGTACTTGATTTTATCACAATGATGTGTGGTTCTTGCTTCCCAATTCGAAACTCGGCGTAATATGTAGACGAAACGTTCACAACTTGGCATGCCCAATCGAGCTTCTTGTTGCAGGTGCCACAACAACAGTTAACTACTAATGATGTACGACATCCACAGCAGTCCTTCTCCTGCTTCGCTGTCCTCTCATCATTATAATCTTGTAGGGTGGGCCTGACAATATCACCGGCCTGCAGCATGTCTCAGGGAAACGGCCTGTGGACAGGACCATTTATTTACTTTTGCTCGTGGAGTTGGGATTCGTTCGGTAGACAGGACTTGAAAAAAGAATAACCGTTTGATGTTTTATGTTTCAAATTTTTATACCATGCCATAATGTTTAGGATATCTGTTGTGTTTATGCGTCTGCTCGTTTTGTTCGACGCCTCAATATTTAGGCCCACCTGCTACACATCTCCTGGATTTCTCCCTTATTGTCACGTACATGTTCCGTCGGATATTTTGCAATCATCGGCGATTGACGGTTAGGATGTTCAAGCGATCTCGGGTACTATTTGTCGTCGAGTGCCACGTCGAACGTATCCCCCGCACCGTGAACGAGGGGCTCCCGCTAAACTCGTGTTCTCCGGGCTGCGTGAACGTTGATTCACAGACGGCCCACTTTAACACCTGCGGTTACCTCGAACATTGCTGTCCCTGCGTTGTCGGCTGCTACCGGCATGGCAACGGCCTGTAATGGAGTCCTTGGACGAAAGGAGGTCGACGGCCTTCCAGCTAGTGCCTTCGAACGTCAAGCGTCCCTGCGCGAGATAGATGTGAGTGGGCCGCAAAGAGGTGCGAATAGAGATATATGTATACCAAGGAGAAGGTCGTGTATATACGAGTTCCTTAACCCTTGCGTGGACAGTTCATTTTGTTCAGGATCGCAAGCCAGCACGCCTGTGTAAACATACGTATTATTCGTGCTGTCTTAAGAGCCCGAGACCGACCGATCCCCTCTCGTCGATTGAGCGCATGTGTTGGTCGGTACCCCCGTATCATTATTATTGCATTTGCAGACCTACGCATGGCATTTGTCCGGCTGTTTGTTCATGGAGCGAACCGCCTTGCCGACGTGTGCGACTGGCATATATATTATGCGCAAACTGTGAGCTGCACGGATATATGTATATATATATATATGTATATATTAACTTGCAGCCGACGAACAACTCTTGCTGAAACCTCTCTTTGTGGTCGAAAACACGCTATCATGGCCCTTCTATCGGTTTGACCAACAATGAACCGGTACGGCATATTCACGAAATATCTTGACGCTTCGCAGCGAGCCATATATTGTCCTCCCAACAAGCTATGCTCACGGGGTTTCCCCGTGATTGGATGGACGCCTACATATCGCTGCATGGGCATTTTCGAGCGTTGTGTCAGGCAGGCGGCCCTGCGGATTTGAAACAATGACACTAAACCTAGCATTCATGGTGGTGACTACTACGTTCACAACAAGCTGCCGATGTACGCAATGAGCCACGGTGTTTGACATGGTCGTTGAAAGCGGGCAGCCGTAGATTTTGTCGCCCTACGCAATACTATGACTGTGCGGAGTCTACCATATTTCCCCACGCTGACCCTATTTTATCCGTAGGCGTCAGGCGTGCCTCTGGAGGGAGTTGTGGCATGCCCAATGACCTGGGTTTGCTGACACTGTTTTTCTGCCCCATTGTCAAATATCTCACAAGGAATTTTGCGAAATACTATGTGACGACTTCTCTAGTCCAAGTCTGCGACGATGGGCCATCTCTACTCGGCATGTGAGTATTTCGTGAGGCAATTGGCTCGCCGACAGATGAAATACATGTCCAGTGAAGCTTATTCATCTCGCCGATACGCGCGATGGGGTTTCGATAGCAATTGGGTATGGCCACCTGGGACGCATTTTCTCTATTTTTTCGGGCGCAGTCGGCGTTGTATATTTAAGTTTATGCCTCGTCGACTATGCTGGCGGTATGTTCGCCGTGCAATAATTGCTAAACGCAGCTCCCCCAACGGCCACCACAAGCACTCCCTTGGTTGTGAAACGTTCGACGGGTGTGTCGACCTCGTGGCTCATTGCCACTGGTCTTTGTCACAGGCATTGATTGCAATGCAATGGTTCTGACCCTTTCCTAAATATACCCGCGAGCGGTAGACACTGTTTGCTTAACGATTCACTGGACGACCCGATGTTCATGAGGCCGTGTAGTATCGTGATGGCGTCGACACCCGGTTGGTCTCATTCTCCATGTTTCATGCTTCTTACCGCTGTCCGCCAGATGCATTAAGACAAAACAGGAATTTTTGCGGGTAATGATTTCAGCATTACGCCACCCGCCGTCTTCGACGGTTTGTCGCCTCCACGCATATTGTATGTGGGCCCTGAAAATGATCGAAGTCCAGAAGCCGCTAGAAAGAAACATTGTCAAAAACCAAATCACCTAAGTGCGGTACGCTTGCGTCGCCTCAATAGCTCGTACCTAAGATGGAGCTCTCACGTATTATCGGCACTATCTATGCTGCACCTTTTGGAAAAGCAGGCAGTACGCATCCGCTGTTCGATCTGGACTATTACGCTAAGGCACCTGGCAACGCTGATTAATGTGAAACATCGTCTCTTACGGTAATTCTTGATTCATGTTTGCCACAGAACCCAGCCATGGCAGGTATATGGTGTTGACGCCGTGTACAGTGTCGTGCTTTGCCGGATGCCGCCGAATCGAATGGAATCGACCCTATTGTGTGTTGCCCGTAGCGCACATTCGGCGAAGGCGGGAAGAGTCTCTTGTGTCACCGGTGCACACCATCCACGTCATCGCGCTCCCTGGCGTTGTTCAAGGTCTAGTTCACTACTGCAAGGGCTATGCACGACAATGATCACGTCCCGCCCGTATCGAACCATAACGCCTGCAAGTTTACTACCCCTGCAGCCGACATGTTGGGTGGGTTTAATATCTGTTACGTGGCTGTGACTCCAGAAAGGAAAGGAGGTCATTGATCGCTTGGTGGGAATGTACACGATAAACAAGGATGAACGAACCGCATTGATATTGTTGTTGCACTGATGAGGATGTGCTGACGCGGTACACGTCAACCAAGCGCGCCAGTAACTCGGTGTTTTATTTTCGTAGCACACAACATGTCCTGCGTGCGTGTAGGCGAGACGTGCCTTGATCGGTTCCAATATGCACGATCCCCACTCCTGTTTCAACGTTGACTGGCGCAATCCCGTCACAACGCGTGCTTGAGTTGTGCCTTCGCCTGGATACCCGGACGTACTGTCGCCTTTGTGTTTAAGCCAGAGGTGCCCTTCGCACTAGCATCAAAATATGTGAGCCTTGACTAGACTAACACATATCATAGTTGTAGATGTTTCGGCGTTTCGATGACTCTGTGGCGTTTGTGACCGACGGGTGGACCCGAGGTGTGGTCGTCACCGAGCGGTAATATTATTACTTGATCGGAATGCGACCACCAGCTGTGAACTAGGTGGATTGATGGAAAAGTGATGATGTCCTGGACGCCGGGGTCTTCAATGAATCGCCGGCTTTGAGATACTTGTGGATGAAACCAATCGAGACCCCTAAGGACGCATAGGGCACAGGTGATCAACCGGCAACCGAGCGTGCACATGCACGTTTCACTTTTGTATAGACGGATTGCTCTTATGTTTGGGCCATGCTCCACGTTCACATACACAACATCTTGTTTCAAGCGTGACATGCCTTCCGAGGTTTGTTTGCACCGCCATTTACCGTCATGAGAAAAATTCGAACAACCAGTTATTTTGCGGGAACAACCAGGCAGACACGACATATAAAAACAACGCGGTTTGAACAACCAATAAAAACTCGCTCCTCTTCGGCTCGGGTATCCCGCTTAGTTTACTTGCGTTCCAGCTTGGGGTCCATGTGAATGCAGAACGTCCGAGGAGGCTCTGAAACCGACGTTGCATACACAAGTTACCTTTCCTGCGAAAGCTTGTCGGTGTGAGAAATGGTGCGGTAGTTGGTGACAATCATATACAACATATTCCAACAATAGTGTACAGTAGACGGGATAGTGCGAACGAGACGCCTACCCATGTTGTATAACGGTTTGCACGCATCTGTTCAACTAGCGATTGAACGGTTATTTATTGTAGACAATGTCACGATTGACCGTGGCCGAAAATTTCTACGGTTCAATCCGGTTCTCACTGTGAGCGAGGGAATAGTTGGTCGATTGCGGCCCCTCTTGCAGCTAGACCTCTCATGCATGCCGCTGGACGTACCACGCATTTGCCAAGTTGACGTCTGAGGTAACATTTTACCAGCCGGCGCACCGGTTCAGTCAACATTTCGCCCACGATGGGCAGTCGACCGAGGCCTTTTTCCACGGTTTAAGGAATTGCAACACGTTGAACTGCACGCAACATGGCTGCGCTTCACGGTTAAAGGGAAAATCCGAGAAAGCGGGTGTTTGATAGTGTGCAAATGCTTGGTGAACAACGCCGCCAGTACTCGATCAACCCAGCCCTTTCAAAGCTGGTGTAGCTCTGCTATCGTATGTCGCCGACGTCGTATTGGGACTGCAGTAGAGGCCTCAACGTAAACAGCGTCGATACGCTCCCGTCTGGTACTTTCGAGGGCTTGAAGTCTCTACGAGCGATGTGAGTGCGCCGAAAGCGAGTTCAGGACGAGGCGCGGCTATATAATTAGTATTAGTTCAACACGCTATGTGCAACCATTCATCGTTAATATTTTGACGTATTTCTGTCCAGTTCTGACTCGGTACGGTGGGTCATTTAAACAAATCGTTTTTGATCGGATGAGGTCTCTTGCGCCAGGCAGGAGCTCTCGTAATATAATCCCCACCTCGCTAAGTAGACTAGCGTATCACGCACTCTGCCCAGGGTTAGTAGTACCTTGGTTGAGAATGGTAATCCTACTGCCGGGTGGGTGGAGGGGGCTCATAAAAATGGTGCGACCAACTCTACTCCCGAGGTGTCCGGAGGGAAAAGAAGAACTGTTCTCGCTGCAATATGTAAATCCGAGACATTTTTATAGGATTGACGGTTCCATCGATTGTGCCATGTTTTGAGCCCGTCGATAGTATCATATATTCTTGGCTGTTGTGTAAAGCCCTTCCATCATGGATCATTGAAAGCACGTATTAGATTGGATGATGCCTCCTGCGCCGGCCTACGGTCTCGCCCATACTTCCTGGCTCCTCTTAAGGTTGCATTTGGAGTTGGCCACAGGTCAGAGGAAGGGTTGTCTCACGTAAACTCCTTTCACGTTGAATCAGTAATTTCCTGCGCAGGCCGCGAACTCCTGTTTGAGATATATCGACAGCCGTAGCTCGCTAGCGTCCGCGAACCTCAAGTCACACTTTCCTCCTTATACCCTCCACTTGCTAAAGGTAGGACCGGTGAGGTGCTTCGCAGGTGACTCTGCTCTGTCTTTCAGCCACTAAATTTCATCATCCTGTCCACAGCCGTCCCGAAAGGTGGTTTGCGGAGCGAGCTTCCAAATCCAAACATTGTGCATCGTGAAGTGGTGCGGCCGCACGGCCATCCCCAGGTATCTTTACAGATTCGCCGTCATACGGGTTGCGGAGAGAGAGAGACGGCCCTGGCCCTCTTCTGCCGTAACATTGTGGAAGAGGTGCCCGGCGCTAAATTCCACTCACCCGCTGTGCGCCAAAGATGTACGTCAGAACCGCTCGAATACGGCAATACACCGGGAAGTCCCGGTCTGCCAACACTATAACTGCTTCATTCGAGGCACCTAGCGTCTTACCAATCTAAAAATGTAACATGAAACCCTTAAAGTCCATCACCTTTACAATGTGCGATACCAAAGGAAGGATGGGAACCCCCACGCATCGAATAGAGAGTCAGGCAATACAAGGCTATATTTGGTGTCTGGCGTCAGAGAAATACGCTCAGCCAGAGAGCCGGCCACATGCGCACGCGACACCGTGTCGCATACCAGATCTATGAGTGTGTGCTGCAACATCGGCGCGGCCTTGTCGACCTGAACCCCGACCTGCTTTTGTTTCTGAGAGACGACGGTAAGGTACAAAACTACAAAAACGGACTCGAGCACGGATTGCCTACCTGGCGGAAGGGATACAGTTATTTTATGTTCCTGTTGTATTTCATCACTATGTTCTGCTTGAAGACTTTACGTTTTGGAATAGACTCGGAGGCGTACCGTTCACTGTACGGAAAACCCTCCAAGCACGTATTGTCGCTCCTATGGCCCACGATGGGACACGAAGTGTCACGAACCATTTGAGTGCATTTTCCTTGAGTATCAAGGAACTAAATATATCGTCCGGAAACGTTGTTTGCTAAACCGAGAGGCCCGGCCCGAAAAATGTGAACGAGCGGGTCAAATTCGTTGACTACCTTGCCTATCCGTACATTCTCTGCAAAAAAGAAACTGTGCAACGGTGTTTTCCTAACAAGTGCAACCAAACTAAAACCTCACCATGTCCCGGGTTTTGTAGCCCTGCCGAGAGATTGACCACCCTAAAGGCGGCTCCGGCTAGCGTCATTCGGATTGGACCACAACATGAAAAAAGGGAAAAGGGACCGCGAACCTTGTTGAGACATCGGAAATGGTCGAAATCGGCTACAGACATGCGCTTTTGGGCGCTGGATGCACTTCATTGCGCGATGGTTACCGGGGCATGGGAAGTCGTTACCTCATAGTACGAACGTCTATCTTGTACGCTATCATCCCCCTAGCGAGAGTTCCTGTCATTCGTGTGGCGACCATCCGAACTGGGGCTTTTGAAGCACCCTTCCGCAGTCACTTGCGCCACTTCGATCAACCATTCTGTGACGAGCCACACTTCACCCAAACAATAGGACTTAACATCAGGCAAACGGGTATCCGCGCGATCCTTGCATTCCGCCAAAGGTTGCACAATGTGTCCTGCCATGATTGGGGGTGGGGAAAAAACTCAAATGCTGGGACTCTGGTACCCGATACGACCGAGACGTCGTGCCCCAACACGCCGGTCCCCGCCGAACCGGCCCAGTGGTAGTAGGAGATGGACGACAGTGCCGCTCCGATGAATGTGGATGGAAGCACCGACGTGGTGCATTGCCACAATGTCTAACTTGTACGGGCCTACTCCGTATTGGATCGCTCTAAGCGATGCCGGTGCTATGCGGATGATGGTTTCTCGTTACGGCCGCGAGAAGGCATCCGCAACCTCGTTCTCTTTAGTCCCGACCCACTCCATCGATATCATGAAGTCGTAGTCTCCTTGCGACAGAGTATACAGAAGTATCGCGCGTCGATATTTGTGGCAAGTGAAGACAGAGCAGTACCACATACCGTGGCATCATACACTCAACTCAACAGTCAAAGTCCAAAGCGAGAGATAATACAGCAGTATTGACAGAGCCGTGGGTGAGAAGTCACAGCCGTTCAAGACAGTGTGGCACCATGCACTCAACGTCGAAGGCTAGCGATAATACAGCAGTGTCCCACGTCGATCTGCAGTGATGCAGAGGGTACAGCCGTACCAGGTACAGCGGCATCGACCACTCAACTCAACGGTCGAAAAAGAGAGCTTTTATCAGTGTCGAGGGATGTGTCACGCATTACTCGCCCCGAAGTGCTATGGTGGTCGATCGACAACGCCGGTACGTCCGACCCATATATATCAGCACTAAAGCAGAAACCCGACACTACGTAAGACACTGACCCTATTCTATAAAGCATTGCAACCCGTCTGCGCCAAGTAATGCCGCGCCACTATAGCGGGCAACCTCCTCCGTGGCACCACATCGTGGTACAAGCAAATCCATAGCCCGAAAGGAGCAATCTCCGACACCAAGCTCGGTCAAAGTATAAACCCCATTTCCCGGTTCTACGGCCAGCGGGCGCAGCGGTGCTAGACACCACGACCTCGTGTACCCGAGTAACCGGTACTCCTGCCCCCCATTGCTCCACTATCTCTCTCTCTCTCTCTCGCGCTCTCTCTCTCTCTCTCTCTCTCTCTCTCTCTCTCTCTCTCTCTTTCCCGGCGGTTCCGGTGACCGATGGACACGTGCGCAGTTCTATTGCGCCCCGATCTCGGGTCGCTCTGGTTATCCTGCTGTCTGTCTTGACCGCGCCGAATCCGGGGTCAAGTATGATAGCATGCACCATCACCGGCCCCGAGTGTTGCCGAGGAGATGTCGGGGTGTGTGTGCTAACTATCATGCGTGGCCGTAATCGCATAATCAAGGACCCTCGGATACCTACAATGCCGGATCGGAGCAAATCGGATTTTCACCGACCAGGCAGATCTTGCTTGCAACAAGCGCGAAGCGCCTTGGGGTGTTGGGCCAGTCGCATGAAGGGTGAGCTGTTATCCCACTAAGAACCTATTTCGATGTGGCTTTCTTGCCTTTGGGTGACAGCATCAGTCGAATAATTTCATCCCTTGGTGTGGCCTCAAGAAGACGTTATGCGTTTACTACAGTATGTGACTGCCTCATAAGCGCCTGACCATACTCACACCACGTGATACGGACATCCCTCTCGTGCGTAGGGAAGGTTCTCGCGTACAAAAGTCATACAACTCGACCGTCAAACGTGGCGACCGGAAAAAAACGATACCCTGGCTTCCAGCTCCCGTAGTGTGAGACATGTTTTTTCAGCGACGTTGCCAATCGATCCCGACCCAAGCAATGTATGTATATTAGGCAAAAATCAGGTATATAAAGGGGAGGGGGGGGGTCTCCCTCACGGGTGGCATCGTACCCCCTTGCCGACAGGTTGCTCGAGCTTTAGGGGTCGAAAGATATTTAAACGCGGGCGTATGGAGGGGATACTTCGGGTACTTGCAGGACAGAGGCTGGAAAGGGGGGGCTGTGGTATGCCTCCCTGTGGGGTTTTCGTTTGTTTGATTTGCATGGTTCTTATATTTTAGTATTGTATAGTTCTCGGATGGTAGTGTTGCGTGTTTTTAGGGAGATAGCTTTGTTAGCTTTAAGATGTTTTATTTAAAGGTGTTTCTTTGTTCTTCTTGGCGGAGGGCGTACGCTGGGGGGTTTGTTTCGATACTCCTCCCTGAGAAGTTTTGGGGGGGGGGTTATCGAGTTTTTTTTCAATGTTTTTGCTGACTTGGGGTAGGTCAGACGCTCGAGGCGTGTTCCATGGTATGCGTGTCTGTGAGGTTTGGTTGTTTATTGTGTTCAATTTGAATGTGGTTTTGGCGTCATTCTGGTTTTTGTTTTTTATGATGCGGTTTGGACGCCTTATGGAATGACCCCCTGTGCATTTTTTCTGGATTGTTAACGGGGTTCCTAGGGTTCAACACGTTTGGTTTGAAACCTTTCGGAAGTAGCGATTCAAATTGGACTCGAACATGAACAATGCGCTTGGTGTATTCCCCGTAAAAAAACAAAATCGGCGACAGGTTTGTTTGACGCTCTTAATTCGACTGCTTCCAGTGATATCCATACAAAGTTCGTAGCATCCAATTTGGGTCTAAGCAGTGGTAGTACTCATTTACCCGGCGCTGTTTAGTCGATGAAACGGCGAATAAAAAGCATCTCTGTTGGGTTCTTGGATGAGGCATATTGTATAATTCGTAGAAGAAGGAGTCGCATGCCTCCTGTTGGTTGTCTTTCTTTTGTGGGATGACTCGTCCTGTCTGGGAGGCTGGCATCCTGCCACACGTATGTACGCCTTACCGGCAATTGTTCGACCGCTATTGTTCCCTCGGCTTGATGTTTGTGAATGGTAAATGGATGATGAGTCGTGATTGTCAGCATCTCCGTTTGCGTAACATCAACATACGGGTGTGCACAGTCTGAGAAATTCGATACGAAGAGCTGTTTAGTGTTATCCGTCTTCGTGCTCAGTCCACCAATTGTACGTACCTGCCTATGAATGTACTTCGTAAGCGCCATCTCTGAATGGAATGTGCATAGTTTTCTCAGTTTAAATTCCAGACAAGCTGTTCTTATCAGTACACCTTGTTGTCGTTCATAGAACAAACTAAATCTTATGCAGCTGTTATGGAAAAAGGGCCTACGCGTCTTCCATTTGTTTCTGAAAAACAATGGCGTCCCCGGTAACTTCGTAGGTGGTCCGCGTGCCTCTGTAGATCAATTTCGTGTGTTCAAGTCTCATCGAGTGCATGCTCGCAGGGGCTTTGTCTTACAGAACCAACCTGTTTAGCGGAAAGCGCGAAAGCGTGAGTTAGCTACATTCGATGAACATCGACGAGCAGTGGGCATGCCAAATCCTATGCGCGACAAAAATAAAGCCAAGTAACGGGGGAAAGGAGAGCCGACACCAGTTACCGCGGCTCGTCCAGACGATCGCTGAGGGTTAAACCTCGTACGAGTCAGGCTGCAAACTGAAAGTGATGATGAAAAACAATAAATAAACAATGTTAGTAGCACTGTTCTCCAGTATGTACTTTCATGTAGTAGAAGCATGTATGATCGGTATGATTATTAGTGCCGGTTGGCATGCAACGTATGCGTATGAATCAGTTTTAGCATTCGTAGAACACCCGATGCTGCCCGGTACACATGTCTCACTCTTTTTCGTATCTCTTGCTTCTTTGGGTACCGTACCTACCCTTGCCAACTTCTGGGTACTGCCTTTGTCCTGCCTGGACTACCACAATTTTTTCTTTCTGCTATGTTGGTCGCAAGCGCCGGGCTTACAACATCAAATCATCGTTTTGCTCACTGGATTCCTGCTGTTCTTCTGCTGGCACAAGCCATTCGAGCTACAACTTCCGACCAACGTCGGTGGGCTTCAGCCTCTGCCACCATCTGTGGGAGGACACATGACACTTCTCGCATTAGGTTTTACAGGGGTCGTTTCCGGTCGGCGAATAGAGTTGTGCAGGTTTGGCAGTCGTGTTTGTGTGCTGTATTTCGCGGCGCCTGTGAGCGTGCTTGACGCCGCGCAGCAAAATCCAGCTGAGCTGGCGTATAGTTGCTGGTGTTGAACAGATCTGGCCTGTAGGTATCCGTGCTGCAGCTGAATTCAAGCCTGCACTGAAAGACATGACATATGTATCATCTGTCTGGGCGCTACATGTGAACCGTGCACCTGCAGGACAACGTGACTATTAATAGCGACGCCCACGGCCAGAAGATTGCACCATACTTACCTGCAGTGGTTTCGTCTGGACTGTGCGCCCTTGGCGTGCAGGACGTCTGGGTTGATATTTCGATGCGTCTGCTGGGCGTCGGTTGTGTGTTTCTTTGCTGCAACTACAAGCCTACACGCAACGTGTAACACTGAACAATAGACGGCACATATCTGCGCGTCGAGCGTTTGAGTTTTCAGGGTCTTACTACTGTGTCTATGTTACAGCTTGGCCTACCCTCTGGGCGCTACTCGCTCGGCTTGACCTCGATATCCAGCTGTTGTCGTTCGTTGAGAGGGTCCTGACGGAGGTTTCTTCCATACCTTGCTCCTAAATCCTTTCTGGCCACGAGGTGGCCAGACGACACGGAGGCGAGTGTTGGTATTTACCCGCAAACGCGGCGTGAGATTAACAGACAAGCGAGTGATAGGCACTACTCATGCACTGCGTGTGAACGGGATGTGGTTTGACTCGTTTTTTTCATTATTTTGGGTTTGACTAAACCCCAGGTAGCGCCACAGAGCCCCCGAATCGACCACTACAGAAGATACGAGGTTTCCATGACCCAGACAGTGGGTTCCCCCGCCGGGAACACGTCATTGTATACCTACATCGATATGGCAGCGAGCCATCCTACGGTTACATTGAGGCGTTCTATCTTAGAGGTTCACCCTACATTTTCCAAAGCTCCTCACTTAAGGAGTTACATACCTCGCCCGAAAACTGACTTCAGCAAATATCAAAGTGCATCGCGGCGAATAATCCAATGGCCCAAGTCCACGAAACGTTGTTTTTCGAAATCAAGATTGACATTCCGAAGATTTGGGATAAAGGAACCCCGTCTTTCAGAAACAAAAGAGCGGAAATGTGCTACCTCTATCGTAGAACGGGTCCATTTTGCTGTCTTACACGGTGCACCCTCCATACGTCACTGATCACGTCAGTCGAGATATATTACCGAATGCCCTGTCGCGCTCCTGGGCAACTCCCGGAGCCCGTAGCGCTGTAACACCCCCCCTGCCCGACGCAAACCTATCGTTGGCGCTCAGCGAGTACCTCGGCCACGACCCGGTAACGGCGTGGGCAACTCTTCCTCCACTTCCCCGACGAACCGGCCGCCGCGTCCTTCCCTATCGGTTCGACGCTAAAATAGCCTTGACCAAGTACGGACATCCTCGATTATAGTGACGCGGCCCCTACGCCTTCAGCTCCTGCGCCCTACGGGGCGCTGCTTCTGTTGCGGCTGCTGTCGCGGCGGCTGTTGCTAGTACTGCTGCAGTTGATGCTTCTGTCGCGGTTGCTGCTGCTGCGGTTGGTTCAGTTGCTGCTGGTGCTGTTGGTGCTGTTGTTGCTGCTGCTGCATTTGCTGCTGCTGCTGCCGATGATGATACTGTTCCTCCACCTCCTCCTCCTCCTCCTCCTCCTCCTCCTCCTCCTACTCCTACTCCTCCTCTTCCTCCTCCTCCTCCTTCTCCTTCTCCTCCTCCTCCTCCTGCCAGGTCGGCTCTCTCCGTGGCGGCGGCGGTGCCACTGATTGCCCCCGTCCCGCTGGTTGTGGTTGCCGTGCTCGGTTGCTGCTACTACGGGGGCGCTCCCGCGTGGCGCTCCTGCGACGGCGGTCCTGGCTGCGACGGCGGTCACGACTGCGACTGCGGCTCTGTGCATCTATCTTTAAAATTGTACGATGCTATAGTATTCCTTCCAGCTTATGTAACGGCATAAACACACACCACCCCCCCCGACAAAACACAGGTCTCAGGGGAGAGCTCGCCATCACTTCCCTTTACAATGACAAGTGCTCACCTTCACTGCCAAGGTGTTATGCCCTCAGTGCTTATATTTTTTAGGATTGAAGAAACGGCACGGCCAGTGGTTGTGCTGGATGCCGACGGGTAGATGTAACGGTTGGATATGAAGAACACACACGCACATACGGTATGTAAGCATTACGTGAAGGCTGGGTTGTGCGAGAACGAATTTGGCAGCAGGCCAACGCTGTAAGACTTATAGTTGGTCTAAACACACACCAGTACTCCGTATGACGATGTTCTCGCACTATTAATAGAACACATCCCGAACTCCGGCCACTAAATAGGCTGCACCTAAATAGCATCTCGATTGGAGAGAACAAACGAGTATCAGACACTAACTAGATAGTGCCGTACCAGAACGTAAGAGAAACGGTACGACCGTGATAGCCGATATGGGGTACCATCCGGTATCAATGACAACTAAATGACACCATGAACGTATCCATGCTGTACTGTCATAGGTACACTCGAACCTGAATGAAAAGGATAAAGAAAGGAGAACTACAGCGGTACATCGTACTTGAGGGGTGTGTGAACGCAAGAGTGCTGAAACAGCGAATGATAAACTGCGCATTCAGGGCAGCGCTTACAATGCTTCACCAACAAGGACCGCAGGCTGCGTGGTGCATTGGTCAGTCTGGGCATGAACTGAGGCAAATTGTGAACGTGACACAAAAGCCCAGTATAGAGCATAGAGCGGGTTACTGTAGTACTCTGGAAAGTAAACCAAACATTGGCGTAAAAACAGGCGCTTGTTACATCGTGCCGGAGCGACCCCGAAGCGTTGGCTTCTATCCGGACCGGTTTGCTAGTAGCAAGTGTCACTGCTCTTGCAGAACAAATACATGCATCGTAGGCGGTGGATACAAGATACAGAATGCAAATCGAACTGAGGAGAGAAAACCCGGTATTTTCCGATGTGAAAACAAAGCCCCTCCCCAGCACGCATACTCCTGCCTCGCCTTGGTCGTTGAAGAGGTGAACGGAGTGTGAACCGAGCTAGACTCTTTTCAAGTATCTGACACGGTTTCCAATGCCGACTAGGCATCTTAACCGTTTGAGTACTGCACTGCTGTACATGTACCTAGGTTTGACGCTAATTCCAAGTGTTCCGTCCCCGCATTGGGAGCGCAGTTCTAAGGGGCCACATATGTCCAATGCCCAGACTAGAGGTTCCCTTCATTTGCGAACGCGAGCGTGTAGGTGTTGAGTGTATCACGCACCCCTGTTTATGTCGTCCGTCTCTGCGTATCGGGTTTATCCGCCTGATAGCAGAAGAAGAACATTTTAGAAAATTAGGACATTGCATGGCAAAAACTGAAAAACATGCTGTATTCATAGTATAACCGACTATGTTACCTTGGTATTTAAGGCTCCAAATATAGTGGGCCAGTGTTGAAAACAATAATCGAGAGGGGTGATTGCAATGCCACTAGGCGGTAGGCAGTTTCCGTTCTGGGGGGGTGTTTGTTACCACTTTTTTAAAACTTTTTCCACAAAAACCGTTGTGCAAGGGGTACGATCTGGAAGTGGTTGTGGACCAAGGACGTTTGAGGACTCATGACGTCTTTTAGAACGAAAAGGTCTAACCAGTGGACACTGTTCGTGCTAGCGGGGGGGCGTAAACGTTAGTACCTCCAATTGTCTTGCTCTCTCGGAATCAAATAATTGTCTGGGCTAGTGAGCCATATCACAGTAGGGGTGCACCAAAGTTCCGGAGCGAAGTAGCACACACAGCTTGCCGAGGGTAAGGTTCGACGAAATTCTCGATTGGACAGCTGTTGTTTGTATTTTATCAATATATCATAATATGATATCCGTACCCAGATACTAGAGGCAGCTGGACATACCTTAGAGTGGCAGATGGATGCTATTATACGCAGAACCGTTTGTTCAAGGAAGGTACAGAGACAAGCGTCTGCCAAAGGTACGTGAAGTTTGACCACATCGACAGTCCAGTACGCGAGTACGGATCCAACGCACGACGCCCGACCCGCGCCTACCCTCAGGAGAAACGCCGGTTCAAATCCTGTTAGCCGCAACGCGCGAACGAACCTCGACACTTGCACCCGTGTACACGACGGCGACTCTTTCCGCAAGGGGCGCGACAATTTCGTGGCGGAGAGGCAGCAGACGCTCTGGGAGCTGAGAGGGATACTCAAGAGGCGGCAGGGGGACAATAACCGCAAAAGGGCGCGGCACAATGCGGCTATTCACAGGGGTTCCTCCGGTGAGCAGACGCGCGTGGGAAACAGGGTCCTGATCAAGGAGGCGGCCAGCAACCTCGGAAAAGAAGGCATCCGCGCAAAGCAGGTGCACGAGCATTTGACCGGGCCGAGGCGAATCACCCCTGAAATCAACCAGGTCTGAGCTATAAAGCGACTGCGAGAGGACACCGGATCAGGGGAAAGGGGGTATTGGCAGCCAACACCAAGATCTTCCAAGAGCGGCCGGGGAACATGAGGCATGACGTCGAGGACGAATTCACGCACCTGGTCGGGGGACTGACTTTGAACTGGGAGGCATCTCGACCGTGGCAGTGCCGCCATACACCGGTGGTCTGGAACAACAAGCCTACCCATACAAGGGAGGGCCTTCCATTTCGGAAGCGAGCACCCGGCAGGGGGGTGTTGCAGCGCTACGTGCTCCAGGATTCTGATAGGTTTGTATGATTTTAAGTGTCCTTGGGGCCGGGTTTGTTGCAAGGTGAGCGCCCCGTCGATTGAGTTCCGTGAATGTAGGCACTGAGGGCATAGCACCTTGCGAGTGGAGGTAAGCACTTGTCATTGTGCTATCGCTGAGAGGAGAGGTGAAGGTGAGCCCCTCCTTGAGGTTTGGATTATGTGGTGTTTCCAGGGGTCTGATATGTTTGAATGCTATTGAATGTCCTGGAGTCCGGGTTTGTGGCGAGGTGAGCTCCCCCTTGGATCGTGTGTTTTTTCGGGGTTGGGGGGGGGAGGGGGGGTGTTTACTACGTTACATAAGCAGCAATGGAGGCTATAGCATTGTACCATTTCCATGTTAGATGCTCGGAGCCGCAGTCACAGTCGCGAACGCCGACGCAGGCACAACCGCCGCCGCAGGAGCGCCACGCGGCAATCAGTGCCACCGACGGGGCCGCCGCAGAGAGAGCGACTACAGCCGGCGCAGCAAGAGGAGGGGAAAGAGCAAGAAGAGGAACAGCATCAGGCGCAGCAAGTGTATCACCAGCAGCGGCAGCAACAGCAGCGACAGCAACAGGAGCAACATCAGCATCAACAGCAGCAGCAGCTGCAGCAGCGGCAGCAACCGCAACAGCAGCAGCAACCGCAGCAGTACCACCAACAGCAGCAGCAACAACAGCAGTACCAGCCATAGCAGCCGCGACAGCAGCAGCGCTCGGCAGAGAGGACGAGCTGAAGGCGTAGGAGCCGCGTCACTAGAATCGGGGATGCCCGTATATGGCCGAAGCTAGTTAAACGTCGAACGGATAAGGAAAGACGCGGTAGCCGGTTCGTCGGGGAAGTGGAGGAGGAGTTGCCCACCCTGTTACCGTGTTGTTGCCGGGATACTCGCTGTGCGCCGACGATAGTTGTGTGTCGGCCCGGGGAGGTGTTGCAGCGCTACGGGCTCCAAGCGTCACCCAGGAGGGCGACAGGGTATTCTGTGATGGGCGTCGACTGACCTCACCAGTGACGTGTGGAGGGTGCATAGTGTAAGACAGCGATAAGGCCGTAGTATGGCTCGCCCTAATATCTATGTAGGAATACAATGGCGTGTCCGTGGCGGGGGAAGCCATTTTCTGGGTCATGGCAACCCCGAATCGTCTGTAGTGGTCGATACGGGTGCTCTGTGGCGCTACCTGGGGTTTAGTCAATCCCATCAAATAAGAAAAAGAAACTAGTATAATCACATCCCGTTCACACACGGTGTATGACTTTTGCCTACGCTCGCGCGGATAATGCCAACGCTCGACTCCGTCGCGTCTGGCCAACTCGTAACCGGAGAGGATTTAGGAGCAAGGTACGGATGAAACGTCCGTCGGGACAGTCCCTGCTGAGAGCCCCTTTGCGTCTCATCGTAGGTCCTCCCGGAATCTGCCTTTGGACGGTGAATGAGGTGGTATGAGTATTATTCGATGAGTACCATGTCTGAGTGATAAGATCCGCTCTTTCTGTCTTCCTCTGTCCTCATACGACGACTATATATAATTTCATCCGATCACGAGGTGATCAGGGCGTCCTGGCTTGGACTCTACGAAAATAACCTATTCCACTATCTCTAGGCGGGATGCTCACCTCCGTCTGTTTTCGCGAGATGCTCACCTTCGCCGATTCTAAAAACTCGTCTGCGGTCGAAAAAAGTAGCCAACCATGTGGTTCCACCCAGAAAATAAACTCGGGCCCAGATCCTTGGGTACCGATAACCAGTGTCCCCGACAGAGCTCGTGCCCTTGAACTCCATTCTCCCCCTCTCTTCTTTCATCTCCCTGGCTTCACCATGTTACAGCTTGGCCCGCCCTATGGGTGCTATCCGCTCGGGCTCAGCTCGATAAGCAGCTGTTCGTGGCCAGACGAGACAGAGTCGTGTGTTGGTATTTGTTCGCAAAGAAAGGCGACGTGGGATCCACACATACAGACCTAGACGACCATTTGAGGATAGTTTTTGTCCCCATATTTAATTTCAGAAGTTGGAGTTTGTGACGGAATATAACATTTATCCAATTCGGATGCGATTAGGTATAACGGGATCTCTCGGAGAGTAGCTACCCTCAGCATAATCTGAGAGTCTCGGAGTGCCTTGACCAATGACGATGAGCCCCGACGGGTGGTGTGCGGCCTTTGTGGAGTACGGCTCGATCCACCTCTTTGCCAAGGCACAGTAAGCACCGGCTGAGGCCGCAAGCACAAAGCGCCAAGGAGGCGCGAGGCAGACACGATGGACGACGTGCAAGACCTAGAGACCGTCATCGCAAACACCTGCCTGTGGGAACACGAAGCTGTCGTACGGGGCAAGAAGCTAACACCTTGAAATATATCGGGTCTGGCTGCGATTGGTGAGGCCGCGTTGTTGCAAGGTGGCTTTGACACCAGACATGTTCCCCCCGACGGGTACTGCGCTCTCCATTCATTCCGTGGTGCGTGTTGTTGTACGTACTACTGGTGTGGTTGTACGCATACATGCGATGACGTTGCTTTCATCGGCACGTTCGTCTACTGTTGTGCGATTATGCTATAGTAAAAACCTGTATCGGTCTTGCAGACGGGTACCCTCGTAGTGCGGTACTGATTGGGACGGAAATATAAGGGGCATTGGTATATTTCAATACATACAAAAGTCTCCATGTATTTCCGTTCAGTTCTGTATGTCTTGCAGCTACTGCTGTGTTTGCAGGAAAACCTGTGTGGTGCATACTGCTGTATGTACTACTTTCACACTGTGGTTGTACGCGTACAAGCGATGACGCTGCTGTCAGCAGCACGTACTTCAGCTGTTATGTGATCATGCCATAGTATAAACGTGTGAAGGTCGTTCCGACGGACACCCTCGTAGTGCGGCACTGCGGGGAACGGAAATATACGGAGCGCTTGTAAATTTGAATATATACTAAACGCCCCTTATATTTCCGTCTGGTTCTGTATGTCTGGCACCTGTGTTTGTAGATGTTTGTAGGCATACCTTTGTGCTGGGTACTGCTGTATGTACCGCTGGTGCGATTGTACGCGTACGTGCGATGACGCCGCTGTCGGCGGCACGTAATCTTCCTGCTGTGCGAGTTATGTTTATGTAGAAACGTGTACGAGGTACGTGGTACCGATCGTTCAGACGGATACCCCCGTTGTGCGGTACTGCTGGGGATGGATATGTAAGGAGCTTTGGTTTATTTGAATGATTACTAAACGACCTTTATTTTTCCGTTCAGTCCTGTGTGTCGTAAAGCTGTGTTAGAAGGCAAAACCTTGTGTGAAGCTTGTGTCTACTAATGGTGGGGTCGTACGCGACGATTTGATGACTGTGCTGTCAAGCGCCACGTACCCTTGCAGCTGTAAAGGCTGTTGTTGCCGAAGAAATGTGCATTGTTATGTGAGGAGGTGTATACGCTCCGCCTGCTGTTTCAGTACGCGTACGAGTAGACAGTAGTTCATCAACCCAATGGACTGAAATTACTTCAATGTTTGCAGCATTGAGTCGAAAAAAGCAATGAAGAGGTTTCGACGTGAGAACATACTCCAACAATCATGAGTATTTGCCTGCCTCGTGACACGCACACACAGGAAGTCCATTTATTGCGCAGAAAGAGGGTGGTGTACACCTTCACGGAGCGCAGACCAGTCCTCCTGTCGCGTTGATCAAGAGGTTGCCTTTACTCGCTACGCAAAACGTTTGCGCTACACAGACCTCGAGAATAGGTTGACAATTTAATCTCCCGGCCCTCTCCGCGTTGCGATATGTACAACAGACAAAACTTGAGGCAAGGGAGGAGACAGATCTGGTGGTTGCGAAGAGATCGGAAGGGCTGGACAGGGGGGGAAACGAAATACGAAACGAGAAGGGGGACTATGGGGGCGACAGTATGGGGGGGCAGAATAGGAGACGGTAAGGGGTGGTGGGAAGGGCCGGATGCCGGTTTCCTTCCTGTCGCACGATCAATACACAAGGGGCGTCCCTTTAGTTTTGTCCCTCGAGTACCAGCTGTTTCCTTTTTTGCGAGACTGGCGGTCGTATATCTATAAATGTCGAACAACGCTTAACATGTGAACCTGTTGAACGATCACACGAGACGAGTTTTCGTGTGTGAGGGCTTCGGGACGGCGGCATCAACTTTAATTCTAACGTGCACGGTGTCTGCATTTTTTTATGGCAATGCGCGCATGACACCAACATCCACAATATCCATGATGTTCTGTATTCAAAGTGTTACACGTACGCCTGCGTGACAAATGTTTCGTTTCTAGCGTACAACCGAAGGCCTAGGGCGGCATCCGAGATTGAAGATACAATGGCTAGACCTATGCCAATTGAAACGCGAAGTTCTATTTTTTTTTTTCGAATATATTGCTATTCACAACAGCCGAAAATTTTCTGGTACGGCCGCTGTGGAGGAAAAAACGAGAAAATGTTTGGTTTTTGTTTTTTCCCCCCAACGGCTGCAGGCGGCGCAATTTGTTTTTTCTGGTTCCAAATTGTCAACACGATGATCGAAACCAGCTCGTGCGACGTTTGACGCTTGATCTCGACGTAGCCTCAGCCCACGGCCAACCCGTTCGGTATCTGGCAAGACCAACGAATATAGATGACGGCCTCGAAAATATCAGGTGGATCCATGGTCTAGGGGGCGAGAGCTTGCCGGCGGCGTCCTACGGTACCCTCCCAAACCTGAAAAAAAAGTCTATTTTTTCGCCATTCGAGACGGATGGAGGAGCAGTGTCTTCTGTTTTGTTCAAACCAGCGGCCAAATGGTTTTTTTATCACACGCCAGGTCAGCTCCCGCCACATGACACCGGCCATGGTGTGAAGACGCTGACCCTAGGGTGGGTTGGATCCCCTGACGAGCGAAGTCCGTGCAGAATTCATGACGCAATCGTTGGTTTCGTTGATCGATGTCTGTCGAGGACTCGGAATCTGGCCGCTTCGAACCAAACCTAACCCTGAGTGTTTCTCAAGCCGATGTTGGCCAACATCGGCCCCAGATTTGCTTTTTTCGGGCTTTTCCAAAAGTTAGAAACTTTTTGTTTTTCACGTGGCACATAGGAAACGTGTTCCGAAAAGAAATGGCGGGTATCTTTGAAATTCAGACTTATTATTGATACTTCGCTGTCCCATTGGCATAGGTCTTAGTCTTGGGGGGGGGGGGGGGTGTTCATGAAACCCCCCCTACTATCCCCCAAACAAATAATCGCCGGTATATTTACTCATGATACCGGTAATAAGACAAAACAAACTAAAACAAAACGGATACCAGGTACCAGGTATATTGTAGGGTTTCAACGAGTTCTTCACGGCCGCTGCAAAGGAATTACTAATATAACGCCCAGACGCAGGGATGTGGATAAAAAATGGCCGGGTTTGAAAACTGCCTCACTGGCGCTAAACGTTTCTGGGCATAATATTTCGGGGGCGGGCATCATTAATTTGTCGTCGGATATTTTATGTCTGTCCTCAACCTCGAGTAAGAAGTCAGCAAAATATCATGGAAACCGGAATGCCGGTGAAAATAAACTCTGTGGCACTGAATTTTCAGAGGAAGACTGATCCGAGGGCGGGGATGATTAATCCATGGTCAGAGTTTGGATATTACATATCAACCTCGAATAGACCGTCCAGCAACAGATGGGAAACATCAATATTGATATTAATAGTCATTTGATATTCTGTGGATTTTATTGAAAACGCCCGTGCGCGCTAAATTTTGTTCCGGTCGCTAATAATTTGAATCCGGCTGCAACAAACCCCTAAAACGGCCAAGTCGCGTCATTGAAGTTTTACGCTTTTTTAAAACGCGGGCGGGTTATCCACTTTGTTCCTTTCTAAAAAGTTTGTGGGTTTCAGGTAGGGGATTTTTTATTACTCTCCGAGTGGGGTTTTTCAATAGTTTCGAATACATATGCCTTTTGCGATGAAACTTTTTTTTTTGTTTTGAGAACTGAGCGCGCAGGAGGAGAAATACATCCAGTCTCGGAAGTCGCCCTAGTTACACGCCGAGAGCGTTAGCAACTACGTGTCACTTGATTGAAGGGTACGGAAGTTAACACCCCCCACTTGATCTGTGCCGTGTAGAAGAATGTTCCCTAATACTAATATAGGGCCGCGGCTCCCGGATACATACACGCCCAACGCTCCGAGAAAAAATACGTCGTGCCACCCAACGCAACTTGTCGTTAGGTCCGTCCAAGAAGAACACCACAAGGGTTTCCATACCGGTATCGTGTGGTTGCCTCGTGAAGGCTATGTATAGCGGTCACATGACATCCGAAGCTCCCTGTCACTAAGAAACGTGACGTCAGGGTTGTGGCAGAGGACCTTCCTGCAAGGGGTATCATACGGGCGAAAAGTATTACCGGGTATCTGTCGAAAGTATTGAGAACAGCGACGACGAACAAAACAGTCAGGAGGATTCGGCATGCGTGTGCATCACCGGCACAGGGCGGAAGCACGAATAACTCACGTAGACAAACTGTTTCTCATCTTGCTTCACCGAATGATCTTTGAAGGAACACCCCACCCCCCCTCCACCCCCTCCCAGGTCACTAGGACAACAGCACAGTTCGCCTTCACGCTCTCTCGGCAATATTACAGGTAGCAACGACGCCACTACTTGGGTAAACCACATAGTATCCTCCGGATAGCGAAGAAAAACCAATCAACACTCGCCGAATTCGAATTACAGGTTGGATGATAATTTCGCCGCCCCCACCACGGCGTTGCTCATCATCAACAAACAACGCGCGCCATAAAACGTCCTGGGACCCAACACTGGCGGGACGCACACATTAGATGATTTCCACCAAACATTTATTAATGTATTCTTCATGTCCCGTAAACGCACACGCAGAGGAAGTCAACACTAACCCTAAGACCACCGAAAAAAACAAAAAATCTCGTCGGCCCACCACACGTATCAACTATCAAAACCTCCTTGCCTCACTACTTTAACGTGCGGCCGGCGTACATTTCAGCCTGCGAATACACATCGAAATTACTCCGTTGCAGACGTCGTCTGCGGCGGTTCAACTTTAAAGTCGCGAGTTGAAAGAAGTGCCCGACCATTCCTCCACTACCCCATTTCCAGGCAATAGAGATCGGCTAGCTTGCGCGAAGCACTCTGTGCGCTGGAGTTGAACGCCAGCTCCAAACGCGTTTAGCTCCTTGTACGCGTTGGAGCACGTCTGGGCACCAAGCAACGAGGAGAGTGATACAGCAGCATTGTCGGCTGCCACTTTGACATGTCTTCGGAGTGACACGCTCGCGTAATATAGAAAGAATCAGCGACCGGTGGTTTTCTATGTCGAGGAAATTGCGCGGATTCTATAGACTTCCTCGTAACGCATAGCGACTTACCGGCATCTTGTTGCTGAAAACATACGACTGCACGCCTAGCTCCGTAGAAACGATCTACCAGCATCTACCTTGTAGGTGATGACGTGATAACCTATTACCCATACTTCACGCGGTATTAGACCAACCGTAACGCCACTACTAGCCCTAGGATACCATACTATGAATATGTATGGAATCCAGGCACAAGTGTGTACTATGGGGTGTAGTAGTAGCTTCGAACAGTGAACTACGCCAGCTCACCAGGTACCAGAACCTAGCTGAACTTTGATCGACGTAAGTGAGGCGGCCATTCCACGAGTACTGTATATCGTAGCACGCACCTATTGTGTGAAACGTTTTGGGAGAATATATGGGCCGTCGAAGCATAAATATGAGCACTAAAAAGTCGTTACTTTTCCGGACATAGAGGTTGTCGACAGCAAAAGTGCCCAACTTCGCCCGCATCAATGCACAGCGGTACAAGTTATCACCAAACAAATATGGTTAGTAGCACTTATGCATAGTAATACTCATGCACTGGTACTTTGTTCCTACGGCCTGCCGTCGTCTCGAAGCTCCGACAACTACAGGCAGCACCAGTGCCCTTCGGTTAGCCCGCTCTGTCTACGCCGTGTACACCACACATATACCATACGTTGTGACACACAACAAAAGGCTCGACGGCAACATCTCATTACGTGTTACGTATAGAGGTACTATTTTGGTTGTGGATCCAGCTACCACTATCAGGTGCGTCACGTAGAGACGACAGCAGTTCACCATACCAGGTACAAAATCATGTTGCGACTACTGTGATGTGGGTCTACTCTGTAGCTCTTCTACAAATACGAGTAATCCTTCACACCTGTACGTATGGAAGCATGGAAACATAGCTACTGCTACTGCTGCTGTTGCTTCACTGCTGCTGTAGAAGAGTAGTACATACGAGCAACGAACCCAACAGGCGATATGGTCTCTTAGGGTTGGAAAATGTCGCTTTTCTCGAGCATCTATACTAAAAGATGGTACGAAGTTATACAGGTATATTGTGATACCTGGTGAACTGCACGCTCGTATATCAGTACCAAACTACTTGGAATCATAGCATAGATTCATACCGCGATATACGTACCAGCTTTATTTAGTGATGGTTCGGTCGAAAATTGAAGGTGTGATACTCGTGCGAGCGGAGCCTTCACCGGGTCATGGTACCACACTCCACCGGCCCCATGAACAGGATAGTATCAAACTTCAACGCCGGTACCTCCACTGGCAGCGTTCGTTTCCCGGACACGGTTCTATAATTTGACATAGCCCATTAAAGTCTCCTAGCAAGCACGTGACAGCAACGAGGTGTACAACAAAATACAGGAGAACAAACACACCCCTGATAACGAAAGACGCGTTAGGTGGGACGAATCCTCCTGCGTTCAGCGGTCGCTGGTACGTCACCAAAGGAGATCCGCGATCACCGCTGTCACGCTAACACCGCACAGACCAGGATGCGCGCTGGCAGTCGCCTTCCGTTCGTTGGAAGACAACCCACCGGGCAATGCAAGAGGGTGGCCTCGATGCTCATCAAACGTCCGGTGACTGCTGCCGTGGCCGCGTGAAGAGCAAAACTTCCGCGTTCTAAGGCAAAATTGCTCGGCAACGAACTCTAGCTGGTGGTAAAAAACAAGTGCCTCGCCGCTCTTGAACGCTTCGAGGGCAACGACTTCCGTGTATGCCGGCTGGGCCTTGGTGGTGTCTGGAACGTGCTCGTGATGTCTGGTACGTACTCGTGGTGTCTGGTACGTGGTGCCACAGGCTCAAGACGTGTCCTCGTTTGCTCGTGTCACTAAAACCGAGGTTTGAAGGTTTTGGATAAACCCCTCCTTGGCCCCCAAACTCCTCTTCCTTTTCATACGTCACACCCCCGTCACCACAACATGGTGCGGAGTTAATGGAGGTCAGGCTTGAGCTAATTTGTCTCGCTTAATCGCGTGTGCCCTTCCACGGTCCTTCGCTTGCACGCGGCCTCGATACTCCCCAATGGAGTTCGTTCATCTTTTGGTTTTGTTTGTTTTGATTTTTATTTAACGATTACCTAGAGGTTTCTGTATCGGTCAACAGACAGGTAAGTGATAGGCAATACTCGTGCACTGCGTGTGAACGGGATGTGGTTTGACTTGTGTATTTCGTTCTTTGGAGGGGTTGACTAATGCCCAGGTAGCGCCACATACCCCCCGTGTCGACCACGGGAGCCGATACGGGGTTTCCATGACCCAGACAATGGCTTCCCCCACCGGGGACACGCCATTGTATACCTACATGTATATGACAGCGAGCTATCGTGCTTCGTCGCTGTGTTACATGATGCACCCTGCATACGTCACTGGTCAAGTCATTCGAAGTGCATGACAGAATACCCTGTCGCCCCCCTGGGCGACTTCTGGAGCCCGTAGCGCTGCAACCCAACTGTGGGGTTTGCCCGCGGCACTCGTTTGGTGTCTCGTAGGACTGCCGGTTCGGTAGGAAGCTGACGCGAACGTGGTAGTTATGACTGACTCCGCCCTCGACCACACCCTCAATGCCATCCGTCCACGTCTGAAGTACACAACCACGTGTGCACGAAGTTTTCGTAGAAACTCACGGGCACAGTCGTACCCGGCTATCGAATGACCGTCGTATGTTCACAAACAGCAAACACGACCAAGTTACCTCCCTGGCCTGAATTGTTAGACGTAATCCACCGACGTGCGGCGGAATACCCTTTTCCAGCCACTGGGAACCTGGTATGCTTTTCGGGTCAACATGTTGAAGCACTACAGCCGAAACGTTTCCGTGGGAAACAAACGATCCGCGCGCTATCGCAATACTCGTTCTGCATTACAAATACAATTCTCGTATGAAGATCACAATATCAACAGCAGAGGAGTACTCCTACACCCTGGCACCCCTCGGGAGAGAGCGGCTCGGTAATGAGCCCAAGCGGATGCTTACCGGCCTAGATCTGCTCGTCGTGCTGCTCGGATTCAGTCGCACCCAAGACGCTCGCTTAACCAGCGCTCGGTCCTGCAGACCCCGTGCCCACCGAGGCACCCGCGACGCCCACCCCAACTGTCTCATCCCCGGGTGGGGCCGTTTCAACTGCGTCCCTCGCCCGACCAGTCTCAGCTCCGACTGAAATCGTTCCAGCTTGGAGTAACCTCCCCCGCAGACGTGCGAGTCGCGAGCGTCCCTTCTGGAGTTCCGAGCCCGCCTCTGGCCTGCACGCAGAGCCACCCGACCCCCTCATCACGGGGGCCTTGTGCAACAAGAGGCAGTTCTCGGCCTGCATTAACAGGCGATGGAACTGCAGTAGATCCAAAACGTGTTGTGCCATCGTGAGAGCCGCCTCTATTTCCCGATACGCCTGATTGTCGAATGCAGTCGCGGAGCCCACAACCGTAGCCGATGCCAGACTGGGGTTGGGGTTAGGGCCGGCTCAAGGGCGACGCGGGTGACACCGTGACCAGAGGCGTCTCGTCAGTCGGAGGCGTTGCAGTCGGTGTCGACCGCGTGGACCTAGGCATACTCGTACTACCTCTCACTAACTTCGCTACCACCTCTGCTCACGAGGTTTTGGGATCGAAAAGGAGAAGTGATAGTAAGCGACCACTTGACAAAACAATTTCAAGACATTGTTTATGGCCCTTCTAATTCCATGATGTATGTCAAAATAGATTCCTGTGTTGTCCTCATCAAATTTACTTTATGCCACAGCAGCCACGTAGCATGCAAGCGGTACCGTAGGTTGGGGGCATGGTTACCATCCTGTTACTCTTAGTGTATACCACTACCACGACCCTACGGAAATACGTGTACTCTATAAAGGTAGAAGTAGCATGCTTGCTACGAAATACATACTACGAAGACTCCCGATTATTTTTTTAATGCACAGGCTACATAGGGCATCTACTACAATTGGCCAGGTAGAAGCAGCATGCAGACGGCTACAAAAGCAATAGTGGACACCACAACGACTACGACTATTACTGCTGCGTAGAGTACATATACTACTACTACTACTATTGGGCAGGCCTTAAAAAACTTGAAGCAGCATGCACTCAGTACCATGGGCTACTGTTAGTACTCCTTAAACTATTTAATAGTATACTGCCTTCTGCTGTACCAGTGTGTGAAAAACATCGTTAATAGTACAGAGAGGCCGAATAACTCAAAACACAACTATTAGGAAGAGGCAGCTTCGGCGTAGGTATTCATGTACAGGTACGTACAGTTGGGGCACGACGCAAAACCTAGCTTCATTTGGTTCCCCTGAAAAGTTTCGAATGACATTGAAATACAATACGTTCCCGCGGCAACTCACATCCCTATTAATATCAATAGGCACCAACTTAGCTGTAATCATTACTGTACACATATAAAAGCGATGAAGGGCGTCATGAAAAAGCATCTGCACTTGTCTTGAAGTGTTACTCTCTGTGCTTCAATTAATGAATGTGAAAAGCAGTATATACGCATGGTTACAGCAACAGACTCATGAAAGCAGCAACACTACTACCTAAATTATTTATCGTACAAGTACTATTTCTACTGCTATAATGGTACTCCTACTAGTGCGATTGATGATATTACTCCCGATACTACTGCTACTACTGGCGCTGCTGTTACTATAACTGCCACAACTCTACTGTAAGACTATTGCTACTATTACTACTCCTACTACTACTACTACTATTGCTACTACTACTACTACTACTGCTACTACTACCACTATTCCTCCTACTACTACTTGTACTAGTACTACGACTCTTACTACTACTACTACTACTACTACTACTACTACTCCTACTATTCCTACTGCTACAACTATTCATACTACTTCCACTATTAATACCACTATAACTAACTTCAACTACAGCAACTATATTACTACCACAACGATCACTGCTACTGCTAATTCTACTTCTACTACTATTGCTGTTTATTCTACTGCTGCCACTCCTACTATCACTACAACTACCACTATTCCTACTGTATTAGTCTTACTATACTCCTAATACTACTGCTACTACTACTACTACCATTATTACTACTTCCACTACTACTACTACTACTACTACTACTACTCCTACTACTACTACTACTTCTACTACTACTACTACTACTGCTGCTGCTACTACTACTCCTGCTGCTACTACTACTACTACTACTACTACTACTACTACTACTACTCCTACTTCTACTACTACTACTGCTGCTACTACTACTACTGCTACTACTACTACTACTGCTACTACTCCTACTACTACTACTACTACTACTACTACTCCTACTACTACTCCTACTACTACTACTACTACTACTACTATTACTACTAGTACTACCACTACTACTACTACTACCATTGGTACTACTTCCACTACCCTATACCTAACTTAAACTACAGCTACTATATTACTACTACAACGATCACTACTACTACTACTACTACTACTACTACTACTACTACTACTACTTTTACTACGGCTACTACGACTACGACTACTGCTACTACCATGTCATATGCAGGATGCAGTAAGCGACCACTTGACAAAACTATTTCAAGGCATTGTTCATGGCCCTTCTAATTCCATGATGTATGTCAAAATCGTTTCCTTTGTTGTCCTCATCAAATTTACTCTATCTATGCCACAGCATCCACGTAGCATGCAAGCGGTACCGTAGGTTGGGAGTATGGTTACCATCCTGCTACTCCTAGTGCTGTTGTTGTTCTTTCATTAACTCTCTGGCGAAGGAGTCCGTGGTCACACAAAGTTGCTGGAGCCTTAGGAAGATCCGAAAAACGAAAAAATCGAAAATTCGGCTACCTCAAAATACACGAGACGACGAAGAAAGCGCACACGATCTAAAAACAATGTATGTGCAAACAGAACTAACATTGCCGCGGGTATATCCTCTCAACTATACCATAGAGCACCCCCGTTCCTACCACTAACCAACTCGTGACTGCCGACTACAGCTAATGCTGTCTGAAGTGCTGCCTGCACCGTACGAAACGCACGGTAGTCGTGAAAACGAAAGAGGAACACACCTGCCTGCTATCTGGAGTGCTGCCAGAGTTAAGACTCGCGGATATGCATTAAAAAAGGAGCAATCGAACCTTACTACCACACGAATATCAACGATCGCCATTTCTTGCTGGACTGTCTGACACAAAAAGGTGCAGCACAGATATGATACCACGTTCCTGACAACTGCGTAGGTTATTCCCCACTACCACGTCCCTACCGAAATACGCGTACTCTATAAAAGTAGACGTAGCATGCTTGCTACGAAATACATACTACAAAGACTCCCAATTTTTTTTTAAATGCACTGGCTGCATAGGGCATCTACTACAATTGGCCAGGTAGAAGCAGCATGCAGACGGCTACAACAACAATAGTGGACACCACAACGACTACGACTATTACTGCTGCGTAGAGTACGTATACTACTACTTCTATTGGACAGACCTTAAAAAACTTGAAGCGGCATGCACTCAGTACCATGGGCTACTGTTAGTACTCCTTAAACTATTTAATAGTATACTGCCTTCTGCTGTACCAGTGTGTGAAAAACGGCGTCAATAGTACAGAAAGGCCGAATAACTCAAAACACAACTATTTGGAAGAGGCAGCTTCTGTGGAAACCCGAGTTCGATTCTCGGATTGGACACCATGAAACGGAAAGCTCGCTGCCTGGGCTGAGGTCTTAAGTCATTGTCACAAGGCAACACATGTAGGGTTCTGCAATAGTTGGCAGGAGTGGCATCTGTCGACCACAGGTTACCACTCAGAGATGCATAACCCAAAAGGAGAACACAAAGACGAGACATCAATGACCAACCTCAGTGACAGAGCAGAACTTGAGTCCGACCGAGTCGAGAGGTGCGCTCCTAGGTCTCCAGGAGAGTAGGGCGAGCTTGTGGTTCTTCTGTGTAGAGGCTCCAACTGGAGATGGCTAGATGGTAAGTGATTGCTTGTTCCGTGACCGTGGTGATGGTCGCGGGAACTGAGTGAGACGGAAGGGGGATGAAACCTTCCGTCCGGAACGGAGCTACAATATGAAAACGCCTCTATGTCATCATAACTCCTGAGACGGTCAACCGAACCGTAACATAGGTATTCACGTACAGGTACGTACAGATGGGACACGACGCAAAACCTAGCTTCATTTGGTTCCCCTGAAAAGTTTCGAATGGCATTCTAATACAATACGTTCCCGCGGCAACTCACATCCCTATTAATATCAATAGGCACCAACTTAGCTGTAATCATTACTGTACACATATAAAAGCGCTGAAGGGCGTCATGAAAAAGCATCTGCACTTGTCTTGAAGTGTTACTCTCTGTGCTTCAATTAATGAATGTGAAAAGCAGTATATGCGCATGGTTACAGGGACAGACTCATGAAAACAGCAACACTCCTAGCTAAATAAGTTATCGTACAAGTACTATTTCTACTGCTATAATAGTACTCCTACTAGTGCTAGTGTTGATATTACTACTAATACTACTGCTACTACTGGTGCTGCTGCTACTACAATTACAACTCTACTGTAAGACTATTGCTACTACTACTACTACTACTACTACTACTACTAGTACTAGTACTACCACTACTACTACTACTACTACTACTACTCCTACTACTCCTACTACTACTACTGCTACTACTACAGCTGCTACTACTACTACTACTACTACTACTACTATTCCTACTGCTACAACCATTCATACTACTTCCACTACCACTATAACTAACTCTAACTACAGCAACTATATTACTACCACAACGATCACTACTACTGCTAATTCTACTCCTACTCCTATTGCAGTTGCTATTACTGCTGCCACTCCTACTATCACTACAACAACAACTACTACTACTACTACTACTACTACTACTACTACTACTACTACTGTCTTAGTCTTACTATACTCCTCATACTACTACTACTACTACTACTACTACTACTACCACTATCATTAGTACTACTTCCACTACCCCTATAACTAACTTAAACTACAGCTAGCTACTATATTACTACTCCAGCGATCACTACTACAGCTAGTTTTACTCCTACTACTCTTATTGCTGTTCCTATTAGTGCTACCACTCCTACCACCACTGCAACGCCCACTATTTCTACTGTACTAGTCCTCCTTTACTACTACTTCTACTACTACTACTACTACTACTACCACTACTACTACGACTACTGCTACTACTATGTATTTCGCAGGATGCAGACCGAGACAGTTGGGGCAGAGAAAGACGGGCTTTGTCGCGCAATCCCGGTGCGATTACCCGCTGCTGAGAGTTCGACTGGACAACACGCTAGGTATTATATATACAAACACAGTACGTGTGGGTACCTCGTGCCAATTTCGCCTACGTAGACCTACCGAGGGAGCCAGTTATGTGGGAATGTATGTGCTCGGTGGGAAGTGCGTGGTGTATGTCAAAAGTCTAGGTGAAACACATATATATGACGGTTGACAGCTGTGTATTGCTGCTCCTGTATCTGCTGTTGTTCTTGTTGCTGCTGCTGTTGAGATTGATAAAAAACCAACGGGGACGGGTAAAAGCGAGCGATTTCGAGATTACCGATATTTTCAACGCAGAGAGCATCCAGCAGAGGGAATCCCTCGTACAAAAAGAACATCGACCAGGCATCCGGGCCGTGTCGGCCGTGGTAGGTGCCACACGGAGACACAGTACAGCCAGGCGGGAGGCAGTTTGGGCTTAGCTATGTTGTTTTTGTCCGTTGCGACTACCTGCTTGCTGCTGAGAGCGTGCGACTATTACGGGGGACCATAGTTAACAGGACCTATGGTACACATAAAAACCTATATGTTTAACCATTTTTACTAACAATATTTGGTCCTGTTAACTATGGCCCCCCGTAATAGACAACTAGCTAGGTATCACACTCATCGGTACCAAAAGATGAGCCCAGCTAGACGGACCAACGGAGGCGGTTTTGTGGTTACGAACGTGTTCCGTGTGAGTTGTACACCACCCGGACACCACCCATCAGAGGGATTGATCCTACATATTCAACGGCCGACAGATGTGTACGGTTGCTTCTTTCTGCTTTTGTTGTTCTTGCTGTTGTCGTTGCTGCTGCTGCTGCTGTTTTTTCTTCCTCAACGGTTGAAACCATATATAATATGTACAGCAGAAGGCGCTAAACAAATGTTCGAGGGCGGCGGACTGTTAAAAAAGAAAAAAACAAGAACTTGGTGTTTACCATGCCACTTATTCGGCTCGGCGTGGCGGAGAGCAATTCCTTGTTTGAAAAAGCCAGCTCCCTAATGTGCAATGCCCCGAGCACCTCCATGGTGCTCGGCCGGGATCCAGACATATATATATATATATATATATATATATATATATTGCTATGTACCCACGCCTCCCTTGCTTGCCCCGCAACCGAAAGCGCGAAAAAAACCCACGACCGCAGAGAACAGCCTAAACAACAAAAATAAATTCGTACAAGGCTCCCCTTCGGAATATCGTTGACATGCAATCCAGGGTGTCGCAACTAGAATTAGGGGAAGCAGCATCGTCGTAAGTAGTCCCTTTTTACTTCGAGTACTGCTGTATACAGCTGTGTGACAGTGCAAGGTTCGACGGTGTTTGAATACGTTTGCTGTATAACGTAGTCTATGCAACCGCGCGGCGTGCCCCTATGGCGTAGGTCGAGGAGAGAAAACAAAATACTTGTACAATAAGCCAAACACAACACACACCAGGTGGATCAATACCTCTCTGTCAGAGACCCCACCACATAAACCACACACAGGAGGTAAGCCGCACCAAGATTGCCACCGGCTGCACCACTCACATATAGACAGGCAGTATCGTTATCATCAAAGCCTGGGCCGTGTCAATAACATCATCGACTGCTCCCGGAGGAGCAGCTCCATCCCTCCATCCACGAGGCATACTAAATAATGCCCCGATACATAATACGAAACCCCACAATATATGAAACCCCCAATATCTGCAGACCCGTATCAAGCTACCGTACACCACAAACAGCCCCCCTATTCGGTGTTCGATACGATAGGTCTCGAATATCTTATCACCAATTGCCAGGTAAAACGGCAGCCCCAAATTCCATCCTTCATCGTTGCCAAGGTAAAACGGGAATCCCAAATTCCACCCTTCAGAATCGCCAATGTAAGACGGCAATCCCGATACCAAATCCCTCAAACTCGATTCCAGTGGAGACCTCCTAAAATACATCAAGACAGTAACTATGAGAAGGGAAAAAATCCAACAAACGTAAGTATGTTGGTAAAACCTTCAAACAAAATCAAGAACACCGCCTTCACATAGATATCGTACCGCCCGATTGTTACAGCTGCCTCCTCCTGTGTGCCGCTATCGGCTCGGTCTCACCTCGATAGCCAGCTGTTGTCGTTCGTTGAGAGAGTCCTCATGGGGATTTCCTCCGTACCTCGCTCCTAAATCCTCTCTGGCCACGGGGTGGCCAGACGCCACGAGAGTTGAGTGTTGGTATTGCTCAGCGAATGCGACGTGGGATTAACTGACATGCACGTTATGGGCAACTGACATGAACGTGGTGGGCAAGACTCATGCACGGTGTGTGAACAGGATATGGTTTGACTTGTTTCTTCCGTTCTTTGGTGGGATTGACTAACCCCAGGTAGGGCCAGAGAGCACCCGCATCGACCATTACAGCCGATACGGGGTTTCCATGACCCAGACAATGGCCTCCCCCGCCGGGGACACTCCATTGTATACCTCCATCGATATGACAGCGAGCCATCCTACGGCTTTATCGCTGCCTTACACGATGCACCCTCCGTGCGTCACTGGTCAGGTCAGTCAACGTACATCACAGAATACCCTGTCGTCCACCTGGGCGACTCCTGAAGCCCGTAGCGCTGCAACACCCCCCCTGCCCGACGCATAACTATCGTCGGTGCACAGCGGGTATCCCGGCCACTACCCGGTAACAGCGTGGGCAACTCCTCCTCCATATCCCCGACGAACCGGCTGCCGCGTCCTTCCTTATCCGTTCGACGATTAACGAGCTTTGGCCACGTACGGACATCCCCGATGCTCGTGACGCGGCTCCTACGGCTTCCGCTTCTCCTTTTGACGGTCACTGCTGCTGTTTCGGCTTCTGCGGCGGCTGCAGTTGCCGCTGCTGCTGACGACACAGTTGCTGCGCCTGATGCTGTTCCACCTCTTCCTCCTTCTCCTGCTGGGCCGGCTGTTTACGCTCCCTCCACGGCGGCGGAGGTGGTGGACCTGATTGCCCCCCCGTCCTGCGGGTTCCCGTTGCCGTGCTCGGTTGCTGCTACTGCGGTTGCGCTCCTGCGTGGCACTCCTGCTACGGCGGTGGTGGCTGCTACGGCGGTCACGACTGCGACAACGGCTCCGTGCATCTAACTTGAAAATGGTACGATGCTTTAGCATCCTTTGCCGCTTATGTAACGGGGTACACACAAACCTACCCGACCCCTGATCCGGCGTCCTCTCATAGACGCTTGATAGCTCAGACAGGGCTGTTCGACGGAAGTGATTCGCTACCCCCCGGTCCAATGCTCGTGCGCCCGATTCGCGTGGATGCCTTCCCTTCTTGAGGGCACTGACATTCACGCCACGTTTGAAGGTATTGACGTGATTCCGAGTATGTAAGTCGTTTGAAGGCACTGACGTTCACCCCACGTTTGAAGGTACAGACATGACTCCGAGTAAGTAAGTCGTTTGAAGGCACTGACGTTCACGCCACGTTTGAAGGTACAGACATGACTCCGAGTAAGTAAGTCGTTTGAAGGCACTGACGTTCACGCCACGTTTGAAGGTACAGACATGACTCCGAGTAAGTAAGTCGTTTGAGGGCACTGACATTCACGCCACGTTTGAAGGTACTGACGTGATTCCGAGTAAGTAAGTCGTTTGAAGGCACTGACGTTCACGCCACCTTCACTGACGTGCCTCCGAGTAAGTAAGTCGTTTGAAGGCACTGACGTTCACGCCACGTTTGAAGGTACAGACATGACTCCGAGTAAGTAAGTCGTTTGAAGGCACTGACGTTCACGCCACGTTTGAAGGTACAGACATGACTCCGAGTAAGTAAGTCGTTTGAGGGCACTGACATTCACGCCACGTTTGAAGGTACTGACGTGATTCCGAGTAAGTAAGTCGTTTGAAGGCACTGACGTTCACGCCACCTTCACTGACGTGCCTCCGAGTAAGTAAGTCGTTTGAAGGCACTGACGTTCACGCCACGTTTGAAGGTACTGACATTCACGCCACCTTCACGCCACCCCCCCAGCCCGAACAGTGTCCACTGGTGAGACCGTTTCGTGCTAAAACTAATTCATGAGTCCTCAAACGTCATTCATCCACCACCACTTCAAGATCGTACCCCTTGTATAACGGTTTCGTGAAAGTGGTTGTAGAAAAGTGGTGGCAAACACCCCCCCAGCACGGAAACTACCTACTGCCTATTGGCATCCCAATCCCACCTTTCGCTTCGTGTCTCCCACACTGAGCCACTGATCTTGGATAGTCAAATAGGAAGGTATCCTGCTCGGTTACACCATACCCACATCATGTTTTCCAGCATTAGTCATGCAATTTAGAATTCCTACTAACGTTCTTCTCCGATCAGGCGGATCGCCCGATGCTTGGGAGACGGATGACACAACAGGTGCGTGGTACGCTCAACCACTTCACGATCGCGTTCGCAAATGAAGGGAACCTTTAGTTTGGGCATTGGGCATATGTGGCCTCGCCTTCATAGAACTGCCCTCCCCATGCGGGGACGAAGCACTTGAAAATTAGGGTCAACCTTATGTGCATGTACAGCAGTGCAGTACTCAAACGGTGAAGATGCCCAATCGTCATTGGGAACCATGTCAAATACTTGAACAAAGTCAAGCTCGTTTGATTCTCCGTTCACTGCATCAGCGACTAAGACGGCGCGTGAGTATGCGCGCTGGGGAGGGGCTTTGTTTTCCTATCGGAAACTACCAGGTTTTCTCTCCTCAGTTTGATTTGCATTGTGTATCTCGTATCCACTGCTTAGGATGCATGTATTTGCTCTGGAAGAGCAGACACCCTTGCTACAGGCAAAGCGCACCGGATAGAGGCCAGCGCTCCGAGGTCCTTTCAGTACGAATGTAAAACAAACGCCTGTTTTCACGGTTTTCAAATATTCGTGCATGATACTATCAAGTAACTGTTCACGCATCCCCCAGTATTCGGGCGCTGTGATCACGGGATTGCAACTATTTATGTGTGTGATCCCCGATTCTGTGACACAAACTGCTGTGTCGACATCCTGGTAGTCGATAATCTAGTGCCGGGTGGTTTGTAACTACCTGTACTAATATGCCCGGTGCCACTAGGTTGATAGGTTTTATTTATTCGTTGGTGCCGCACTGCTATCTCTCTCTGCTCTTGGACGGAATGCGTGCGTCGTGCCTGCCGTATCCAGTGTGATGTGATACCAGCTCGGTATGCTGAATAAAGTTAATATACATACTTTACAGCAGTCGGGATGAACAAGGTAATGCGGCCGTATGTGTTCGACCCGTACTCTGCACGTATTGCGTATGTGTTCTTCATCTTACACCATTCTTTCTACCCGTCGACATCCAGCACAACCAGTGTCCGTGCCCTTTATTTGATCCTAGAGAGAGATTTTTCCTGTGGTCACAAACTACACCACAGTCATCACAACATACGTGGATTTCTAGTAAGTTCCATGTTTGCCAGCCGACAATGCACGTTGTTGTCCAGGGGTTCATCGTTCTAAAGGGTGGTTATGTACGCCCAAACGGCGTAAGGCTCGACCTTGTTAGTTTCCGTTATCACCTAACCGAGCAACCGGTCCACGAGAGCATGCGTGTATTATTAATAGTACGCACGGCACCTTTGGCTTGTATCGACACCTGTCGGTTGCATTTGGTTTTGAAGACATTATGTGGTCAATCGCATGCAGACATTTATTAACGAACATGCATGTGTGTGCGATCATGAAAAACGAGCGAACATACGAGCACGAGCAACAGGCAAACGGAGCACGAGCAACGAGTATGCCTGCATGCATTGACCAGACAAGTATCTTCAAAGCCTTACGAAACAACAGGCAGAGCACCATCGGCAGCGTGAATACATAACAGCATATCACACGAATCACCCTCCTACAAGGCAGGCAACCCCGAAAACATGTGGATATATGCATATAACGAGTATCCCATAACATAGTATGCAAGATGGAACGTGGGATTATAGAAAGAACACGATCACCTCATATCACAGTTTTGCCAACATTCCCATCGCCCGGGTTGTCCGTTCTTATTTCCTATAATTGACGGACTAATTATGTGCGCGGAAGCTAGAACATAGTATGCAAAATAGAGCTTGGGATTATACAAAGAGCACGATCACCTCATATCACAGTTTTGCAAACGTTCCCATCGCCTGGGTTCTCCGTTCTTCTTTCTTATAATTGACGGACTAATTATGTGCGCGAAAGCTAATGAGTATGGTTGTTTCCTATGGCCACGTACCGGGTCAAAAGACCAGGGAAAGCCAGTGAAATGCCAACGTACCGGGTGAGAAGACCCGAACGGGTGAAACAAGTGGAATTCCAGCGTATCGGGTACTTGGCGACCATAACAACCCGCTATGATTCTCGTTGTGTGCCCTCAGTTGTTTCAACATAGCTTTCATCTACCCCCGAATAGTAACATGCCGTACACTGCACAGCTGAACAGCTTCCCAACAACGTTACTTTGCTCCGGTAGTAGGGGACACTCATCCCGTACGTGTGTAGGGATGTGTGGGGCCAAAGTTAAACGTCTCCACGCTTGTGAAAGAAAGAGGAGCGATGGACCCAAGGATCTAGAGAGCTTTTGCCGTGCGACCTTCAGTCCCATGAACGGTTATATTGATAGTGGTATGAATACTGTATACCTGGTATACTGTGGATACATCCTCCACGTATGATATGTGGCCTTCGACTAAAACTCGTCATTTCTACCGAGCTTCATCACCGTAGTATGCCCCGTATGAATCCCAGATACCTGGTACTCGTGTGCATACGGTGTGTGTGGTACATCCTGATATGTCGCTTTTCAACGCGTTATCATGACTCGAAAAGATGGGAAGAGAGATGTACGAAATGGTCCCTAAGGATTTTGCCATACGGCCTACCAGGTACCTGGTACAGTTTCACGGGAGTGTGTAGTATTATATATAGCCCATAAACGCCCTTTATTGATGTTGTCAAAAGCATACATACTGCGAGCCACCCCCCCTGTATGCTTAACCGTGTATCAAGAGCTCACCCTGTTCGGGGTAGAAAAAATAAATAAAAAACTCCAGGTACAGAGTAGAGCAGTAGTAGTAGGAGTATGGTTTCCTATCTTTTGTCCACATTACATGTACTATCGTTGATATTCATATTATTAGTCGTGTACGTAAGGTAATGCAACTCGTCGTATAATATACCCTGGTATACCATCTTCTCATCTTTTTGAGCATCGTGTGAAACTGCGTACCAGGTAGTGTATAGACTACTGATGGTATTGTAGACGGGGATGCGGCTTTTCTGTGTAATTTTCAAGTTGAGGCGCCTTTGCTCCAGGCAGCTATTACTCAGTGCTCGGGGCATGGTAGGTTATCGGTTCCTGCGTACAACTTCAAACTTAGAACCATCTACGGAAAGCGCTCCTCCCGCAACGATATTCAAAAGCACTCCCTGTTTCGATACCAGCAGCGAGGTATACTTCAACAAACAGCAGTTGTTACATGTGACATGTGACCACGAAAATACTGCTGTCGCTCAGGTTGGGCTGATTATTAGAGTCGTACGCATACGTATTGCCATGGTAGTCTAAATGAATACAGCCGACCCCCCCCATTTTTTCCCTCGAGGAGTACCGCACAGCAAGAAAAAAAACCGGCCGCACCAAAAAAACACAGACGAGATGTGCGGGGCCGCAAACAAAAAAAATCGAGAGTGACGCCTGAGGCGGAGAACGGCCGCAAAAAAACGAGAGTTACACCTGAGGCGAAGGCCGGCTCGATACAATCGTCAAGGCGTGCGCGGGAACAAAAAACAAATCGAGGGTCAGGACGGAGAGATTCGTGGCCTTCTTTTTTTTTGGTGCTGCCTTATCGCGAGTATGCGATGGTGGCTACCTGTCGTGACTACTGTTTCCTGATACGTTATGCATGGTCACTGCTATAAACAGCAGTAGTGCTACCCGAATACGAAGTATATGTACTCTATCATAGTTTCTACGTGTATCCCTCGCCGCTGGTACCCATCAGACTCCATCATCCCGGACAGAACTCGGGGCTCGACACTTGGCCACCCATCAGATTCCATCCCGGAAAAGCTCGGGCAGAGACACTGATCCCACCCAGGGAAAACTCGGGCCCCGATGTTTGGGCCTCATTCCGCCCAGGAGGACTCTCGGGCCCAGTTATTCGGGTCCTCGTTCCGCCCGGGAGAAAACTCGGGCCCAGGTGCTCGGGGCCGAACAAATTCCCTGGGTACCGATCTCTCGTGTCCCCGCCAGAGCTCATGACCTTGCGCTCCAATCTCCCCCTCTCTCTGTCATCTCCCTGGGTTCACCATGTTACAGCTGCCTCCTCCTGTGTGCCGCTATCGGCTCGGTCTCACCTCGATAACCAGCTGTTGTCGTTCGTTGAGAGAGTCCTCATGGGGATTTCCTCCGTACCTCGCTCCTAAATCCTCTCAGGCCACGGGGTGGCCAGACGCCACGAGAGTTGAGTGTTGGTATTGCTCAGCGAATGCGACGTGGGATTAACTGACATGCACGTTATGGGCAACTGACATGAACGTGGTGGGCAAGACTCATGCACGGTGTGTGAACAGGATATGGTTTGACTTGTTTCTTCCGTTCTTTGGTGGGATTGACTAACCCCAGGTAGGGCCAGAGAGCACCCGCATCGACCATTACAGCCGATACGGGGTTTCCATGACCCAGACAATGGCCTCCCCCGCCGGGGACACTCCATTGTATACCTACATCGATATGACAGCGAGCCATCCTACGGCTTTATCGCTGCCTTACACGATGCACCCTCCGTGCGTCACTGGTCAGGTCAGTCAACGTACATCACAGAATACCCTGTCGCCCACCTGGGCGACTCCTGAAGCCCGTAGCGCTGCAACACGATAGCATCGGCCCCCCTGTTTTGCACTCTGGAAGAGCAGAACAACAGAACGTCTCTGATGTAGGACATCTCAAATCGAACTATAATAGCCCCCCTGCTATTAGTAGGTGCTCACTCCGGGAGTATGCAAAAGTCAACAACATACTGCATCTAAATTTAAAAGTACTATGGATACTAGTGATTTTGGGTCCCCTGTACGTTGTGCATATTTAACCAATAGTCAATGGGTACCGCACGATTCATCAAGACCGTCGGCATACCCTTTTGGCGTATTAACATTACTCAACGTATGAGTACATCCCAATACTTTCTCCAATTCCCTAAAAACCACTCTTCTCCGTTCTCATCACCCAATACCCCCAAAATATCCGAAACCAAGAAATAAAAGAAA